>JANAVB010029664.1:20000-552500 GCA_029216955.1 Iris pallida
AGACATACAGTTGGGTTCGTATCGGAAAACTAAATCTGTAGACATTTAGTTTGACGACTTTAGAGACCATAGACTTTGGCACGCTTTATGGTGCAAAGTAGGTTCTACAGCGGACACCGTTTTGACCCAAAATTATCGTTTTACTCCCGTATCCAGAATTGGACTTAAAGACAGGCAATTCTAGCTAATTTGACTATTTTAAGAATGTTGGTAATGTCTATTTCAGCATCTGGAGACTGTTGTACGAGTTTGACTGTTGTGTACACTGAGTGGTTTGGATTATTGGTTTTACCAGCAAAGGACCAATGACAAGTACAGTTTATTGCCTGTTTTTGATATTGATCTTTACTATACCTTATTGTTAGTCAATAGATATGTGATTTCTGTCTTTTATGTTGGTTATATTTTGTCATGTCGGGGAGGTGAAGTACCAAGGATGTGTGATCTGACCTTATACAGTGTATACCGTGTAGACTGTGATTTATTATTGCATTATATCGTATAGACAGTGTTTCATTATTGCTTTATACAGTGTAGACAGTGTTTCATATTTGTTTTATACAGTGTAGACAGTGTACATTATACAGTATAGATATCGTAGACCGTGTCGTATAATTGTCCCGAGACCGATCACATATCAAAGGTACTTCAGTCAGTCGATAAGTATTGTCTTTGTATTAATTTACAGTTTTCCTTTGTTTAAGTTTATTTTGTCATTCTGTGTTTATTTTTCAAATCATATATTTAAAGGCTAACCTCTGTTGTATATTCATTTTTATTTATTGAAACTGCATTCAGTGAATTGTACTCGTTCCATTCCTGACTAGAAACCAACATTTTTCTGGTTAGCTGTGGCTTCACTTAGCATTGGAAGTTATGGGTGTACTTGCAGACAAAAACCTAGAGATTAGCTAGATAGATGAGTTTTAATCATTTCAATATTTGTAGGAGTTTATATTTTTCTGTAAATATAAAACTTGTGAATATTGTAAATTCAATTAATTTTAGGAATGAGCATTATTTATGATTTTGAGCATTATGGCTATACAACATTCTACCGCCGGCACTACGGCGTAGGTTAGCTTGGACACGCATTTGTATCCCGAAAAGCGGGTACGGGTCGTGACATGAGGGCCGCACTTATGTGGACCATCAACGACTTTTCGGTATATAAATGTTATCGAGATGGAGCACTCATGTTCATGTTTCATTTTCGTATTGCATGGACTGCACTAAGACTTTTCGTTTGAAATAGGAAAGAAAATCTTGCTTTTTCAATTGTCATTGACAGTAAGGTTCATCAATTTTAGAGTAACAAGAATGATTTTCGTGCCGGCGTTGTAGAGAAGGCCAATCGACTGCTATGGTAGACCGGAGACACGATATAGAAGGAGGTTTTTCAAGTGCTATCGAAGAGCCTACTGTAGGACCATTGAGCACCTCTAGAGGGGAGTGAATAGAGTGTGTGCGTGTGCAACGAAAATAACCACCACTTAAAATTAAGCAGTTATAAACTATGGCAAGTAAAAGATAGTAATTAGAATATGATAAAGTAGATCATATAATCAAACTCAGTGACACAACGATATATACTGGTCTCCCTCTGAGAAAACTATTCCAGTCTTGAGTACTCTTGCTTGATGTTAATCCATTGTACACGAGCTAAATGAGAGATTGTAGTCTCTTACAACACCGTGCTTAGTGACAAGCGCATGACCAACTCCACAAAGTAATTTCAAAAACTAGAACATTTTCTAAAAGATGCCTCTGATACAACTCTTCAGTACTAAAATTCTAGATCAAACATAACTGTACTGGCTTTGGCTAAGAGTGGTATAAGCTTGATTTGAAAGCTTTAGATCATTGAAAAAACTTAAAGAGATAGAGAAGAGCGAATGAATGAGTGATTTGAAATGGTGAAAACTTTTCTCTATTTATAGTGTTTTTGTTGATCGAATTCAGGCATAGTTCATGCAGAGTTTGAATGCACGAATCTCGCAAACGAATATTATAGGCAGATTTGGTAGAACTAAAATTTGAATTACCCTAGACCGAACTCAGTCCGAACTCAGGCCGAACTCAGTCTGAGTTCTATTGGGTCAGAACTGAAATGAATGGACCAAATTTGCATAGGCTTTGGGATTTTTGGAATTGTGGATTTTTTGAGATTAGATAGGTAATCATGTTTGCATATGTGGACTGAGAATAATCTAAGCTAGTATCAATCTTTATCAACCTCACAAGTATTTCCTAAACTCAATAAAATTAAAAAATACAGAAGAAAATATAAAAGTCTTTATCTCGATTCCAGTGCGATATTGTTCTTGATTATGATGCGATGTCTGAACTATGAAGTAGTAGGATGTAGATGCATTATACATTCTTCTTTGAAACCTGCAAACCTGTAGCAGTTTGTATACTTTGCGTATCGACTAAAGTTGACGTTGATTATCAAAATTAGGTGTGATCATTAACTAATGGGTCAACGATCCTCCCATTTTAATAATTGACAAAATTTGAGATTGTACCAAAATATACAGAAAATATAACTTTAAAATATATACCTTGTTCTAAATCGTGCAAAATTTTGGTTGCTACTCTTTCTCCCTCGTTGTCAAATACTCAAAATGTTGCTTTCCCGCAATGTATGAAGCCAACAATAAGAAAGAAAAAAATAAGAGTAATATCCACAAGATTATATGAATAAAACAAGTCAACATTCTCAAAAGAAATATCACAAGTAGTAGATGTAATGAAATATGAGTAATCGAAACTAACTAATATAGCATAAAAACCAACTACTACTGAAACTGGGTTCATAGTGCATAAACAACTGAAACTATGAAAAATAAAATACTACAGATAATCCAAACTGAAGAAAATATGTCAATACATGAGATCATCATCAACTAGAACAAGTCCACAAAACACTAAGCCAAGAAACTGAGTCATATCTCAGCATCATCATTGGTGGTATCAGCAGGAGGATGATGTAAGCCCTTGAACTAAAATTTTGGTATCAGTTCTATAAATTTACTATGACTGTTCAATTAAGACTGATTATACTTGTGGGAAAGTTTCTAAGCAAAACCCTAGAAAAATTAGACTAAATTCACTTTTGAGTTTCACTTTAGATTAAGAACTTTTGTAAGATCCATTCATACAAGGGCCAAATTGCAAAGTTTGCAATTCAAATCAGAAGGGCTTGGCCGACCCAGTTGAACTCTGTTCGAATAGGAATGGATACAGCAGGACCCAATTTCAAATTCTCAGTTTCTTCAAATCCAGTTCAAATACCTATCTGATCGAATACTAGGGAGATTGTTCAAACCCTAGATCAAATCTCTACTAGGATAAGATCCTATAGGAATTCAAACCTTCTCCTAATTATCCTCAACTTTGTATACATATAAGGAAGCAGTCGACCTTGATTATTTACAACCCTAATCCCCTGTGCCACCTCCCAGTTCGTGCAGTCCACAGTCGAGAAGGTCCCAGTACAGGGTTTCCGATCATTTAGAAGCAGGTAACTCTCATCCTTGCGTGTTTTAACATGAGAATCTTTCAATATAGTTAGTTCACCATGATTAGAATCACTAATAATTGTAGCAAACCCTAAAAAGAACCAAGAGTATGAGAACATATATGAGGGCGGGAACTATTCAGTTGACAGAGGGAATCAAATTCCTTACATCAGATACCTGTGTTAGACGCATTTGCAGAGAGAAATGCACCTATGTGCAGATTTTGGTAGTAACGAGCAGATTGTTGTGAAAGATGAAATTGGTTCCCAAACAGGGATTGAGAAAACAACATAGGTTGTGTCCTCAAGAATTGAGTTGAGTGCACAAATAAGAGCAGCACAAAATTCTATTGGCCCTAAAGTATTTTAGGGACACAGTTTTGATCACTGGTGCAGGATTGATTAGGTTAAGGTATCTCTAGTGTCACAAATTGACTTAACATGGACAAAGTTTTGAACACTTAGGCAAGATACATGTAAGAAAGGGGTGTTTATCTGGTATGTAGGATCGTATACAGCATAGAGGAACCATATATCCCTGTAGGCATAAGCCAGATTGCCTGTAGGTTAGTTAAGATGCAAAGAACAAACATGTGTCAGATTAGCGAGTGGAGAGGTCAGTCAGGTTGGAATTACCTGTATTAGAGAGATTAAGGAATCAGACGATCCTGAGGTAGATTAAATGTATACCAAGTATCAACTTCCCCATGATATATTAGTTGTAAACCAGGTATTAGTTGCAAATAAGAACCGTATAGAGTATCAGGACTGGTATCCTGGATACACACGACTAACAAATGTCCATACCCGTGCACCATATTATGACCATAGAGAGGGGACTCGAGTATAAACAGTTGCAGTAGCAGAATAGGAGTGAAGGGCCCTACCCTTAGATCAGTTCCCTTTAGTAACTGTACAGCTTTGTACCTATATATCGAGTCCCATTGTATCAAATGTCTCAACCTACATTAATCTTCTGTTCAGTCATAGTTTGCTACAGGTTCAAACCATTTAGATGAATGGTGGGGGATGGGAATGGCTCAAGAATTCATACACTACTTTAATTCCATATTGTTATTACTTATTTAGGTTCTGGACACTAAGTATTCATGTGTTGGCATCAAGGCAAAGTGATTTAGCTGGAGAATGGGTTCTTAACAGCAGCTCTTGCTGCTCTCGAACCAAGACTTACTGCCTACATTAGTAGCAGCAGTGCTTACCTCCCTCAAAGATCCAGTAGAGACATGTATAGGATACCAAGCACCAAATATTTATGGGATGTTAGATTGGTATAATCAGGAATAGGGAGGTGTGTGTTATTCCCTACCTCTTTGTCGTAGTGTATGAAGGTGGACCCTTTGAGTAAAGGTAGGTTGGCATTAGTTAGTATTAGTAAGTTGCATACGGGTACAGCAGAATAGGTACAAGTAGCATGTGTTCAGGTCTTTTAGGAGGCAGCAGTAGCAAGAGTCATGGATAGGAAGTAAAGGTAAGTCATGTATTATACCGTAGATATATGGAATACTCGTGTACCGGTGGGATGGGGTCTCTAACCAGAGACTAGTATAGGATTAATGTTTCCTGTAAGGGCAAGTGTAGAAGCATGAAAAAGAAGGTATATTACTTTTAATCCCACATCGAAAAGGAGAAGAAGAGAGGTCTCATTCCACTCTATATATAGAGCCCTCTTGCCTCCTTTGAAAAGGGAACCAAAATAAATAAAGAAAAGGGAGCCCGTTATCCAGGGAGCCCGTTCGAGCCACAAAAAGTTGTAGTAGTTCTTCTCTTCTTCTGGGTTGGCTGCAAGTTCTTCACTCGCTGTCAAGGCAAAAAAAAGTTGGATTCTGAGTACTATGCGCCTTCGCGGGCTAGTACGAAGAACTCCAAGGCGGCACGGGCCATGCACCTCAAACGTGCTATGCCAACGGCAAACCAGAAGCATGCTCTCACAATCATGCGCGCTGCTGATGGTAAGCTGTACAAAGTTGACTCGGGTGCTTCTGTGCCAGAAATGAGCCGACCCTCAAAGTCCTTGTCTCACTTGGGCGCATCTGCTGCGTTCGTAACCAAGTCGTACAAGGCAAATTCTATGGTCTTGAACCCCCGCGCCTACTTTGGTTGTGCGTCTGAGGCTGGTTCAAGTCACTATAAATGTTGTTCCCCCACTACTGATCTGGATGCATCTTTTGCGTCGGATCAGGAGGTGCAAAATTTACTTGATCACCCCAGCGCTTGGCCTTGCCATGTGCCTGATGGGGGTGTAAAGGTGGCACTCTCACTTGATCACCCCGGTGCTTGGTCTTGCCATGCGCCTGATGGGGGTATAAAGGTGGCACTATCACGTGATCACCCCGGTGCTTGGCCTTGCCATGCGCCTGATGGGGGTGTCAAGGTGGCACTCTCACTTGATCACCCCGGCACTTGGCCTTGCCATGCGCCTGATGGGGGTGTAAAGGTGGCACTCTCCTCCAATGATTTGCGTAATGTGATCATTCATAAATTCCGATCAGGAGAGCCGACCGACAAGCATAATGCGCCCCTCACAGGCCACACTTGTGCTACGGTCGCCATCAACTGCTGCTGTCGCAAGACAGTGGCTCCACCACCAAGGCAGTCTGTGTTCCAGCAGTTGCAACATGTTGTGCCTGTTCGACATCGTCTCAGAAACATGATGCCAATTGAAGAATTTGTAACAGCCTACTCTCAACTAGTCCTATCACTCAGATGTCTCAGCTAGCCGTGTCGTCTCAGCTGGCCGCATCGTCTCAGCCCGGTGTATCTCTTCCAATGCATCACTCCGCCCCGTCAGAGTGAATCACTTTCTCGTCAACGCACAGGCGCATCTGTCAGCCTGGGGCTCTTCCATCATAATGAGGCTTAGGCACATCAAACCCAAACCATGCATTCAACTTGGCACTTGATGTCGTCTCATAGAAGAATACTACCAGTAAGCGACTCGAACATAAACTGCTATGTCCATTCTAACTCGACGAATCTCAGTCTTCTGAAGGAGTTTACCATCAAAGCTTCTTCGAACAAGGAGAACCATCACCCACAGTACAACATCTTGCCAAGGAGGAGGATCAGTCGAATCCATCTTCGTCGAGAAGTTAAGGGAGAGACAACAAAACTCTCTCAAACTGTTACTATTTATAGGCCAGGGCAAATTAAACCCATGCGCCAAGTGGTAACCTTCCCGAAGTTAGTACAATAAACTTGTATTTATGATGATAAATTTGCCTCTTCGAATTCAGCTGTCAGAGAGTCACTAAATGACCCAAAGAACTCAACAGACAGACCAATAAGGATGCGCCATCAGTACCAAGCGCCCCGTATGGATGCGCCCAACAAAGCATATATCCATGCATCCTGTGAACACGGACCTATGCGCCTAGTGGGGTACAAATCGATGCGCCCATTTTGGCTCGTCACCCATCAAGAAATTAATGCTCAAGTGACAGAGTTGGCAGTACGTCCCCCGAGGCCTGAACAGTTGGCAGCTTTTGCAGAAAATGAAGCGTCGGTGACGTTAGTGTCATCATTTCTTTCCTCCGACGGTTACAACCCATGTGGCCGTCCAACCATTCGCATGCGCCTCCGCCGCCATGCACCCAAATCTCTGTATGCGCTTCAAGAGCCATGCGCCTCAGACTCTCCTATGATCCCTGAAGACAGAGGTCAAGTCGCTACTGAAGCCTCGCATGCACCCCAAGAGCACTGCGCCCAGACTGGTTCGTGACTCCTGAAGGTTGTGAGCCAAAGTCTTCTCATACGCCCAATCCCAGGCGCATCCTACCAGATCACTCTCCACCAAATCTGAGATCTTTGAGCCATGGACCTACGACACGTGTCCTTTGACTCAATTCAGCCTATGAAGGGGTGATAATCATCCAAGATCTCAGCAACAGAAAGATCCTCTCCCTGCTACGTGCCAGCCCATAAAAGCAGTATGAAGGATTCAACCCACAAATGATGGTGCCTCATCCATGCACCTTCCACAGCTTCAACCACGTGGCGTTCCTACGACCGAGCGCATCCGACATATGCGCGCATGAGCAGCCAGTCTGTAAAGCTATAAATAGAGGGATCATTTCCTTCTTCTACAGACACACAGAGATACACACCTACGGACAGAGACCTGTATATACAAGTAAGAGAGAAAGATACAGACACTCAACGTCTTCTTCCTCTCCGTAAGCTCCAGCACCCAGAGCAACTCAGACCTTCAGAGAATCGAGAACCATCGTCAAATCGTCAACGGAGTCAACGCATTACCACTCGCTCCATCGACACAGGGACCCAGATAAAGAAAAGTGTTCTCCTAGGACTACGTCTAAGTCCTACATTGTAACACTGTTCTGTTTGTAATTGAAATTTGCAATAAAAAGATTTTAATGGCAAACAAGCTAGCGACTCTGCTAGGGACCTCTTTCTCCTCCACCGAGAAAGCTGTGTCGTAATTCCGACGATGTGAAGGTGGGGCTCCTCCCGCAAGACTGCTGGTCGTACGCCTCAATCAACAGGTGTATGAGGAGTTCATCTCTGAAGGCAGCGTAAGTCCTTCGAAGCGGCTGCCAAAGCCGAAGAAGACTCGCCAAGTCTGGGTGCGCAAGGTCGAGGCCCCTGGCACCACCACTGAAGGGGATGCGCCGATGCAGTCCACCCTTCTCGCTGACATCCTCAGTAGCCTGGATGCGTCCACCGGTGCAGGGCATCTCTCGGGAAAGCGTAGTACAGACCACATTCCCCAGCCATCTCCTTCTCAGACAAGGAAGATGCGTCGACAGAGCAAGGGCGCATCTAACGCACTACGCAGTAACTCTGATGCGGCACAGAAGGTTTCTGTCTTTGACAGACTCACTCGTTGTCGTGGCAAGGAGAATTTGGACTCTGAGTACTATGCACCCCAGCGGGCTGGTACAAAGAAGTCTAAGGCAGCACGGGCTGTAAAACCCCTAAATTTTCTACTATTTTTTTATATATTAAATTTGATGCCGATTTAAAATTTTGTATTGTACGTCACGTAGTCGTATTGTACGTCGTGTGCGAAATTTTAGTTTTCTATCGAATTTGCTCGACGAGTACGAATATGTGCGAGCGTACATATTTTAGAAAAATATTTTGTTCTATTTTTATAGTTTCAAATAATATAATAATTAGTTTTGCTTTCATTTCTAAACTTGTCATTTCTAAAAATTATTAAATATAAAATAATATGTTTGTATACTAGAAAAGCATAATTATGTAAAGAATATTTTTGCATACATATGTATCGTAATTATTTATTTATCTATTTTAAATAAAAATGTAAATTTTCGAGGTTTATTAATATTAATATTTTATTATTCAAAAAGATATTTAAAAATATTTATTATTTTCGAAATTATTATTATTGGTATTTGAAAAATATATTTGAAAGTTATTTTTGGCTATTTAAATCGTGATTTGATTTTTGGATTTATTTAAATAGATATCCATATTAGAATTTGATTTATTGAATTGATTTAAACTAAAATTAAATTGATTTAAATTTGATTTGTATTTGAAATTTGATTTTGATTTTGATTTAGATAGATTGAATTATCTATTTTGGCGTTTTAAATATTCCTAGTCCATATCTTATTGGGAATTCCCACATCCTATAAATAGGCAGGTACGCCTCCAATTCAGTATCATCCACCACAAATTTCTCCACAATTTTCCATAGCCAACACCCATCCACAATGGTGCGTGCCTCGTGTCCGTGTCCTCTTCCAACCATAATCTTATTCCATATTTTTTTACAAATACATTTATCTCCTTCCCCGTGTCGGACACACCCCGACATCGTCAAATACCTATTCCTAAACCCAAATCCTAACCGCTACCCCGACCCGTCGGCCCCGTCATCCCCGGCCTCGTCCAAACCCAACCCGACCACCAGGTTCATTCCCGCCACCTCGACCAACCACCGTCGCCTGTACTGTCCCCGCCAACACCATTGCTGTACTGTCCCCGGCCAGCAAATTTCCCCCGACCAGCCCGACTCTCCTCGGCCATCCGATACATCCCGATCACCTCCTACAGACACCATCACCACCCTTAGCCTAGACCACCCCCGTCACCCCCGCCCGTCGTCGCCGTCACACCAACAGACCCGCCACAGACCGTCCCCATACCGCGCACCCGATCCTCCGACCCCCGACTCAGCCGTAACCACCCAAACCACCCTGCCACCACCAGCCGCCAAGCCATACCACCACCACCACTTCCTCCCTACGACCGCCACGACAGCCCGGCCGCGACCAGCCGCCTGCCACCCACCGGCGTAACCCCATCTTCGGCTCCAAGGCCGAAAACCCCAAAACACAGTCGACCAAGGAGAAAAAAAAATATAAAAACAAACACCCCCGCCACCACCGTACCTCCACCGAAGACCTCCGCGACCGCTGCGTTCGCCGCGCCACTTGCCGCCCGTCCAGCGTGCTCACCACCATCCCGCCGGAACTCCGTCGCCATCGCCCTGGTCTTCCGCCGCCTCCGGATGGAGCGCGCTACCCGCGCCCAGCCGTGGTCCCCGCGCGCGCTTTAACTACCGCGTCGCGCTCGACCCTCCCGCGCTGCTCCGCCCTCCGCACGCCCGCTGTCCTCTCTGCCGACCGAACCCTAAAACGCCGCCCCACCAACACCGCACGCTGCCTCACCCGAGTCCACTACTGCCTCCGCGAGTAGCCTCCGCCACCGGAGTTCCACTGTCGGCGAGACCCCCTCACTCTCTCTCGCCTCGCCTCCTCTCCAGTCCCTTCTTCCCTCCGGTCGACCGCCGCCCGCATCACCCACTCCTCCTCTCGATTTCCTTCTTCTCGGCCGTTCCCTTCCCCCTTTTCTCTGGTCTCTTTCCTTCACTTAAAATTCTTCCATTCCTTTCTTCTTTTTCTTTGTTGATTCTTGTTAGGACTCTCCCTCCTCGGGAAGAGGATGACGACTTTTTGTTTAATTTACTTTGATATTTTGATGGTTGCTTTTGCTTCTTGTTTGGTGTACTGTTATTTTGGTTTTCTTTTTTAGTATCTGTATTTTACTAATATTATTATTATTATTTCATTACTATTATTAATAATAATAATAATAATAATAATAATAATATTATTATTATTATTATATTTTGCCTTAATATATATCTATATATAGTTTTAAGCTGGCCTTAGTTGTAATGTCAAGCTAGGGCTTGGATTATATAAAAACTATATTATTGTATGGTATTCAAAATTTAGCCTTGACCAAAAGAATTTATTTGGCAAAATTTTAGTTTATCCTAAAAAAGGGTTTTCTAGTACGTTTTATTTCATACAAGTAGTTTCTAATTTATGAAAAGATTCTAAATATTTTTCAGATAATTATCTAGAGTATTTTAACTAATACGATATAGTTTTCTACCTAACGATATTATTCTACAAAACTTATAGCATTTTCAGCCAAAAATGAATTTGATTTTTGTATTATTCTAAAACTATTTTAAGCACCATCATATGTTTATATAATATTATAAATATTTTTCCTAAAATAGTATATGTATCAAATTACTCAAATCACTTCGATTATCATCTTGTCCAGAACACATCCCACTATTCCTATTCCTTCGCCCATTTCGAGACTACCTTACGTCCACCCTAACCAAGTTGATCCTTCTGGACCCAATGAAACTGTCCGTGCCACCATCCGAGGTCCTCTTGTACAGTTGTTACACCGAAATTGCAGTTCGTGCCACCGTGATATTCGCAGCACACCAGGCGTCCTACCAGGCAAGACACCTTGCCATTTGCTGTTTACTTATTTTTTGCTCATATTTCATGCATTACTTATTTTCTTTATGCAAAAACTGTGATACATGGCATAACTGTTAGAACTTACTGTTCATTTATTTCCTGCTATGTATTATTTTTCTCACATTAAACCTAGATTTAAGGGACCACCTTGTGTGTTGCATTCATTGGCCTTGACACGTGGTAACACGAAGTTGTGTGTCGTATATAGAACACGGAAGTGCGTGATTGGCTGGCCACCAGTACGTACCAGCCGTGCGATAGGAATAACCACTAATAGAGATTGCATGCTAGTTTGACTTAGCGGTTATAGTGGTTTGTGTTGTGGATGCAACACAGTAGGCATTGGGTGGGGAGGACAATTCCTTAGCGTATAGGCTTCGATGCACTTCCCTTGTAACCCGGACTCTCCGCTGGAGATACGGGGTTGATGACCCATGCTCTTCCTGCTGGGGCCTCTGGTGCCCAAGAGGGGACTATGCCGATCCTATTCAGCCAGGGTCCATGCGTAGGAAGGATTGTTCTTAACAATATTTTACTTAGAATGGTAGGCTACCCTATCCGTTAGGTATGAGTACTTTTGGTTTGGGTACTTGTATCTAACCGTGACTTGGAATAATAACTTGTCGCGGATTAGTTCGTCACATCTTGTCCTTGTTTGGTTGTAGGTGTGACTTACTACTTCGATGAGAAGGTATTGAACCTTGTTGGGGTCCGGATACTATATCGGATTCTTAGCATGGAAAGATACGTCACCGTGAATTAGTTTACCATCTCCTGTCCTTGTTTGGTTGGGGGGATGGTACGCTCGTTCAGTAGGTGCGTATTGGAACATGTTATAATTCGATTTACTTATTTATTTGAGCAATATTTATTCAGTTTATATGGCATGCTATTATGTGTCTTGTTACGTCCCTCTGAGGACCTGGTTATCTTGCCAGGTGTGTGCTATTGTCTTTCGCAGGTGTTCTAGCTCTAGCCGTGGTCTTTGCTACTTCTTCGAGGATGATTGCACTTGGATCGTCTTCGCTTCGCTCGCCAAAGTTATTCTTTCTCATGTATTTTTCCTTATCTTGTTGGTAGTGGATTTGTCTCCGCCCAACATATTGTATCAAGACAATTTATTCTCATTATATGACATCTTCTATTCATTTATTTTGTGTGGATGAGATTAGTTGTGGTTTTACTGCATTTTACAGCTTATGTATTCATACGAGAATTCCATATATTGGTGTGTACTTCGTATGAATACAGCTGGCATGTCTACGTTCCTAGTCCTACGTATTTTGGGACTGGGCGTTACATGTTTTTGTGGTGGCCCATGCAGGTCAAGCTAAATTGTTTGGTTACTTTAATGTACCAAGCAAGCCTGCATATAGGATTAGAAGTCTAGGATCTCATCCACATACTTGACCTTTTTCCTTGATTTTATCTACCGTTTGACTCATCAATTGCATCTTTCTTGCTTTCTTCCATCCCTATTCTTATCTTCCCTTCGTGCTTGCTAGAGATTGACCCTACTAGTTAGTTGTCCCAAAACACCATTAGTTTAATTCTTTTAAGTTGGATAGAATACCTTACGACCTAGCAACCCTTTTGACCTAGTGACCTATATTAGCAAGCTTATTTAGATCCTAGAATCTAGAGGACCTAACCCGTCTAGCTAACCAAGGACTTGGACAAGAAGACTATAGGACGACTGTATGACCTAGAATCATTCTACCTTCTTTAAATCTTAATCTCTTGTACCTATGTATTTACCGTTTTGACTAATTATGCTAATGTAGCCTCGTTTTTGCAAGCTTATCTTTTTTCAAGCTTGATCAAGACATATGTTATTGGAAGAGCTCCCACTAACATGTTGTCTTATCAGAACCGGTGCACAATGGTCTGATCAACCAAGTGCACTTTGGTTCGCTTTTGTTTATTATTCTACGTGGATGGGGACATAGCTAAACTTGTCCTCTAGAATCCCATCCACGACTGCCTTGACAATTCCTTTGAAATTATTCAATCGTCTTTGAATCACGTATTCGTATTCGATAACGCCTCCTTCGAACTCTATCTTGCTTTCGCCTTCACCTATTTTAGAAGGACGAAGACGTTATACTAGCACTTTCTCTAGCTATCCTATCACCTATGACCATTATCACTCGATATTGCTATTTCTCCATCCTAAACTACTCATCCTTTTCTCAGCCCTATAATTACTGTCATAACCCTCTAATCGCTTAATTAAGGCAAATCTATTTCGTTCTCTAAATCGTGACCCTCATTCATTATCCGTGACCATACCGTATTAATTTTCTATGATCTAGATCGTGATTCTTACGTCATGATTTGTTATCGATTGTTTTCCATCAAAACCCCCTTGTGTCTTCTCACCCCCCTACGAAATCCTTAATTTCGAGGACGAAATTCTTTTAAGTTGGGTAGGATGTAAAACCCCTAAATTTTCTACTATTTTTTTATATATTAAATTTGATGTCGATTTAAAATTTTGTATTGTACGTCACGTAGTCGTATTGTACGTCGTGTGCGGAATTTTGTTTTCTATCAAATTTGCTCGACGAGTACGAATATGTGTGAGCGTACATATTTTAGAAAAATATTTTGTTCTATTTTTATAGTTTCAAATAATATAATAATTAGTTTTGCTTTCATTTCTAAACTTGTCATTTCTAAAAATTATTAAATATAAAATAATATGTTTGTATACTAGAAAAGCATAATTATGTAAAGAATATTTTTGCATACATATGTATCGTAATTATTTATTTGTCTATTTTAAATAAAAATGTAAATTTTCGAGGTTTATTAATATTAATATTTTATTATTCAAAAAGATATTTAAAAATATTTATTATTTTCGAAATTATTATTATTGGTATTTGAAAAATATATTTGAAAGTTATTTTTGGCTATTTAAATCGTGATTTGATTTTTGGATTTATTTAAATAGATATCCATATTAGAATTTGATTTATTGAATTGATTTAAACTAAAATTAAATTGATTTAAATTTGATTTGTATTTGAAATTTGATTTTGATTTTGATTTAGATAGATTGAATTATCTATTTTAGCGTTTTAAATATTCCTAGTCCATATCTTATTGGGAATTCCCACATCCTATAAATAGGCAGGTACGCCTCCAATTCAGTATCATCCACCACAAATTTCTCCACAATTTTCCATAGCCAACACCCATCCACAATGGTGCGTGCCTCGTGTCCGTGTCCTCTTCCAACCATAATCTTATTCCATATTTTTTTATAAATACATTTATCTCCTTTCCCGTGTCGGACACACCCCGACATCGTCAAATACCTATTCCTAAACCCAAATCCTAACCGCTACCCCGACCCGTCGGCCCCGTCACCCCGGCCTCGTCCAAACCCAACCCGACCACCAGGTTCATCCCGCCACCTCGACCAACCACCGTCGCCTTTACTGTCCCCGCCAACACCATGGCTGTACTGTCCCCGGCCAGCAAATTTCCCCCGACCAGCCCGACTCTCCTCGGCCATCCGATACATCCCGATCACCTCCTACAGACACCATCACCACCCTTAGCCTAGACCAGCCCCGTCACCACCGCCCGTCGTCGCCGTCACACCAACAGACCCGCCACAGACCGTCCCCATACCGCGCACCCGGTCCTCCGACCCCCGACTCAACCGTAACCACCCAAACCACCCTGCCACCACCAGCCGCCAAGCCATACCACCACCACCACTTCCTCCCTACGACCGCCACGACAGCCCGACCGCGACCAGCCGCCTGCCACCCACCGGCGTAACCCCATCCTCGGCTCCAAGGCGGGAAACCCCAAAACACAGTCGACCAAGGAGGAGAAAAAAATATAAAAACAAACACCCCCGCCACCACCGTACCTCCGTCGAAGACCTCCGCGACCGCTGCGTCCGCCGCGCCGCTTGCCGCCCGTCCAGCGTGCTCACCACCATCCCGCCGGAACTCCGCCGCCATCGCCCTGGTCTTCCGCCGCCTCCGGATGGAGCGCGCCACCCGCGCCCAGCTGTGGTCCCCGCGCACGCTTTAACCACCGCGCCGCGCTCGACCCTCTCGCGCTGCTCCGCCCTCCGCGCGCCCGCTGCCCGCTCCGCCGACCGAACCCTAAAACGCCGCCCCACCAACACCGCACGCCGCCTCACCCGAGTCCACTGCTGCCTCCGCGAGTAGCCTCCGCCGCCGGAGTTCCACTGTCGGCGAGACCCCCTCACTCTCTCTCGCCTCGCCTCCTCTCCAGCCCCTTCTTCCCTCCGGTCGACCGCCGCCCGCATCACCCACTCCCCCTCTCGATTTCCTTCTTCTCGGCCGTTCCCTTCCCCCTTTCCTCTGGTCTCTTTCCTTCACTTAAAATTCTTCCATTCCTTTCTTCTTTTTCTTTGTTGATTCTTGTTAGGACTCTCCCTCCTCGGGAAGAGGATGACGACTTTTTGTTTAATTTACTTTGATATTTTGATGGTTGCTTTTGCTTCTTGCTTGGTGTACTGTTATTTTGGTTTTCTTTTTTAGTATCTGTATTTTACTAATATTATTATTATTGTTTCATTACTATTATTATTATTATTATTATTATTATTAATAATAATAATAATAATAATAATATTATTATTATTATTATTATATTTTGCCTTAATATATATCTATATATAGTTTTAAGCTGGCCTTAGTTGTAATGTCAAGCTAGGGCTTTGGATTATATAAAAACTATATTATTGTATGGTATTCAAAATTTAGCCTTGACCAAAAGAATTTATTTGACAAAATTTAGTTTATACTAAAAAAGGGTTTTCTAGTACGTTTTATTTCATACAAGTAGTTTCTAATTTATGAAAAGATTCTAAATATTTTTCAGATAATTATCTAGAGTATTTTAACTAATACGATATAGTTTTCTACCTAACGATATTATTCTACAAAACTTATAGCATTTTCAGCCAAAAATGAATTTGATTTTTGTATTATTCTAAAACTATTTTAAGCACCATCATATGTTTATATAATATTATAAATATTTTTCCTAAAATAGTATATGTATCAAATTACTCAAATCACTTCGATTATCATCTTGTCCAGAACACATCCCACTATTCCTATTCCTTCGCCCATTTCGAGACTACCTTACGTCCACCCTAACCAAGTTGACCCTTCTGGACCCAATGTCAACCCCTGATTTTCAAAAATTATTAAACTAGTGTTAATTAATTATTGAATATCATTATTAGTTTTGAAATAATTTAATATAATTTTAGAAATTATCTAGAATTTTTAAATGAATTTTTAATGAGTTTTAAATACAAAAAATAACATTTTGTAATTTATTTAAATGTTTTAATATCAATATGTAATTTTCTAAATAGTTTTAATATTATTCTGTAATTTTTGAAATGTTGTTTATATCAGTTTGTAATTAGGAATTTGGTTTTAATTATGGAATGCAAATGTTATTTTGCATTTTATACTGTAAAAACTCCTTATGCAATTTCCTAATTCCTGAGGGACCTAACTGCTAATTACCAAACCCACCCCCGACGACTGCCCCGACCGACTACGACCGGCTGCCCCCACCTTTCCCGGCTGCCCGACCGCCACAAAAACCCCCTATAAAATCCCCCACTTCCCCTCGACCTAAACCCTAACCCTAAACTCTCCCCACAGCAACCGACGACCCTCTTCTTCCCCGACGAACCCCAAAACCCTAATCCTACTCCGACGAGCTCCGCCCAGCCCCACCGTCGACTTCCACCGTCCCCAACCACCATCAGTCGACGCGCGGTGACGAGGCGACCCCAGCGCCACCGGAGCGCCCCGACCCCGACGTCTCCTCCGCCGTCCCCGACCTTCGAATCACCCTTCAACTCGCCGGACACGTGAGTAGCGGATCAGAGTCGTATCGTGCGTGTCTCGTCTTCACGCACGAGACTCGCCAGGACACGACGAGCTCAGTGCTGTGCTCGGACACACGAGACTGTGCTCGTACGTGTCGTGCTAAGCGAGGACACGAGAAACCCTGTGTCCTTAACTGTCAGGACACAGGACAGATATATATATATATTTTTTTATATAAATGCTAACCTAAACTAAATAAAACTAACCTAAGGTCTAATCCTAACAGTCGGGCCAACTGGCCCACTGGCCAGCGCGCAATAAATAAACCCCTTCCTCCCCCGCTCTGTTGGCTCGAGTTCGAGCCCCCTTTCTGTTCTCTTTTTCTGTTTTCTGTTTTCTTTTCTTTTTCCTTTTGTTTTGTATATATATTTATATATATATGTATATGTATATATGTATTAATGTATGTATATATATATATATATGTATACTGTTTTTAACAGTATTTTATATATATGTATATATACTTTATAGTTAGTAAATTTTATGTATATATGTTTGTATATTTGTATATATTTTTATGTGTATATATATTTTTATGTGTATATATATATTATATATATATACACTTTATAAATAAGAATTTTCTTGTATATATATATATATATATATATATTTGTATATATATATATAGATACTTTACAAATAAATATTTTCCCTATACATGGATATATGTACTTTCAACATATGTATGTATATATTTATTTTAAACTTTATTTAAATATTAATATTATTTTTGTACTTTTACCAAGTTATATTTTTATTGTATTTAAATTACTGCAACCATTTGGTGTCCAAGCCTAGCATGGGTATTTGGGCTCAAATGTGTTTTCACACATTCAAGACCTGTACAAGTCATATTGGACTTGATTCATGGCCTTGGGTCCTGTATTTGTACTTTGGTTGAAATTATATACATGGACAAAAAAATGCAGATAATTAATTATTGTGTGCAATGCTGTTTTTGATTTTCTAAAAATACTTAAAGTATTGCAAAAAATTATGGAAAAATATTTTTTAGATGCTATGTTAAGTTAGCTAATTTAGTATAATTTGTGTAGTATTTAATTTACTGTTTTGCCACTAGTTTGGCATATGAAACCAAAACTCATTTTTTGTATACTTAGGAAAACTGATTTTTATAAAATATTTGTATTGGTTAATAAATTCCAGAAAAATTATAATAAATTTCTATGATTAACAAGGATCACTTTGGTACTTTACTTTAAGAAAAACTAGGCTTTTTGTCTACTTCAAAAATTGTTAGAACACAATGATCTTTTGATTTATTTATTGATTAATTACGACTTGTAGCTTTTTATGTTATTTGGAGTTTTAGTCGTGTTGAACCCCATCCCTCACTAGTATAAAGACCCTAGAAAGTTAGTTAACATAGTGTGTCACCCCACATTGGTCTCCTATGCCAAAGTCATCATTTTGGCTAGGTGCCCAATCACAAGTCGTATTTCACCAATTAGTGTCCTAGTGTTTTAGCTTAGTGTAAAAACTAAGTTATTGTATTTATTCTACAGTGACGAGTTACCGGATATCCATAGCACTTTTATCGCAGCTTGTTTTGCTTTGCTCTGCTATAGGCAAGTACTTTCTACGAACTTTACATATTGTCACATAAAATGAACTGCAAACCCTACCATGTTAAATGCTGATCCTTGGGGTAGCAAGTTAGATCTCTACATGTTGTACTTTCAGTTACTACCATGCTTAGAACAGTCTTGATGTATCTCTGACATGATTAGAATATAGATTATGGGGAAATTGTTAGTAGTGTACGTGATTATGCCCCTTCTCCCGTACGTATGTACCGAGCAAGGTTGACATGCTATATGTATACCTTGTCATAGGCCTTTATCTCAAAGCAGATTTGTGCGTATGTATATCTGTCGCCGTTTCACTTGTACGGAAGTACATTTCATTATGTGCCCCCTGCACATTGTACATCTATTGACCGATCACGTACCTGCTACAGTTTTAAACATTACATATACATCTGTCTCTATGACATATGTGTCCTTGCCATGATAGACTATGTGATGCCATGCTTTCCAGTTATTTCCTCTTATGTTCATTTCCATGTTTCATATGCTAGTTTGCTAGATTTAGTACTTGCTCCCGTCCTGACAGGATAACGTTGTAGGTATCCTTACTGAGGAGGAGTTACTCTGTGACACATACTATAGAGATACTGCCGAGGACCCGGCTCTGCTTTATGAGGATGTTCCTGTGGGGAACCTCGCCTAGTTGTCTTTTGTTTACTTAGACTTTTGAGAGTAGACATGTATTAGACTATATTATTTTGTAACTGGACATGTATCCAGTTTTACATTTTAGTTTACTTGTACTTGGATATTTTACTATATACGACGACTTTTGTGTTTGGAGCATTTATGATTCTTCTTCACTTATAGAACTGTTAGCACATTTAGTTTTATCCTGTGTCTTTAGAACAGCTTACTACGTTTTATCTCAACGTAGGCTGGGCATGACTCGGCCTGGCCGAACAATTTGGGTAGTGGGTCGTGACATGTTTTTAGTGGTAGCCCATGCAGGTCCTGACTAAACTGTTTGGTTACGTTATTGTACCAAGCATGCCTGCAATTAGGAACTTAAGGTAATTAGACAACATTAGGAAAGACGCTTAGAACACTTAGAGGAATGCTAGGATTGCAACATAGGAAATACATCACATTGTTTGCTATTATAAATAGATTTTCTTGCATATGATTGCTTACTTTAAATAAGTCCTTACAAGTCTTTTTATGTGTAATTTAGATGGTGCTTACTCGTTCATCCCAGTATGTTACCCCCGAGAATGGGGCCCTTCATATCCAGTCAGTTGACCAGTTGACTGATACACCTCCACCTACCACATTCTCCCACTCCACAGATCCACAGACCCAGATACCACCTTCCACATCCCAGTCCCAGCAGGCCCCAATACTTCTACCACCCCCTATCACTATACCCACCCAGGCTTCCGTCACACTCGACGGGACCCAGCTGCTCACACTGATCCAGGGGTTCCTAACAACCCATCAGGAGCAGACTACCCTACTCCGCCAGAGCATGGAGCGTTCTGAGGGACGTCCCGTGGTCCCACCACATGTAGAGCCACGGCAGAGAACGGGGACGGTCAAGGACTTCATAGGTCTGAATCCCAAGGAGTTCTCAGGGACTGAAGGCATAGTAGTAGCAGATGACTGGCTAGATTCAGTAGAGAGGAAGCTTCTGGGAGTTAGGATGCCGGATGACCTTCAGGTCGAGGCAGCAGGATTTCTGCTGATAGACTTAGCAGGAGTCTGGTTCAGGAATGAGCCGTTGTTCGCGAGAGGTAGAGCCACCTGGGACCAGTTCAAGACCCAGTTCAAGAAGAAATTCTTCTCGACTACTGCTAGAGTAGCCATGGGGCTACGATTCCAGAACATCCAGCAGGGGAACCGTTCTGTTGACGAGTGTGCAGCAGAGTTTAGTCGCCTGAGCCGTTTTGCTTCTAGTCTGGTTGCTGATCCAGAGGAGATGACCCGTAGGTTTTGCCATGGTTTAGTTCCAGACATTGGCATTATTATAGTGGCAAACGGTACGACTGACTACTACCAGGGCCTAGAGTTGGCCCGGAGCATTGAGGAGCGTCTTCTGTCCAGCAAAAGGCCGGCTCCTGTACATCATGAGGGACCGTCCAAGCGTCAGGCTTTCCAGCAGAAAGTGCCGACGCCACCCCAGCAGACTTACCGTCCCTCTACACCACACCATCAGACCCCGCCAGTTAGAGCCCCGGGACCCCGGCCACAGCAGAGGGGAGCTGTATGTTCTTTCTGCGAAAGACCAGGGCATGATCACTCCGTCTGCAGGAAGAGGTTGAAGCTGTGTCTAGCTTGTGGGTCTGCCACCCACATGATACGGGAGTGCCCAGTAGCAAAAACTAGAGGACCGCTCCCGACTCAGCAGCAGAGGTTCGGGCAGCATCTGCAGCAGCAGAAGGGACCTCAGGGGAGGGTTTATAGTCTAGCCATTGAGCCGGAGCCGGAGCAGGTTTCGGAGCCGGATTACTTAGCTGACGTCATCACAGGTCATATTTATTTGCATACTTTTCTAGCTGTATGTTTGTTTGATTCTGGTGCATCTCATAGCTTCCTATCATTAGAGTTTATGTATAAACATCATCTAGTAGCTACACCTACTGCAGAGATTAGTAGAGTGATGACGGGAGGAGGACCAGTGCCTATTAGATCTATCTATAGATGTTCTATTTTTATAGCCGGGAGAGAGTTCAGGGGGCGATTCTTTGTGATGCCACTCCCCGGTTATGATATCATATTGGGGATGGACTGGCTTAGCTATGCCCATACATCTATAGATTGCCATGAGGGTAGTATTTTGTTCAGTCCCCCAGGCACAGCACCATTCAGTGTCAGGAGGACAGGGCCGGAGATCAGCCTAGAGCCGAACTGTTGTGCGACAGTCGGGGACGCAGC
Organism: Iris pallida; assembly: GCA_029216955.1. NCBI lineage: Eukaryota > Viridiplantae > Streptophyta > Magnoliopsida > Asparagales > Iridaceae > Iris > Iris pallida. The sequence goes on from JANAVB010029664.1 coordinate 41,731, forward strand.
ACCGCCACACCCTATCATTAGGGAGTTTATGGATGTATTCCCAGAGGATCTTCTAGGACTTCCGCCTGACAGAGATGTGGAGTTCACTATAGATTTAGTGCCGGGTTCATCACCAGTATCCCGGGCTTGCTATAGAGTGAATCCCAAGGAGGCCATAGAGATGAAAGAGCAGATTGATGACCTGTTGAAAAAAGGTTTCATTCGATCCAGTGCTTCTCCATGGGGAGCGCCAGTGCTCTTTGTGCCTAAGAAGGATGGTACAGTCCGGTTGTGTATTGACTATCGGGCCTTGAATGCCATCGCCATCAAGAACAAATATCCTCTGCCCAGGATAGATGATTTGTTCGACCAGTTGAGCGGGGCGAAGGTATTTTCCAGGATAGACTTGAGATCCGGGTACCACCAGGTGAAGGTTAGGCCAGCAGACATCCAGAAGACGGCGTTCAATACAAAGTACGGACAGTACGAGTTTCTGGTGATGCAATTTGGTCTCACAAATGCGCCAGCTGTCTTTATGAACTTGATGAATAAGACATTTTACCAGTATCTGGATAAGTTCGTCGTGGTGTTTATCGACGACATCCTGATATACTCGAAGACGCCGGAGGAGCATGCAGAGCACTTACGAATAGTTTTGGGGATTCTGAGGCAAGAAAGATTGTTTGCCAAATTGCCGAAGTGCGAGTTCTTTTTAGATCGAGTGGAGTTTCTCGGCCATGTAGTCACTGGAGATAGAATCTCGGTGGATCCCAGGAAGATTGCTGCAGTTGAGACGTGGAAGGCTCCGACGTCAGTTTCAGAGATCAGGAGTTTTCTGGGTTTAGCAGGCTATTATAGAAAGTTCGTCCAGGACTTTGCTAGGATAGCGGAACCCATGACGAAGCTGACGCGGAAGGACGCAGAGTACATCTGGTCAGAGGACTGTCAGGCGGCATTTGAGGAGCTGAAGAGGAGACTGACGACCGCTCCAGTTCTGACTTTACCTTCAGGCTCTGGAGGTTTCACCATATACAGTGATGCTTCTGGGAAGGGGCTAGGATGTGTTCTACAGCAGCATGGGAAAGTGATTGCTTATGCATCTAGGCAATTGCGGACTCATGAGAGAAATTATCCTACCCATGACCTCGAGTTAGCTGCGGTGATCTTTGCACTCAAGTTATGGAAACATTACTTATACGGAGAGCGTGTGGAAATCTTTACTGACCACAAAAGCTTGAAGTATGTGTTCACGCAGAAAGAGCTGAACATGAGGCAAAGACGATGGTTGGAGTTGATGAAGGACTTCGATATCGATTTACAGTATCATCCCGGGAAGGCAAATATGGTGGCGGATGTGCTGAGCAGGCATCCGATGGCATGGTACCTGATGATTGATCGACATTTGCGGGAGGATCTGGAGAAGCTCGGTATTGAGCTAGTTCGGCCAGGATCAGTGATACAGATGATGGCGCTTGACATTCATTCAGGTTTGATAGAGCAGATCCGGAAGGCACAGTCTACAGATGAGAGCCTTCGCAGACTTCGACCCCAGGCATTAGCTGGATTGCTGGATGACTTCACTATAGCAGAGGATGGATCCCTAAGGCATGGCAGCCGATTGTACGTGCCGAAGGGAGAGCTGGTAGAGGCAGTCTTGCAGGAGGCGCACCGATCGAGATATTCTATTCACCCTGGTGCTAACAAGATGCACCGTGACTTGCGGGAACATCTTTGGTGGCACGGGATGAAGAGGGATGTATCACGTTTCATCTCGAGATGCCTAGTTTGCCAGCAGGTCAAGGCGGAGCGCCAGAGGCCAGCTGGTTTGTTGCAGCCGTTACCCATTCCCGAGTGGAAGTGGGAACATATTACGATGGACTTCGTTTCAGGGCTTCCTCGTTCCCAAGGAGGGAAGGATGCCATCTGGGTCATCGTAGACAGGCTGACGAAGTGTACGCACTTCATACCCTTCAAGGTGGGGCTTTCCACCGAGAAGTTGGCGGAGCTATACATGCAGCAGATAGTTCGCCTACACGGAGTGCCGGTGAGCATCGTGTCAGACAGAGATAGCAGATTTACATCCCACTACTGGAGGAGCTTGCAGGAGGAGTTGGGCAGTAGGCTCAAGTTCAGTACGGCGTATCACCCGCAGACAGATGGACAGTCCGAGAGGACGATACAGACACTGGAGGATATGCTGAGGACTTGCGTGCTGGACTTCGGAGGATCATGGGAGAGCCATCTGCACTTGGTAGAGTTTTTATACAACAACAGCTACCAGGCCAGTATTGGTATGTCTCCTTTCGAGGCGCTATATGGACGACGATGTCGCACACCGCTCTTTTGGGATGATGTCGGAGACAGAGTCATGCTTGGGCCAGAGATAATCACGGATGCAGCAGAGAAAGTCGGGATGATCAGAGACAGGCTCAGAGTATAGCTCAGGACAGGCAGAAACACTGGGCTGATGCTAGTCGCAGACCGATGGAGTTTGCAGACGGTGATATGGTGCTAGTGAAGATATCACCTACTAGAGGGACGATCCGGTTCGGACGAGGGGGAAAGCTGAGCCCCAGATACATCGGGCCGTTCGAGGTACTTGGCAGGATCGGAGAGGTAGCTTACAGGGTTGTACTTCCACCCAACCTAGCAGGTGTTCACGATGTCTTTCACGTATCTCAGTTGAGGAGATATGTTCCAGACCCAGTCATGTGCTAGATCACTCAGAGTTGGAGGTCGGACCGAGCCTTACAGTTTCTGAGCAGCCAGTGGAGATATTAGACCGGAGAGAGAAGAGGCTGAGGAACAAGGTTATACCCCTAGTACGAGTAGCTTGGAGCCGTCACTCCCCAGGTGAATCTACTTGGGAGAGGGAGTCGGACATAAGGGAGAGATACCCTTACTTGTTCGATCCAACCGCTGCGAGGGAACCACCCGTTCCCGCTTGATGTCTTAGAGGTTAGTTTCGATCGCAGCCTTAGTCATTTTGTTGCATTGTTTGCTATGTTAGAATATTGTCGGGTCTTCAATCCTTGTGAATTTCGAGGACAAAATTTTTCAAGGAGGGAAGACTTGTCAACCCCTGATTTTCAAAAATTATTAAACTAGTGTTAATTAATTATTAAATGCCATTATTGGTTTTAAAATAATTTATTATAATTTTAGGAATTTTCTAGAATTTTTAAATGAATTTTTAATGAGTTTTAAATACAAAAAATAATATTTTGTAATTTATTTAAATGTTTTAATATCAATATGTAATTTTCTAAATAGTTTTAATATCATTCTGCAATTTTTGAAATGTTGTTTATATCAGTTTGTAATTAGGAATTTGGTTTTAATTATGGAATTCAAATGTTATTTTGTATTTTATACTGTAAAAACTCCTTATGCAATTTCCTAATTCCTGAGGGACCTAACTGCGAATTACCAAACCCACCCCCGACGACTGCCCCGACCGACTACGAACGGCTGCCTTCGCCTTTTCCGGCTGCCCGACTGCCACAAAAACCCCCTATAAAATCCCCCACTTCCCCCTCGACCTAAACCCTAACCCTAAACTCTCCCCACAGCAACCGACGACCCTCTTCTTCCCCGACGAACCCCCAAACCCTAACCCTACTCCGACGAGCTCCGCCCAGCCCCACCGTCGACTTCCACCGCCCCCAACCACCATCAGTCGACGCGCGGTTACGAGGCGACCCCAGCGCCACCGGAGCGCCCCGACCCCGACGTCTCCTCCGCCGTTCCCGACCTTCGAATCACCCTTCAACTCGCCGGACACGTGAGTAGCGGATCAGAGTCGTATCGTGCGTGTCTCGTCTTCACGCACGAGACTCGCCAGGACACGACGAGCTCAGTGCTGTGCTCGGACACACGAGACTGTGCTCGTACGTGTCGTGCTAAGCGAGGACACGAAAAACCCTGTGTCCTTAACTGTCAGGACACAGGACAGATATTTTTTTTTATATAAATGCTAACCTAAACTAAATAAAACTAACCTAAGGTCTAATCCTAACAGTCGGGCCAACTGGCCCACTGGCCAGCGCGCAATAAATAAACCCCTTCCCCCCCCCCGCTCTGTTGGCTCGAGTTCGAGCCCCCTTTCTGTTCTCTTTTTCTGTTTTCTTTTTTCTTTCTTTTTCCTTTTGTTTTGTATATATATTTATATATATATGTATATGTATATATGTATTAATGTATGTATATATATATGTATACTGTTTTTAACAGTATTTTATATATATGTATATATACTTTATAGTTAGTAAATTTTATGTATATATGTTTGTATATATGTATATATTTTTATGTGTATATAAAAAAAATATATTTTTATGTGTATATATATATTATATATATATATACACTTTATAAATAAGAATTTTCTTGTATATATATATATATTTGTATATATATATAGATACTTTACAAATAAATATTTTCCCTATACATGGATATATGTACTTTCAACATATGTATGTATATATTTATTTTGAACTTTATTTAAATATTAATATTATTTTTGTACTTTTACTAAGTTATATTTTTATTGTATTTAAATTACTGCAACCATTTGGTGTCCAAGCCTAGCATGGGTATTTGGGCTCAAATGTGTTTTCACACATTCAAGACCTGTACAAGTCATATTGGACTTGATTCATGGCCTTGGGTCCTGTATTTGAACTTTGGTTCAAATTATATACATGGACAAAAAACGCAGATAATTAATTATTGTGTGCAATGCTGTTTTTGATTTTCTAAAAATACTTAAAGTATTACAAAAATTATGAAAAAATAGTTTTTAGATACTATGTTAAGTTAGCTAATTTAGTATAATTTGTGTAGTATTTAATTTACTGTTTTGCCACTAGTTTGGCATATGAAACCAAAACTCATTTTCTGTATACTTAGGAAAACTGATTTTTATAAAATATTTGTACTGGTTAATAAATTCCAGAAAAATTATAATAAATTTCTATGATTAACAAGGATCACTTTGGTACTTTACTTTAAGAAAAACTAGGCTTTTTGTCTACTTCAAAAATTGTTAGAACACAATGATCTTTTGATTTATTTATTGATTAATTACGACTTGTAGCTTTTTGTGTTATTTGGAGTTTTAGTCGTGTTGAACCCCATCCCTCACTAGTGTAAAGATCCTAGAAAGTTAGTTAACATAGTGTGTCACCCCACATTGGTCTTCTATGCCAAAGTCATTATTTTGGCTAGGTGCCCAATCACAAGTCGTATTTCACCAATTAGTGTCCTAGTGTTTTAGCTTAGTGTAAAAACTAAGTTATTGTATTTATTCTACAGTGACGAGTTACCGGACATCCATAGCACTTTTATCGCAGCTTGTTTTGCTTTGCTCTGCTAGAGGCAAGTACTTTCTACGAACTTTACATATTGTCACATAAAATGAACTGCAAACCCCACCATGTTAAATGCTGATCCTTGGGGTAGCAAGTTAGATCTCTACATGTTGTACTTTCAGTTACTACCACTACACCATATTGGCCAATTTCTAACGGGCTTTGTTTATAGGTTCTAACGGCCCCAATCTGTTACAAAATACTAACTAGATACACCTGTTAGTATATACTATAGTCTGTTAGAAACAATATATCTTTTTCCCTAAAATTATTAACACACTCCTAAAAATTCCTAGCGGGAGAAAAAATATTGGCGCTCTAATTTCCCCCCAATTTGCATCATTTCACAGCAATATATACCTATACAAACGACATCCTCCATCGGCTCTATCATTTCTTCCACTCTCTCTCCCTCTCTCATTCACTAATTTCACTACGAGTCCGGCGTGCCCTGTGAGTCCGGCGCGTCATCGGCTGCGGCGAGTCCTGCGAGTCCGGCACGTTGTCGACCTCCGTCGATTTCTCATCCATCCATCGTCGGCTACGGTTGTGGCTGGTCGGTGTGCACCTGTGGTTGGTCGGCTGCCCAATCGTCCCTATTTGAGGTGAGAAAACCCTCCTCTTTATGGTGAGAAAAAAACCCTAGTTTTCTGTTAATAGATTTAGGTAATAACCTACTTCATTAAGAGATGTTTTCTTCTTTCCTTTGCCATGAGTTAACAATTTTGGATTTCATCAGTTATTTTTGTAGGTCTTGATTGATTATAATCTTACGTAACACTTCCCTCCCAAGTTATTTTGTAACAAATTTGCTCGAGAGAAGTCAAACATCTTAAAGACAGTTTCACATCTTGTGTTTGCACAAAAAAATAATTCTAATAAATGAACACACCGGTAGGAACATTAATGTCTGGGTTTGCACAAACTATGCGTATACTACATAGAAACCTCCAATTTCTACTTACAAATTTGCCTATGTCGTCAATCTGCCTTGAAATTTTTTATGTGAAGAACTCAACTTTCAACATAATGAAAGCTATTATTATTAAAGTATTGAGGGACCTTATTCAAGCTATGTCGATTTAGTTTCTTGTTTTCAAGAACATTTCCAACATCTGATTCTCCAAACATACCATAATGATGATTTGTATTCATAAGTCTGATGTTGGGCCAATTTATATTCCTAATAACAAAAACAATAAAACTTAAGTAGCATCATGAAATCAAAAGAGAATTCACATGCAAATACACTAGTACAAGGCCCTATTACTTCTGCTCTTAATTTTGTAATAACATTCTTGAACAACTTTTATGCTTAGTATTATCTCAGTAATGCTTGTATTGTCTTCTTTTATGTATTAATTGATGTCCATATATAGATGTTATCATAATAAGCTTTTTAATTCGTATGAACAAATTGTAGTGAATACAAAGCGTCAATCAGATCCGCCTCACATGTAGATGTTCCTGCTTAGAGATTCGAATTAGAGACGTAACTTATCCGACAAGAGGTCTCTATTTTGTTATTGATTCTTTTACTTTAATTACAACTACTTTACTTTTTTAATGTTGGTTCCTTGTAGTGATTTTACTTCAATATTAATGAAGTTTGCAACTTTGTGTTTATCTATTTGTTTTTCGTTTACATGATACTTTAGAAGGGCCTCACGTTTAGTTTTTTTTATGTGCATTGATATCTTAATAGATCTGTATGAGCTGCTTCTATTATGTGGACTCTATCAAGAGCTGATTACTATGCTTTCTTCACAACAACTTGTAATTGTTTTTATCTTTGAGGATTCTTTGGATGTTAAACCAGGGACTTACCAACTTGTGTTTTGTATAGGATACAAAAGATTCGGAGACTTACCAACTTAGTTGTATGGAGTCTTCATCCAGGGAAACCTTCATCATGAGTCCTTAGTTAAGTACTAATTTAAGGCAAATGTTTTTTGAATTTTCATGTATGCTTTTTTGTTGAGTTATGTATATTGGCACACTAGTAATGTAAACTGCATAAACTGCTTTTCTAAAGTGGATAAATTGCATATGAAATGCTCTTAGAGAGAAAATATTGATTTCCTTTCCTTTCTGCGAACTGAACGAGGCCGTGTGTGTGGCCTAAAAATATTCTAAGAGACTATCGTCTCCCTATGTAAAGAAGCTCAAATATCAAAGATAGGTAGACAACTTGCAGGTGAGGATGAAACAAAACATCTGTTAACATATAGCTCGACTCAGAGAATGATTATAACAAGAAGGAGGAATGTAAGCGAAATGCTAAAAACCAAAGTCAGTTGGAGTTTTCTCATTGTCTCGGACGACGTACATATGCCCAAAAAAAATACATGATGGTTTGTTTCCTTTCTTAACTGGTTACTCCAATTATGGATTATATGCTTATATGGTAAACCTCGTATGATTTCACAAGTTTGAGGTAAATCATGGTATTTATTTTCATATGGAAGTTTTTATTGAGGGTAATGGTGTGACAAGGGTCTCATATCCGAATATTATGTAATGTATTCATAGGACTAAATGGTGTGAATCATATCCAAATATTATCATATTTATATCCTGACCTTTTCCAGCAATAGATTGAATTCAATTTCCTTTATAATGTTTGCTGTATATCCAAATTTAACCAGATGGGGGCATAGGTTAATTTTGGTATAGAATGTTACTGTGTATATCTCTCATATCTCTCTGATATGAGAAAAATGTTATTGAACTTGTATATTCTCCAGTTACACCTTTAAGTGACCCCGGATCCAGTTTAGTGCCTCGCTCTCTTCATTTATCTCAAAACATAGATACTGTTTTTGCCACGGATGGCGTATCTCATTCTCCTTGTTCACCGTATGTTCCTACAAGAAATCCTCAAGTTATTATTTTGTGTAATAAGTTTGGTAAAAAAATTGGCAAAAGGGTATGTCGTCACAGATGCTACATCAAATATGTGTCATTTCAAGAAAGTTGGACAAGGAGAGAAGAAAGTTTATGTTGAGGAAGTGATTGATCCTGATGCTCCTTTATTCGACCTACCACGGGGAGGACATCATACTTTCGCTGGTTTGGTTGAAGGAGGATTTCTAATTTGGCTAGATTGTTGGTTGGAGTATGTTTGATGATCTCTATCTTACTTTTATAACTAGTTCTCTTTGGTAGGTATGTTATGGACTGAAACTTTTAAAATATAGAACACTTTTGTTGGTTTTATTTGGTATATGTAGCTGAACCATAGATAAATGTTTATGATGTTTAAGCATTTGGTTATGTTTACTAATTATCTTTGCGATGCTTTTAGGCTTCTAATTATGTCTGCATTTATGTTTTGGAGCTAAAAAAAACTTTTTTAACTCCGCCAATGCATTGCTCATCTTTGCATTGCCGGTCCCAAGTCCGGAAAAAGAAGGAGGGGAAAGGTTTTATTAATACTTACACTTTTTACTTTAGTATTTCTTCTTACATCCTCTAAATGTCCTATTTGATTTTCCTGTACTGCAGGATACAACAGGACATCCTCTAAATGTATGGCATTTATTCATATACAGAAAGTTTCCTGTAGGATATGAAGCAGCAGCTGCAGTTTGTTGCTACATATCTGTGTGTAGCAGTTTGGGAAGGTGACTGAACTACTGTATTTATTTTCCATATTATTTTCTTTGGACAGTAACTGAACTATTGTATTTATTCTATTGTTAGCTCTTTGGGAGCTTCAGAGTTGAAGGATATCAAAATTATCGTACTTGTCAACTATTCAGGTAAGCCGGTCAAGTACCTTACGTGTTGGCTATGCATCAAATTCTTAAATGATACAAATAGCAGCTCCTCAGTTAACAATTGAAGGAGTTTTTGTTTCTTTTGACTGTAGTACAAAGTGATATGATGAGTCAATTGTTCCACATATTTGTGATTTGCCCTTGAGTCTTAATATGTAATGTTGGTCGAGTCTTTTTATATGGCACATATTTCTTTCTATTTTTCTCACTTATGTGTTCTCCATAACAAGTACCTTTGGACAGGTTTTGGAATGCTTGGATGGAGTTATACGTGTGATATATGGAGCATTTGTTGTATTCTTGTGGAACTCTGCTCGGTATATTCTTGTGGATGAAGTTCTAGTACTTTATGTCAACTAAACCTTTTTCTCAAACTCATGCTGAATTCATTTGTAGGTTCCTAAGAGGAGACTGGTATGCAATTGCACTTTTGGGCTGCTGGACGAGGGGAAGGTGGTGTTGGGTGTTATGGCATGCCCAAATCTTCCTTGGCACCAGTTGGTCACTCTAAGACGAAATCCTTAGCAACCAAAGTTGGATGTCTTTTCTCTGCTAGAATTGGTGCTGGAACCTATATGCAGCCTTGGATGGCTCTCGTCCATCAAAGGTTAATATTGCCTTCGTTTGTTTTCGTATCAGTAAACCACCATTTAAATGACCCATTGAAATTAGATAGATTGTTCAGGTTTTTGTTCTGGGGAGAGAGGTTTTGGAGATCGCGTATGCAGCTGCAGCATACGCGATCCTATCGCTACTTCATACCTTCGTGACCACCCTCCCACCTTCATCTGCTGCTGTATTATGCTGCCCACCACATAAATCCCACCCGCCTGGCCTTACTCCTCTTCTCTGTTATAGTCCCTACCCATCCTTGCTTCTGCTGAACCCAAAACAATGCCTTTTTTCTTATTGCAAACCCAAATCAGCCTTCATCATCTTTACCCCTGCAAATATATAAAACCCAAAGACCCAATCATCATTATTATCTCAATACCAAGTTCTACGCTACAAATCAAGCATTGATCCTTTGATCTTGGACACAAAGGTCTGGTTACAAGGATGGTCCCTTCGAAAGAGTTGTAGGTATTTTCTTGGTTGCATGCTAATTCTCAATCCTCTGATAACAGTTAATCCTTGTATTGAAAATCTTATGATTTCTAGGATGTCTTATTGCTAGACTTGTAATTATCATTGCTTTATTGCTTAAATTTCGTTGATATCTTGCATTGCATCATCGACTAATCTAGGTTCCCTTCAGTTCATGTCCTGGATCATTACTACACAACCTCTGATCAGAAATTGGATTCCCCCCCTCCAAGTTTGTAGATTCTATGCTACATTTTTTCATTGCCTACATCTGGTTCTAACAAATCCTAAAGGTTCCCTTTCAGGACAGGTTTGTGATCGTCTTCTGACAAAGGCATTTCATTCATGAGAATAATATTTACTATTATATTCCGCTTTTGCTTTCCTTCTTAGTTAATATCTAAGGTGACAGGTTTGGTTGCAACATTACAAATGTTTCTGACATAATGGACTCTCTAGTCGATGTCCTCCATTACCTTCAAATGTTGAGTCAAAAGCGAAGGGTGCTAGATCTCCGAATCAAAAACCTACAGTGGAATCAAAGAGAAGTGTCCTTTGAGCCAAGTATTTCGTGTTGTTCTTTGGGACCCTTCCAAGGGAGTCGGCTCTAGAGTGAATGAAAGAGCTTCTGCTGGTAAAGCCTGGAGGATACCTTCAGATAGTTGTGCAGGTGATTTAATTTATGTTTTTTTCTTCTTTTTGAGACATTGCATAAGTTAATGTATACTTCCCAATAAAGGCATGCCCGTAGACTGCCAGTAAATATTCTGGGAAGTTTTGTGTGGAATCTTGCATTAAACTCTTTGAGCAAGTCAAGTCTTATGAAGGTCTTTTTTTTTCCTGGGACCTTACATGAGCTCCAGGTACATTTTGAGTTTTATGAGAAGGTACTAGCAAAAGCAACGCTGTAAATCTTATATATTTTCTCTAATGAAACAGTCAAGATCCAAATATGCGTTCCAAATATTCTGAGGCAGCAGTCAAAACTGGCCGTATCAAAGAAGTCGAAGGAGTGACAAGAGAATCAAACATCTATGATGCTGAGAAAGCAAAACTTTCATATATTCAAGTCCCCTCAGCGTATATGATCAGGTTGGTTTTGTCCCAGATTTTACTCATTACTTTACTAGTGTAGAATACAAAATTTAATTTTCCGTGGAAGGTCTTTTGAGATTTGGATAGATGATAACTAAGTAACAGAGGAGACTAGTTCATGGTCTAACATATTTTCTTTCATCTGCTATTTCCAATACAGCTGGTTTTATATTCGAATAATGAAGACAGTAAACAAACAAGGATAGAAAACTGTGGAATAACTTCTTCCGTGAACAAGGAAACTGAGAAAACAAAGATGGTAATCTCTGAAACATTGGACAACAAGGACAATGACAAATATGGAACAACTTCTATCGGTCAAGTGATCAAAGTGTTCTCTGACTTCGACATTCAGACTGCAACTAATCATTTAAGGGAGACATTAAAGAATGGGTAGTCTTTTATGATTTTATTATTAAAAAATAATGATATAAAGCACATTGACTACACAGATAACTCTGTCAATCCTTTTTGTTAAACTAGCAGTTGATATAGCTTGACTTTTTGTTTATTCATGGTAGCAGATTAAATAAGAAAGTTTGGAGATTGTGATAGCTTGGACATTTGGTGTACCCGTAAGTGTTGCAAGTCATTTGGAGATTGTGATATGCAATGTTGTTCATCATGTCTATCCGCAATGTTTGTTCTTTTTTTGAGAATTGAGAAAATTTTAGATTTATGGATGTGACAAAAGAAGAAGGATAAACTAAAAAGTAAAATTGTATATTTTTTTTTTCATATTTGTTAAATATACTAACAGTCCATTCCCGTAACTGTTCAATTCAATTTTTTTTCTTCCATTTTTAAGTATACTAACGGTCACAACCCGTTAGGATTCAAGTGTAACATACATGTATATACCTGTTAGAAAAATAATTACTAACGGCTATATCCGTTGGAATAATTACAATACTAACGGCCAAATCCGTTAGTAAGGCAGTTAGTAATATTACCCACGCCTATATACTCACGGCATTTAACCGTTAGAATTATTTATTGTAACATGTTTAGACCGTTACAATACACGTGTTTTGGTATAGTGTACCATGCTTAGAACAGTCTTGATGTATCTCTCACATAATTAGAATATGGGTTATGGGAAAACTGTTAGTAGTGTACGTGATTATGCCCCCTTCTTCCGTACGTATGTACCGAGCAAGGTTGACATGCTATATGTATACCTTGTCGTAGGCCTTTATCTCAAAGCGGATTTGTGCGTATGTACATCTGTCGCCGTTTCACTTGTACGGAAGTACATTTCATTATGTGCCCCCAGCACATTGTACATCTATTGACCGATCACTACCTGCTACAGTTTTAAACATTACATATACATCTGTCTCTATGACATATGTGTCCTTGCCATGATAGACTATGTGATACCATGCTTTCCAGTTATTTCCTCTTATGTTCATTTCCATGTTTCATATGCTAGTTTGCTAGATTTAGTACTTGCTCCCGTCCTGACAGGATAACGTTGTAGGTATCCTTACTGAGGAGGAGTTACTCTGTGACACATACTATGGAGATACTGCCGAGGACCCGGCTCTGCTTTACGAGGATGTTCATGCGGGGAACCTCGCCTAGTTGTCTTTTGTTTACTTAGACTTTTGACAGTAGGCATTGGGTGGGGAGGACAATTCCTTAGCGTATGGGCTTCGATGCACTTCCCTTGTGACCCGGACTCTCCGCTGGAGATACGGGGTTGATGACCCATGCTCTTCCTGCTGGGGCCTCTGGTGCCCAAGAGGGGACTATGTCGATCCTATTCAGCCAGGGTCCATGCGTAGGAAGGATTGTTCTTAACAACATTTCACTTAGAATGGTAGGCTACCCTATCCGTTAGGTATGAGTACTTTTGGTTTGGGTACTTGTATCTGACCGTGACTTGGAACAATAACTTGTCGTGGATTAGTTCGTCACATCTTGTCCTTGTTTGGTTGTAGGTGTGACTTACTACTTCGATGAGAAGGTATTGAACCTTGTTGGGGTCCGGATACCATATCGGATTCTTAGCATGGAAAGATACGTCACCGTGAATTAGTTTACCATCTCCTGTCCTTGTTTGGTTGGGGGGATGGTACGCTCGTTCAGTAGGTGCGTATTGGAACATGTTATAATTCGATTTACTTATTTATTTGAGCAATATTTATTTATTTTATATGGCATGCTATTATGTGTCTTGTTACGTCCCTCTGAGGACCTGGTTGTCTTGCCAGGTGTGTGCTATTGTCTTTCGCAGGTGTTCTAGCTCTAGCCGTGGTCTTTGCTACTTCTTCGAGGATGATTGCACTTGGATCGTCTTCGCTTCGCTCGCCAAAGTTATTCTTTCTCATGTATTTTTCCTTATCTTGTTGGTAGTGGATTTGTCTCCGCCCAACATATTGTATCAAGACAATTTATTCTCATTATATGACATCTTCTATTCATTTATTTTTGTGTGGATGAGATTAGTTGTCGTTTTACTACATTTTACAGCTTATGTATTTATACGAGGATTCCATATATTGGTGTGTACTTCGTATGAATACAGCTGGCATGTCTACGTTCCTAGTCCTACGTATTTTGGGACTGGGGCGTTACACGGGCCATGCGCCTCAAACGTGCTATGCCGGAAGCAAACCAGAAGCATGCGCTCACAATCATGCGCGCTGCTAATGGTAAGCTGTATAAGGTCGACTCGGGTGCTTCTGCGCCAAAAATGAGCCGACCTTCAAAGTTCTTGCCTCACTTGGGCGCATCTGTTGCGTTCGTAACCAAGTGGAGCAAGGCAAACTCAGTGGTCTTGAACCCCAGCGCCTACATGGGATGTGCGTCTGTGGCTGGTTCAAGTCACTGTAAATGTTGTACCCCTACTACTGATCTGAGCGCATCTTCTGCGTTGGTTCAGGGGGCGCAGCATTCACCTGACCACCCCGGCGTTTGGCCTTGCCATGCGCCTGATGGGGGTGCGAAGGTGGCACTCTCCCCCAATGATTTGCATAACGTGATCTGTCACAAGCGCCGATCAGGAGAGCCGACTGACAAGCATAATACGCCCCTCACAGGGCACACCTGTGCTGTAGTCACCATCAACTGTTGTTGCAAGACAGTAGTCCCACTATTAAGGCAGTCGGTGTTCCAGCGGCTGTAATCATCGACACCTCTTCGACGTCGCCTCGGGAAGAAGGTGCCAACTGAAGTGGAGCCAAAACTACAGGTTGCTTCTTGCAACGTAGTCTCCAACTCCCCATCAATTCGGAAGGCGACTGGCAGCTCCTCGACTTTGTCCTCATCCAAAAGCCATCCGAGGAAGACCAAGATGATTGTCCCGTCCTCAGGAGTGTTTGAGGGCACTCGGAGAGAAAAAAGATCTTGGAGGAAGCTGGGGGTAGTCAAGCCCCTGTGGATCTTCAACCTGGAGACGAAGCCAGCCTCCCGGACATAGCTGGGGGTAGTCAAGCCCTTGTGGATCTTCATCCTGGAGACGAAGTCAGCCTCCCAGACATAGCTGGGGGTAGTTAAGACCCTGTGGATTTGCGTCTCGAAAACGAAGAAGTCCTCCAAGACAGAACTGGGGGTAGTCAGGCCCTTGCTGATACTTCTCCCGAAGATGAAGGCGTCCTCCAGAACATAGCTGGAGGTAGCCAAGACGAAGCTCTGGGGGAAGTTCCTCTTCTACAAGAAAGCAAAGCCAAAAGCGAAGCCTCAACCGATCCATCCACTTCCAGTCGCATCATGACGGTGTACATGACGGGAGCTGGTGATGCGGAGTCAGATGCGCCGCCAGCAGATCTCGTCCAGCGCATGGATACCTTGGTTGGAGGACTCAAAACCCTCTCTGTCTCCATGCAAACACTGACTCAAGCAGTGTTTGAGATACGGTCAGCTTTTGCCAGGGCACCGTCTACCGGTCCTGACCTAGGGGCCAATGGAGAATCAAGTGTACCCCTTTAACAGGTATCCTTGGATACAGATCACCGTGAAGCACCTCGGACGTCGGAGCCATCAAACGCTCAACTCCAGGCTGTACCACCTTCCCCGACTCCCAGCTCCATGGAAGACGTGGTTGAGATGATGAGGGACTTACGCAAGCGCTTTAAGTCCAAGAACAGACAGGAGGAGCGCCAGAAGATGGGGATCCCGCAACCATACCCTCTCGAATGGAACAAAGTGGTTTATCCTCCCAAGTATAAACCACAAACATTGATGCCATATGACGGGAAGGACTCTCTACGCCGCTATCTGACGTACTTCCAGTCTCAAATGGGACATCTCCCAAAGGAAGACGTACTACTCACCAGCATATTTGTCGGGGCACTGAAAGGAGTAGCTTACGACTGGTATTGCAGTCTCCCCGACAACTCCATATCTTCTTTCGACGACTTGACGCGTCTCTTCCTCGATCATTTCTATGATGGAGGGAAGGACATGACAATGGCATCCCTCATAGAGATACGTCAGAAGGAGAAGGAAACAGTTCGAGCATTCATCGAACGGTTCCGACAAGCCTGCTTCAGACTGCCCCCGGGTATGCCAGAACATGTACCCCTCTCCTCCTGCAGCATGAACATGCTGTCTGCGATAAAACTCTGGCACAACTCCACCCCTCCTTCCGACTGGAGTTCATTGATCATCGAGGCCGAAGCAGCATAAAAGAAGGCGTCTAATGCTCGTCTTCTAGGAGTCAGTTTTCCTGTCTTTGAAGACAAGGGAAAATGGCCTGCAACCAACAACCCTGGACGAGAGACGAAGGAGAAGCAGGCGTTGACTGTCAACGCCTCTAAAGGTGCATCAGCACCTACTCAGAAGCCTCCACTTGCACCAAGGCCAAATGAGATTTATTCTTTCAACGATGAAGACACCCTGCAACTCTTCAAGATATTGAAGCAGGGTGACAAGATCAAGTTACCGGACCCAAAGCATCCTGACGAGGTTGGGAGAGTGGACAATCTGAGGTACTGTCACTACCATCGGTTTGTCGGACATCCAACTAAGGACTGCTACGTCCTTAAGAACTACATCCAGTGCATGATCAATACGGATGTCATCTCCGTCGACTACGAGAAGAAAATGGTCTCGACCAAGCTGGTGTCACTCCAATTTGGCACCTTGCCGCCAACCACAACACAAGATGGCGTCGTCCCCATCCCAAAGGCGACAATAGAGGTGGTCAATCTACCACCTACTCGTGACAACGTGAGTGGACTCATCCCACTCACCACATCTCGGGGAGAGATCTTATGGGTTCACCCCGATCTCGTCTCCGAGGTTACTCAATCGGAGGTACGCTCTGCCTCCAAAACCAAGGACAGGAAGATCAAGTCTTGCCGTATGGTCTCTTCCTCTGCGGTAGAGGCACTTCCTGTACAGACGCGTTCACATCAGAACGCCCAACCTGACGAAGCTGCCGTCAAGGTGGTGCCTCCTTGCACCGTCCCTACTGTCCAGGAAGAGGGCCCATCCAGGCCTCCAGCAGCCAATAAACAGAAGCATGTAGAGGCCCGTTTCGACAAGCCTTTGCAAAAAGAGAATGCTTCGAGGCTAGCCAAGCCCCACAACTTCGACATACTGGCACAACTTGCCAGTACTCCTGTCCGCCTATTTCTGTTTGAGCTTTTTCGTCTTTCCAAGGACACTCGTGAAGCTCTCTCTGAAGCCCTGAAGGATGCTGAATCCTTCATCAGTCAGGTCAAGCAGCCTGAGGATAACCTGACCACATGTACGCACTGCCATTGTGCAAATAAAGTTATCCCCAATATAATCTTCATCCAACAAGACATGCTGCTCAAGCACAACCGACACAACAGGCCACTGTATTATACAGGGTATGTCGGTTCCGTCAAGGTGAAGCAGATTCAGATCGATCCAGGGTCTTTCCTCAGCATCATCTCGAAGACGCTACTCTCAACACTGGGGATCCTAATGTACCGTCTGGCGCCTTCCACCACTACAATCAGCGACTTCAATGCTAGCAAAAGCGAGCCGCTGGACAAAATACGGCTGAAGTATCATATCGGTAACCTCTGAACCGAGGTGACTTGCTATGTCGTGGATGCTGACGTCAACTACAACCTCCTATTGGTTCGTCCGTGGCTGCATGAGTACATGGTGGTGCCATCTACACTCCACCAATGTATGAAGTACGTGCCCACCAACGACATTATCCAGACAGAGTTCGCGGACATTGACCCTTTCAAGGGGGTCGAAGCCTACTTCACTGATTCTACCCTGTACAAGTCGCCCGACGAAGGAAAAGCCAATGATGCTAATGATGAAGCAGAAATGGCAGCAGAGTCGGACATGGAGCCAGAGATGATTTTCGACGCTCCTTTAAAAATTCAACTCAAAGAAAAACTGCCTCAGATGCTGCCTCCCATGACCATCAAGCTACCTGGAAAAGCACCAACTTCTCTAGGTAGAACACCTACTGAAGCTCCCTTGAAGATATGGCTCAAGGGAAAGCCGCCTCAAACATCGTCTCCCCTTGTGGCAAAACTACAGGGGAGGGCACCAATCACTGAAGGCGAAGTTGAGGCACCTCTGAAGGTGCGTCTTAAAGTCATGCCTCCGCAATCATCTGTCTCATCCAAGCTGCCGGAGAAGGTCCATATAGCCCTCTCGGACCCCAAGGTCAAAGCTGCAGTGGACTCTCCCAAACCAACCCCAGTACTCACAGCTGAAGAGCTAGGGGAATACATATCTGCTGATGTAGATGCACCCTCTCTGGACAATGTAATCCCACGGGACAAAATCTTGTGTTTCATCAATAATAGAGTGTCTTTTAATTATTCTAGTCTTCCATATTTGAATGCCATGTATACATTAGATAACGCTCTACGGTCATTGCAAACACAAATAACGACCGTCAATCATGTAAATCGAGTAGTCCCGTCCCAAGGGGTCTGTTTCGTAGTCCCACCGCAGAATCGAGACAAAGAATACATCACCTTCGACAAAGTCGAACGTCATCAAGACCTTCCGCCACTCGAGGCAGAACCAGATAACGGCAGAATACAAGTCTATCGGTACACGGACAAGGCAAAGTACCTCATCCAGAAGATGGGTTACGATCTAAAAAGCAACAAAGGCCTGAACTACGGCAAAGGTCGGCGTCTTCCCCTCCGACTCCCAACACTTAAAGGAAAGCCGCAGGACTACTATCATCGTACACGACGAGGGTTGGGCTATGTCACGCCACCGGTAACTCCAGAGAGTTCGAAGGCAGAAGAAGTACAACATTCTCATTCGTCCGAAGCATCAACTTGGGATTCCGATACTAGTATCGGCTCAGTCTTCAAGAAGGTGCTATCAGTCAACATGGCATCTGCACAATCTCAAGAAGATGAAGGTGACGACCAAACATCAAAAATTTTCGAGGAAGAACCTTGGGCTCAATGCCTAGGAACGCAGTGGGAGTCTTGTTTTGAATTACGCGAACCCCCTAACGAAGACGAAGTCGAATAGATCGACCTTGGGGATGGATCTTCTTCCAAAACCATCTTCGTCAGCAAGAGTCTACAGGGACCAGACCGGGAATCTTTAATCCAACTGGCTAAAGAATATATCGACGTCTTCGCCTGGAGCTACGAAGATATGCCGGGACTTGATCCCCAGATCGCGATGCATAGGCTTAACATTGTAGGTCCTAAAAAATCAAGTTGCATCCATCAACAAAGTCATAAAAATCAAGAAATACATCTTTCAAATGAATTTTGTAGAAGTCAGATTGCGCATCATCCAGATTACGCAGAGTGGACTGCACACACTTTCAAGTGCGCAAGCTGATGTGGCCATGTCATCATTACCTGACATAATCAAATCTTCTGACAACCGACAGCACAAAGAACGAGGAGACTGTTCGTTTATTGTGCCGTACAGCGCTCGAGGACAGCTGTACATGCAGCACAATCTGCCAGGCTTTCTGCTGCACAGTCTATTCCAGCACAATCTAAAGTCAGCACTATTCATGTGGCGCACTTCATCATGACAACTGACAAATATACACGTGGCATTTATGCCATCAATTGCTCACTACGTGGCAACCGTCTGTATACGATCATACGCATTTCAATCAAATGATGCCATATGTCTAAGACAGTTGGTCCACGATCAGACAACTGCCTGCGCAGTCTAATGCTGCACAATCCAGTGCATGCACAATCCAACTTGCGCCATTCAGAATTACTAAAAGTTAGTTATTTCCAGAACTCTATAAATAGAGTTTCAAGTCTTCATTCCAGGGGATCAGACATAAAAAGTTCAGAAATATCAGAGAATTCAGGAGTTCTTGCCCAAGTGCTGTTGTATTCTTCCGAGGCTTTTGCCTTCAATTTCAGAGGCTATCGTCTTCTCAAAGTTCATATTGTCCAAGGGATAAAGCAATTGTCATCTAGATTGGATTCCTATAGTTATACTTTTCCAGAATTCTTGTAATCTTCTTTACAAAGTTTGTTGAAATAAAGATCAACTTTTGTTTTTGCAAACAAAATGGTGACTCTGCTGGGGACGACTTTCTCCTCCGACGAGGAAGTGACAACTCAATATGACGTTGCGTCTATCGGAAAGACGCAGAAGACGCTGGTTGTGAAGGTCAACCATACGTCCTACGAAGCCATAATCAACTCCAGGACCACTCCTCGCACTGCGACAACTTCTGCCACAAGCAAAGTGCACCCAGTGTGGATCCCAAAGACTGCTGCGCAGTCTGTTGATTCTGTCACCAAGACTGCTGCGCAGTCTAATGTCTCTCCTAGTAAGACTGTTGCATAGTCTGTTGTCTCTGCTGTTGCACAATCTGCCTCTACTATTCGTGCACAATATGCTGTTGCCAGTGCACAAACTACATCATATGCTGCTCTGTCAAAGTACAAGACTCATGTTCCTCTGGCGCAGTTGGCTGCCACTCTGCCTGTGCAGTCCATTAATCCAGCAACCAGAGTGCAACTCAAGCACTCTGGCAACAAGGCTCCTACTGCGCAAACTACTGTGACTAAGGCCAGAAGACATTCTGCCAGAACTCCTCCTACGCAATCTGCCAGTGCGCCATCAACCCATGTGCAAACTGTGTCTGCGCGATCCAAGAGAGACAGCCCTTTGGCTAATCTCTCCTCTACTCACAGCAAGGGGAAAAGCTCTGCTTCTCTCCAACACTCTGTTGCTCCTATGCAATCCACTGGGGGTAGTCTTTTGGCTATTCCTCCTCCTCTCCAGAACAAAGGAAAAGGCCCTTTGGTCTTTTCTCAAACTTCCTCGTCCCATGACTTGGAAGACAACAGAGGGAAACGCTCTTTAGCTAACCCTTCTTTCCAAAATAAAGAAAAAGGCCCTTTGGTCTTTTCTCAGTCTTCGTCGGTTTTTACCGTTGATGATCAATCTGAATATTCTCCGGCACCAGTCAGTACAAGAACCCTTTTTCACAAGGATTCTTCTTCTCTCCTTGCCAAAGGGAAGTGTACTGATCAGAGAGGTATTCTGCCAACACCGGTAGCAGAATTCCAAGATCTTCCAACTCTTCAGATCTCCCGTTCAAGATAGAGAAAGTTACTGGTGTCTCAGGCAGAAAGCCCTGGGGGTGAGTTTGCTGATCTAAGAACGTATCTCAACAGGCCAACTTCGGTGAAACGTAAACAGCCAATGCCGAAGACCAACCAGCATCAGAGGCAAACCTCCAGGATCAAGAGTTCGGACACCTATGCCAATGAAATGAGTACTTCCCTGTACACTCAAGGGACAAAATATTTGAAGAATCGGAACCATGTTCCGAATATTATCAAAGAACATGTCCCTCGAACTTTTGCTCGTCCCGTTGCTATTCCCGATCTCCGAGAACACCTAAAGCAAAAATGGGATAACATCTCAACATCCCCAGTGCAACTACTTGGACACCATTGCAATCACAAAGTGGTCATCAAGTGTTGTTGTCAGACAACAAGACGATCTGTCTTCGATCGTCTGAACTTTTCTAACTCTGAACCTATGTCGGAAGATGAAGACGAGGTTTTGTACGCCTCCGTCAACATGACTTCCAGAAACACTGGGAGTAGGAAGTGCTCCAAGCACGGGAAGCCTCGCAAGCCAAGCCAGCGGTATTTGGGTTTACTCCAAGAAACCTCTGAAGGAGTATTCCAACATACCAGATCCCGAAGCCGAGACACAATCGGTCAAAGGAATCTTCAACATCCTTCTGAACGTCTCCTTTTTTCTCACTCAGAAGATGATTCTTTCTCCGACTATGATGCATACAGTGAAGGCTCAGAACAGACAGTGTCCTCCACTGTACCCAGAGAAGTGACAGCTTATGTTGTCAATGAAGACCCAGATGCTTCCAGTTCAGCTAGTCAAGAACAAAGAATAGCTACGCTAGAAGACAAGCTAAAGACCATGGCTGAAATGGTCGCGAGTATACATTCCATCATTGTGGCCCAGCATACAGTCCCACCGACCGTACCTCCTGCAAATCCTGAAATCATAGCATCGTCGGTGCCTGTCAATACAGGGCTGGGGGTAGCATCTCTTCCAGTACCTCCTGTACAAATCCAACCTACACCCAGTCAATCAGGTACTGGGGGTAGTGCTTATCATGCTGTTCCTCCCCCTAACACCGTGGTTCTGCCTGCTCCTTCTACATCAGTGGAAGATGCCAATGAAGCTGTCAAGCTCCTGCGAACTCAGTTCGAAGCTTTCAAGGAGGAGAACAACCTGCAGAGGTTGAGGATCAAGCAACCCTACCCAGTTGAATGGAAGGAAGTCCCATTTCCTCCGAAATACAAAATCCCAACAATCTCGCTGTTTGATGGCAGCACTTCTCCCAGTCAGTTCATTAACCACTTTGAGGTTATGACTGTCCAACTTTAACCAAGTGACGCTCTTCTTACCAGAGTATTCGTTGGCTGTTTAGCCGGCGTAGCATACGATTGGTATAGAAGCTTGCCCGATGGTTGTATCACCTCCTTCTCTGGCCTAAAACAAATCTTTCTAGAACGATTCTATGAGGGGATCAACGACATGACTATTTCAGTCTTCAATAAAATCAAACAAAGACACAATGAAACTGCTGAGAGTTTCATTGAAAGGTTCCGTCGGGAAGCTTTGAAAATGCCTCCTGAAACTCCAGCCGCTGTCACCATAGACACCTGTAAGGCAAATCTATTGCCAATCATCAGCATGTGGACAGGGTCTACTCAGTTCCAAGACTGGCCATCCTTCATTGTCAACGTTAAAGCAGCTGAAGTTAGCGCCGACAAATTCAAGCTGCTAGGGGTACAAATGTCTAACCCCGACCGGGATGAACACCAGACATCAGGTGGTGGCAATCGCCAGAACAACCGTAAAGGAAAATAAACTTTGAATATCAATTTGAACAAGAACAAAGAATCTCTGGCAGTCAATGTAGCTCCTCCTACGTCCACTTCTACTCCTTCAGCACCTCCACCGAGAGAACCTCGTCCGAAAGTAGAGTACTCCTTTGACGAGAATGACACAGTGAGCATCTTTGATTACTTGTTCAAAAGCAATAAGCTCTAGCTCCCAGACCCGAAGAAGCCCGATGAAGTCGGTAAGACTGATCATCCCAAGTACTGTGTCTATCACAGGTTCATCGGACATCCCACTCGAGCATGTTATGAGCTCAAAGGCAAAATTCAAGAGCTGGTCAACGCTGGTGTTATCACTCTGCAGCAAGACGAAAAGACCATTACCGCAAATATGGTCTCAGTTCAATTCGGTGACTTCCCACCCCGGATGGTACAACATGGTGTCATTCCTATCCCTAAAGCTACTCTTGAGATCGAGAATCTTCCTCCTCCACGAAGTAAAGGTCTCGTCCCCTTGTCTCTTGACAATGGTGAGATTATGTGGATTCATCCGGATCTTGCTTCAGAGTTCGAACTTCCCTCTTCCTCCAAGAAAAAAGATCGATCTAAGGGTAAGACAAAGACTTGCAATATGGTGTCTTTTGATCCCATAGTTGATAAAAAAATCCTGTTGGACACCAGATCAGGGAAAGCCTATCTGAAGGATTACCTCGAAGCCCAAGAGAATCCTGCTTCTTCCTTTGAGCCTACTCCAGTACAACCTGCTTCTACTGAGGATATTCCTGCTGTATCCTCACCGGTTGTAGAACCCACTCCTCTCAAGCCGACGGTAGCTGACAAAGGCAAACAACAAGTCTGCTTTGACAAACCGTTAAAAAATTTATCTCCTTCCGGACTTGAAAAGCCTTATAAATTTGACATCCTGGCTCAACTAGCCAATACACCGGCCCGGCTGTCCATCTTCGAGCTCTTACGCCTCTCCAAAGAGACTCGAGAAACTCTGAGTGAGGCTCTCATGCAAGCCGAAACCTGTTTAGCCCTTCTGAAGAAGCCGAAAGCAGAGCAAGTCTCTTGCCTCCATTGTCATAGTGTGCTGGAGTTAATTCCAAACATAACTTTCACACAAGATGACATGCTGACGGATGACAACAGGCATGACCGTCCTCTCTACTATATAGGATATGTCGACTCGATGAAAGTCGATCGTATTCTGATAGATCCAGGATCTGCTTTCAGTATTATGCCGAAGATAATGTTGGATGCACTGAAGATCCCAGTGCATAGTCTTTCCAGTACAATCACCACCATCCTTGGGTTCAATCAGGGAAGGAGTGAGCCTCTGGGCAAGATTCGCCTAAAACTCCAAATAGGTAATCTTCGCACAAAGGTGACCTTCTACATCAATGATAACCATGGTTGTTCTTACAATGCTTTGTTGGGAAGACCATTTTTGCACGAGCATAACATTGTCCCTTTAACTCTCCATCAATGTTTCAAATATGTTGATGACAATGGAGAGGTACAAAAGGAGGTTGCTGATCTCTATACTTTCAAAGGCGTAGAAGCATACTGCAACGATGCTCGTATGTACAAGGACGAATTCATGAAGGTTGTCATATCTCTGGACACTGAAGAAGAACAAGAAGCAGTGCCCAATGACACCCTCATTATTCCTGTCAAAGGGCGTGTTTCTCGTCCTCAATCGTCCAAGCCACTGGCTATTCACTTGCCAGTCCAGAAGCAATCAATTGATGATCAAGATCAAAGGGAGCTCACCTCTTCTGAGCCACTTGTTATTGACTTACGTCGTAACAAAGAAAAAAGGCAGCTCACCTCTTCCGAGCCACTTGTTATTGATTTATCTCATAACAAGGACAAAAGGGAGCTCACCACTTCTGAGCCGCTTGTTATTGACCTTCGTCGTAACAAAGCCAATCCTCCTCAACGTTCTTCTTCTCCCCCTCTTGTAATCAATCTGACCAAGCCTGCTAAGGCTAAAAGTCCTGCTATAAATACAAATGTACAAATCAACAAAAAAGCATCTACTTTCCAGTATATTGATGTCATTTATCATGCTAAATGCTATTTGGATATGTTAGATAGCTTTCAGTCATTTACAATAGGAGTTGTGCAATCTCTTCAAACAGAAGTTTCATTTGAACACCCAAAGGATTCATATCGTATTGTTCCCGCTCGTAAGAAAGGCGAGAGTCCAATACTTTTTAGTAAAGGACCGGAACAACAATTCAGCTATACGGATGATAGCAAAAGTAACGACACGGGGCATCTTCAACTCCATTGTTACAGTCAACAATCAAAAGCCGTCATTCGAAAGATGGGTTATGACTTTAAGAGTGGCCTCAACTACGGTAAAGGACGAAGAACTCCTATCCGTACGGCTGTTCCGAAAGGAAAGTCAGAAATATACTACAGCAAGACCAAAAGAGGTTTAGGATATGTTCACCCCCAGTATTATCCCCAGCAGGCTCTGAATCCGATAGTGAGGAGCGTTCTAACTCTTCTGATTCCAAATCATAGGATTCTGACACCAGCGTCGGTCAAGTTCATCGACTGACTGTATCTTCTAACATAGTCTCCTTCGAACTTCCAGAAGGCTATGACGAGGATGTTGAAGAAAATCCTGAAATAGATCCTTGGGCTCAACGAATGGATACCCAATGGGAACTCCGATTCGAACAAAGGGAACCTCCTACCGAAGATCAATTAGTTCAAGTTGATGTAGGAGAGAGCGGGTCATCTCGTCCAATATTCATCAACAAGAACCTTCCAGAGGCAGATAAGCAAGAATTAATTCTTCTTATTCAAGAATACATTGATGTCTTTGCTTGGAGATATGAAGACATGCCAGGTCTAGATCCTAAAGTGGCTACTCACAAATTGAATATCCTGCCTAACGCAAAATCGGTCAAACAGCAACAACGACGCTTTAAGCCAGAAATGATGGATGTCATCGACGATGAAGTCAAAAAGCTCATCGCTTGTGGCTTTATTCGAGAAGAACAACATCCAGATTGGGTAGCCAATGTCGTTCCAGTCCTGAAGAAAACCGGAAAAGTTCGAGTCTGCATCGACTTTCGGGATCTTAATAAAGCGTGTCCAAAAGATGAATTTCCTCTCCCTATCACGGACGTCATGATTGATAACACCTGTGGGTTCGAAAGAATATCTTTCATGGATGGATTCTCCGGATACAATCAGATTCGGATGAATCCTGAAGATGAAAAACATACTTCTTTTCGTACTCCTCGTGGAGTCTACTGCTATACTGTGATGCCATTTGGTCTCAAAAATGCTGGTGCAACGTACCAACAAGCCATGAGTACCATATTTCGAGATCATCTGCGCAAGACTGTCGAATGCTACGTCGACGATATCGTCGTCAAAAGTCGTCTAAAGGAAGATCACATCCAAGACTTGAGAACGATCTTTAATCTCATGCGCCAACATTAACTCAAAATGAATCCCACCAAGTCATTCTTGGGTGTCTCTAGTGGCAAATTTCTCGGCTTCGTTATTACCTCTAAGGGTATACACGTGGATTCCGAGAAGATCAAAGCCATTCAAGAGATGCGTCCTCCACATAACCTAAAAGAGCTACAAGGATTCCAAGGTCGACTTGCGTACATCAGGAGATTCATTTTGAATCTGTCTGGACGCTGCAGACCATTCACTCAACTCATAAAGAAGGGTGTATCTTTCGTTTGGACCGAAGAATGTCAACGAACATTTGATGACATAAAGCGATATCTCATGAATCCACCAGTCTTCGTGCCACCAATCTCTGGCATACCATTCTTAATGTATGTCCGTGCTATGGATCATTCATTAGGCGCTTTACTTGCCCAGAAGAACAAAGAAGGCCACGAACAAGCTATCTACTATCTTAGTCGTACTACGATTGGTGCTGAACACCGTTATAGTCCGGTCGAAAAAGAATGCCTAGCTCTTATGTTTGCTGTTCAGAAGACTCTACATTACATTATTGGTCAAACTATTCATGTCATATCCCGAGTTAATCCTCTACGGTTACTGATGAAGAAGCCTAGCACACTCAATTCTCGGCTGGCTACATAGGCCATTCTGCTAGCCCAATATGACATGGTATATGTTCCTCAAAAGTCTGTCAAAGGTCAAGCATTGGCAGATTTCTTAGGAGCTCATCCTGTGCCAGAAACATCCAAACTCTATGATGAAATTCCAGACGAGACGTTAGAATCAAATATGATTTCAGAAGAATTTCCTACTTGGCGTCTATTCTTTGACGGTACATCCAGAATAGGACCAAATGGTGCCATTGTAGCAGGAGTTAGAGTTGTTCTCGTTTCTCTAGATGGGTCGACCATTCAAAGAGCTTATTCCCTAGATGAACCATGCTCTAACAATGTAGCTGAATAAAATTCTCTACTCATTGGCATTCAATTGGCTAAACAACTAGAAGTTGAATATCTTGAAGTCTATGGCGACTCTAAGTTGGTTGTTACTCAAGTTAGAGGAATCTATGAAGTTCGCCATCAAGATCTAGTGCCTTATCATGAAGCAGCAATCAACATGGCTACGTCATTCAAAGCCTTCTTCATCAAATATGTCCGCCGAGCTTGCAATACTGAAGCAGATGCTTTGGCCAATCTTGCAGCAGTCTTAGCCATCCCTATCAAAAGACAGCAGGTGGTGGCTGTCTCTAATCGAGAATTGTTTTGCATTGAAAACAATCATAATATTGAATTCAGTAACTTTGCTGAAGCCAATATTATCAATGAAGACTGGAGAGTTCCCTTCATCGACTTCGTCGTTCATGATATACTCCCCGAAGACCCTAAGGAGGCGACAAGTATTCGCCGACGATATCTCCGGTTTTACTACAATCATACTACTAAGACTCTCTATCGGCGGACTTATGACGGTCTTCTATTGCGCTGTCTCGCTGGTGATGAAGCAAAACAGGTATTACGTGAAGCTCATGATGGTGTCTGCGGAGCACATCAACCCGGTCCTAAGCTACAGGATCGTATCCGGCGAATGGGTTATTACTGGCCCTCTATGGTATCAGATGCCATCGAATACACAAAGAAATGTCGAGCTTGTCAAATCCATACAGATTTCATTCATCAACCTTCAGAATTTCTGCATCCGACGGCCGTTTCTTGGCCTTGTGAAGCTTGGAGCATGGGCATTATAGGTCCCATCAATCCACCTTCTTCTAGAGGACATCGGTTCATATTAGCAATAACCGACTACTTCTCCAAATGGGCTGAAGCTATACCCCTGGCTGAAGTCAAGACTAGAAGTGTCATCAACTTTGTCAAACACCATGTCATCTATAGATTTGGTGTACCTCGAAGGATCATTCATGACAATGGACCACAATTCATCAGTCAAAAGTTCATAAGATTCTGTAACGATCATCGAATTGACAATGTCGCCTCTACAGCTTACAATCCTGCCGCTAATGGATTAGCTGAAGCCTTCAATAAGACTATCATCAAGCTACTTAAGAAGTTTGTATCTACTAACAAACAGAATTGGAGTGAATAGCTTGGCGAATGTCTTTGGGCCTACCGAACTACGGTCCGCAATCCCACAGGCTTTACACCCTTCTTTTTGGTGTACGGTTGTGAAGCAGTTCTACCCCTAGAACTTCAAATTCCATCCTTAAGGATTGCCATTGCCAATGAGCTCACTACATAGAATAACGATCTTCTTCGCTTCAAGAACTAGAAGCACTCGATGAGAAGCGATTAACGGCTCAACAACATATTGAGTTATATCAAGCTCGTATCTCGAAGACTTTCAACCACAAAGTTAAAGTCAGAGTCTTTCAACAAGGAGAGCTCATTTTAACAGTCAGACGTCCTATGACTATTGTAGGTCCTAAAAAATCAGATTGCACACATCAACAAAATCAGAAAATCAAGAAATACAACTTTTAGATGAACTGTGCAGACATCAGTTTGTGCAGCAAACAGATTGTGTACACTGGTTTGCGCACACTCCCAACTGCGCAGGCTAATGTGGCAAAAGTCACCATTACCTGACACGATCAAATCTTCCTGACAGCTGACAGTACGAAGAACGAGGCGACCATTCGTTTAATCGTGCAGCACGGCGCTCGAGGACAGCTGACAGCGTAGTCTATGTTGGCACAATCCATGTTGGTGCAATCCATGTTGGCGCAATCCATTCCTGCGCAGTCCATGTCTGCACAATCCAAAATCAGCGCAATTCAGTGTGTGCTTTCTATCAACACAACTGACAAAGTACACGTGGCACTCATGCCATCAATTGCTCATTACGTGGCAACTGTCTATACACGATCATGCGCATTTTGATCAAATAATGCCATGTGTCCAAGACAGTTGGCCCATGATCCAACAACTGCCTGTGCAGTCTACTGTTGCACAATCCAATTGCTGTGCAATCCATCATGCGCAGTCCAGAATAACTAAAAGTTAGTTATTTCTCAGAACTCTATAAATAGAGTTTCAAGTCTCCATTCAAAGGCATCAAGAATCAGAGATCAGAAATCAGAGATCATAGAGAGATCATAGAGTCCAGGAGTTCTTGCCCAAGTG
The DNA here is from genome assembly GCA_029216955.1 of Iris pallida. Lineage (NCBI taxonomy): Eukaryota > Viridiplantae > Streptophyta > Magnoliopsida > Asparagales > Iridaceae > Iris > Iris pallida. Next base: position 70,932 of record JANAVB010029664.1, read on the forward strand.
CTGCTGCATTCTTCCGAGGCTTTTGCCTTCAACTTTCGAGGTTTTTACCTTCAATTCCAGAGTTGTCTTCAACTTCAGAGGCTCCGTCTTCAAAGTTTACATCGTCCAAGGGATAAAGCAATCGTCATCTAGATTGGATTCCTAAAGTTGTACCATTCCCAGAATTCAAATTGTAATCTTTTATAAAGTTTGTATCAATAAAGTTCTACACTTTTGTTTTTGCAAACAAAATGGCGACTCTGCTGGGGACGACTTTCTCCTCCGACGAGGAAGTGACAACTCAATGTGACGTAGCGTCTATCGAAAAGACGCAGAAGACACTGGTTGTGAAAATCAACCAGACAGCTTACGAGGCTATGATCAATTCCAAGACCATTCCTTGTACTGCAACCACTTCTGCCACAAGTAAAGTGCGCCCAGTGTGGGTCCCAAAGACTGCTGTGCAGTCTATTGAGTCTGCCAACAAGACTCCTGCCAACAAGTTGCAGACCTTTATCCTTTCAAGGGTGTCGAAGCATATTGCAACGATGCTCGTATGTATAAAAAAGAATTTATGAAAGTGGTATTGGCAATGGATACTGAAGAAGACCAAGATGCAGTACCCAACGACACTCTCATCATACCTGTTAAAGGGCGTGTTTCTCATCCTTAATCTTCTAAACCACTGGCTATTCACTTGCCAGTTCAGAAAAAATTGGTTGATGGCGATCAAGATAAAAGGGAGCTCACCTCTTCTGAGCCACTTGTTATTGACTTGCGTCGTAACAAAGACAAAAAGCAGCTCACTTCTTCTGAGCCACTTGTTGTTGATATAGCTCACAACAAGGAAAAAAAGGAGCTCACCTCCTCTGAGCCACTTGTTATCGACCTCCGTCATAACAAGCCACCTCCACGTTCTTCTTCTTCCCCCTTGTAATCAATCTGACCAAGCCTACTAAGGCTAAAGGTCCTGCTGTAAATACGAATATACAGATAAATGAAAAAGCATCTACTTTCCAGTATACTGATGTTATTTATTATACTAAATGCTATTTAGATATGTTAGATAGCTTCAAATAATTTACAATGGGAGTTGTACAATCTCTTCAAACAAAAGTCTCATTTGAAGATCCAGATGACTCTTACCGTATTGTCCCTGCTCATAAGAAAGGTGAACGTCCAATACTTTTTAGTAAAGGACCAGAACAAAAATTCAGTTATACGGATGATAGTAAAGTTAACGACACGGGACATCTTCAACTCCGTCGTTATAGTCAACAATCAAAAGACATCGTCCGAAAGATGGGTTACGACTTCAAAGGTGGTCTCAATTACGGTAAAGGTAGACGAACTTCTATTCGTACGACTGTTCCGAAAGGAAAGTCAGAGATGTACTACAGCAGGACTAAGAAAGGTCTTGGATATGCTTCTCCTCCAGTTTTATCCCCAACAGTCTCCGACTCCGACAGTGAAGAACGTTCTAATTCTTCCGATTCCAGATCATGGGATTCTGACACTAGCATTGGTGAAGTCCATCGTGTGATCGTATCTTCTAATATGGTCTCCGCTGAACTTCCGGAAGGCTATGATCAGGATATTGAAGAAAATCCTGAAACAGATCCTTGGGATCAACAGATGGATAATCAGTGGTACTCCGATTTGAACAAAGAGAACCTCCTACTGAAGATCAACTAGTTCAAGTTGATGTAGGAGAAAGCGGATCACCTCGTCCAATCTTTATTAGCAAGAATCTTCCAGAAGCAGATAAACAAGAGTTGATTCTTCTTATTAAAGAATACATTGATGTCTTTGCTTGGAGTTACGAAGACATGCCAGGTTTAGATCCCAAAATTGCTACGCACAAACTGAACATTCTGCCTAATGCTAAACCTGTCAAATAGCAGCAACGGCGATTCAAGCCTGAAATGATGGACGCAATTGATGATAAAGTCAAGAAGCCCATTGCTTGTGGCTTTATTCGAGAAGAACAACATCCTGATTGGGTAGCCAACGTTGTTCCAGTCCTGAAGAAAACTGGCAAAGTTCGAGTCTGTATTGATTTTCGGGATCTTAATGAAGCATGTCCGAAAGATGAATTTCCTCTCCCTATTACGGACGTCATAATTGACAATACCTGTGGGTTCGAGCGAATATCTTTTATAGATGGATTCTCTGGATACAATCAGATCAAGATGAATCTCGAAGATGAAAAACACACATCCTTCCGCACTCCTCGGGGAGTCTATTGCTACACAGTGATGCCATTTGGTCTCAAGAATGCTGGTGCAACTTAACAACGGGCTATGAGTACCATTTTCAGAGAACATCTTCGTAAAACAGTCGAATGTTATGTTGACGATATCGCCGTCAAAAGTCGTCTGAAAGAAGATCACATTCAAGATTTGAGAACTATCTTCAATCTTATGCGCCAACATCAACTCAAGATGAATCCCACCAAATCGTTCTTGGGTGTCTCTAGTGGTAAGTTTCTCGGCTTCGTCATTACCTCTAAGGGTATACACGTGGATCCCGAGAAGATCAAAGCCATTCAAGAGATGCGTCCTCCACGCAACCTAAAAGAGCTACGAGGATTCCAAGGTCGACTTGCGTACATCAGAAGATTCATTTCGAACTTGTCTGGACGCTGCAAACTATTCACTCAACTAATGAAGAAGGGTGTATCTTTTATTTGGACTGAAGAATGTCAACGAGCATTCGACGACATCAAACAATACCTTATGAATCCACCAGTCTTGGTGCCACCAATCTCGGGCATTCCATTTTTAATGTACGTCCGTGCTATGGATCATTCATTGGGTTCTTTACTTGCCCAAAAGAATAAAGAGGGTCATGAACAAGCCATCTACTATCTCAGTCGTACTATGATTAGTGTTGAACACCGTTATAGTTCGGTTGAAAAAGAATATCTAGCCCTTATGTTCGCTGTTCAAAAGACAAGGTATTATATCATTGGTCAAACCATTCATGTCATATCTCGAGTTAACCCTCTTCGGGTACTTACGAAAAAGCCTAGTATACTCAATTCTCGGCTGGCTACATGGGCCATTCTTCTAGCCCAATATGACATGGTGTATGTTTCTCAAAAGTCTGTCAAAGGTCAAGCATTGGCATATTTCTTGGCGGCTCATCCCGTACCAGAAACATCCAAGCTTTACGATGAAATTCCAGACGAAACATTGGAATTCAACCTGATCTCTGAAGAATTTCCGACCTGGCGTCTATTCTTCGATGGTGCATCCAGAATTGGACCAAATGGTGCCATTGTAGCAGGATTCAGAGTTGTTCTTGTCTCTCCAGATGGATTGACCATCCAAAGAGCTTACTCTCTAGATGAACCTTGTTCCAACAATGTTGCAGAGTATAATGCTCTACTCATCGGCCTTCAGTTAGCCAAGCAATTGGACATCGAATATCTCGAAGTTTATGGCGACTCTAAGCTGGTTGTCAATCAGGTTAGAGGAACCTATGAAGTTTGACATCAAGATTTGGTGCCTTATCATAAAGCAGCGATCAACATGGCTACATCATTCAAAGCTTTCTTCATCGACTATGTTCGTCGAGCTTGCAATACCGAAGCAGATGCCTTAGCCAACCTTGCAGCTGTCCTAGCCATCCCTATCAAAAGACAGCAGGTGGTGGTTATCTCTAATCGAGAGTTGTTCTGCATCGAAAACAATCGTAATATTGAGTTCAGCAATTTTACTGAAGTCAATGTTATCAATAAAGATTGGAGAACTCCTTTTATCGACTTTTTGGTTTATGACATACTCCCTGAAGATCCTAAGGAGGCTACAAGTGTTCGACGACGATCTCTCCGATTCTACTACAATCAAACCACCAAGTCTCTTTATCGGCGAACCTATGACGGTCTTCTCTTGCGCTGTCTCACTGGTGATGAAGCAAAACAGGTGTTGCATGAAGCTCATGATGGTGCCTGTGGAGCACATCAACCTGGTCCTAAACTACAGGATCGCATTCGACGAATGGGTTACTACTGGCCCTCTATGGTATCAGATACCATCGAATATGCAAGAAAATGTCGAGCTTGTCAAATACATGCAGATTTCATTCATCAACCGTCGGAATTTTTTCATCCGACTGCTGCTTCCTGGCCTTTCGAAGCTTGGGGCATGGATGTCATAGGTCCTATCAATCCTCCTTCTTCTAGAGGACATCGGTTCATACTAGCAATAACGGACTACTTCTCCAAGTGGGCTGAAGCTATACCTCTGGCTGAAGTCAAGACTAGTAGCGTTATCAACTTTGTCAAACACCATGTCATCTACAGATTTGGTGTACCTCGAAGGATCATTCATGACAATGGACCTCAATTCATCAGCCAGAAATTCACCAGATTCTGCGATGATCACCGGATTGGCAATGTCGCCTCGACTGCTTACAATCCTGCTGCTAGTGGTTTAGCTGAAGCATTCAACAAAACTATTATCAAGCTCCCTAAGAAGTTTGTATCTACTAACAAATGGAACTGGAGTGAAAAGCTCGGTGAGTGTTTATGGGCCTATCAAACTACGGTCAATCCTACAGGCTTTACACCTTTCTCTTTGGTGTATGGCTGTGAAGCTGTTCTTCCTCTGGAACTTCAAATTCCTTCTTTAAGGATTGCCATTGCTAACGAGCTCACTACAGAGAATAACGATCTTCTTCGACTTCAAGAATTAGAGGCACTTGATGAGAAACGGTTAATGGCTCAACAGCATATTGAGTTATACCAAGCTCTCTCTAAGACCTTTAACCGTAAAGTTAAGGTCAGAACCTTTCCGCAAGGAGAACTTGTTCTAACGGTCAGACGTCCTATGACTATGACTCATATGAGCAAAGGCAAATTCGACGCAAAGTGGGAAGGTCCCTACGTTGTGAGCAAAGTCTTCTCAAATGGAGCTTATCAACTCTCAGAATTGAATGGACGAGTTGCTATGATGCCTATCAATGGCAAGTTCCTTAAAAAGTATTATGTATAAATGTAAATGATTGTAAATTATCAGACAAGTTCAAGATCATAAATAAAATTTAAAATTTATTTCATCATGAATGATAGTACATGATATTAAGGAAGGTCACTATCATCCTTCTCTACATTTGGACGCGGACCACTGCCGTCCTTCTTGAAAACACGGTCAGCAAAAGAGCCAAGAACCACTTTGCTGGAACCCACCAGGAACTTGCAAGCAGCCATCCTCATGGCTTCTTCTTCTTCATTCCTTCCTGGTTCAAGCAGAAAGTCCAGGATGTCTCACGGTGGCTTGGGTGCAGACGAACCTCCGCCTGCTTCTTCTCCTTTGGCTGAACTGGATCAGCAGGACGTTCTTCAGTGCTCGTCTCAACCTTCGGGGCGAGTTCAGCCTTCTTGGATCCTTCTTCAGACGATATTTTTATGTTGAAAAGCGGAAGTGCTCATTCCTGTCAAATTTCTGCTATATTTATAGGCAGAAGTTCCTCAAACAACGAAACGACACATTCATCCGATGGTTCATCCATTCATTCGACGGTTCGCCCGTTCATTATCACTTGACGGTTCATCCGTTCATTTATTACCACCCGAAGGTTCATCCGTTTATTTCTTATCACTTGACGGTTCATCCGTTCATTACAATTATCCGATGGTTCATTCATTCATTTGATGGTTCGTCCGTTCATTATCACTTGACGGTCCACCCGTTCATTCACCTGACGGTTCACCCGTTCGTTCATCATCACTTGACGGTTCATCCGTTCATTATCATACATTTTGACGATTTGTCCGTTCATTCTATCATTCGACGGTTTACCCGTTCATCCCGACGATTTACTTCGTTCATACCTTTTTGACGATTCATTTTCGTTTATCATCCATATCAGTATATGTCATTTTCGATTAAGTTGTCAATTGAAATAATAATATTTAATATATTCTGCCACGTCCATATTACCTCTGAGCAGATATAATGAATATAATTATTTTCTACAAAATCATCAAGAAATATATCATGTCTTGCACCTCTGAATATATTTTCTATCTCTATTATTTATATCTGAACAAGATATGCAACAAATAATGGAGCCACAGCAAAATGTCTTTTATTAACCAAAATATGAGGCATTACAAAAGCATATATACTACAAAAAAGATATAAAGGTACAAAATGTTCCACTAAGATGGAGGTATTATCAGGTTATCAATCTGCTGCTTCAGAGTCTGCAGCCGTTCCTCATGAGTGGACATCACCCTCCTTCTGGCTTCTTCCATTCTGGTTTCTTCATTGAAAACGGGCATGGTCACTGTTCGACGTGTAATCTCGGCACCATAAGTCGCCACGTACTCATCCCTCTCCTGAGTCATAGCATTCAATTGTTCGATTGCAACCTGATGATCAGTAATTTCATCTTTTAGCTCCTTCTGGAGACGAGCAATCTCTGCCCTCAATTCATCAGCTCTCTTCTCTTTTCTCTCAGCCATCAAGGTTACTGATTCCAGTTTGGAGTTATATTCAGTAGATTTTGTGGAATAAGCCTCCAAGAGATTCTGAAGATTCACCCTTTCAATATCAGCTGCCTGGGCCATTCGTTCGAACTCTGCCTGCACTAGAGACTCCACTTCCTCTTTGATGAGCTCCTTATAATTCTTTATGGAGATTTCTAACTCATTCAGTATATGATCGAGGAGAGTGGCCTGAGCTTCATCACCTTGCTCCCTTATAGCCCTCACCAAGAGAGAAGTCGGATTTCTAACCATGAAAAAATCAGCACCCTCTTTGTCCATCATCTTATGAACTAGAGGTCCCAAGGACTCAAAGAAGCATCTGGTGAACGATTGGATGACTTGCTGGTTAATTGCCAGAGTACCAGGAGTCGCAACTACTCCTTTTGAGGACGAGGCAGCAGGATCTCGTGTCTGAATAGCAGGTTCTTTGAATAAAGGAGCCAAAGTGGAGCTAGTCGCCCCTTCTGGTTGTTCTTCTATAAAAGTAAAGATTGTCATTTTGCCTGTCGTTTGCTAAATGACCAAGAAGATCAAAAATAAAAACAGTTTTACCTTGGTTCAATCCAGCAATGAGCCTATCCTCTGGCTGAGCAGAAGTAGCTTCAGCCACAACAGCTTGGCTACTGCCCGCTTCAGAGCCACAAGATAAGTGATGACTGCTACTAGCAATCACCGTCGTTACAGGCACTATGGCTAGGCACGTCGGAGGTGTTGGAAGAGTCTCAATATCTACAGGAAAGACAAATGTTAGCTATCGATCTATTCAAAAGGAGATTGCTAATTTCATTTTATACCTTGAAGATCAGTGGCGAGAGTTTCTTCCGGGGCTGCTCCTTCATCTGCTGCAGTCTCTAGAGATGCCTCTACCTCAACATGTTTTTTAGGATCTAAGGTATCATCGGCAACATTTGGAGACATACGCTTTTCGTCATCTCTGTCGGGATCTTGCATATCTTCATTCTCAGATGAAGAGCTCTCCTCATCTTTACCTTCTTCTGGTGCATTCCCGCTAGTAGTTGCAGCTTGGTCAACATAGTCTTCCAGCGGGCTGTAAAAGCAATCTTCTAGAGCCGCAATCACTTCGCGATCCTCCTCTTCGCGAAGGGTTCTAGGAGTAGAAGGAAGTTGAGCTGTCTCCACGGCAGCCGGAGGAAATCGGACCGCATCATGTTCTTCTTCTATAATCTTATCTCTGGGCTCGTCGGCCTCATTTTCCTGGTTCATCTCTTCCCTTTGCTCAAACTCCTCTCTTTGTTCTGGACTGTGCGTTCTATGACCAGAATCAGGGATAGGAGTGGGAGATGACATTGTAATTCCTGCTGCAGCGTCTGCCACTACTGAAGACAGGATTTATTTGGAAGAAGAGTCTGTTAAATGTCCTCTGCGGACCAATCTTTTTCTTCTATGTAGAGGTCTTTCAGGACTCTCTACATTTATTGGCTCGACTTGTCTTTGTACAGAGGTCGGTGTGGTAGCTTCTCCTTGAATTGTCCCGGCCAGTTGCCGAGATTGAGACCTAGTGGTGATCTTTTCCGAGGAATGATCTAATATCAATTTCTTCTTTGCTGCTGGAGCGGGAGACTCCTCTCTTCTCCTCTTCTTGGCTGGAGATCTACCCACTTTCAAAGAAACACGCATTGGCGCGTTAACCTCCTGAGGGAACATAATGTCCCTTGAAGCTTCCAAGGGTGCATCTACTGGCTCATGCACCTCATCATTTCCTGGGAGCGACAAGTTGATTCTTCCCTTATTCAATCTTGTTGAAGACGCAAAGCTATCTGCGAGAATGTGACTTTCGTATCTCGAGCATTATAATAAGCCCAAGCTCGGGCCCCATCTATCAAAAAACCCTTTCCTTGAAGGCATGTGATGGCATTTCCCACATGGAATTAATCGTACCCGAACTGCCGAGCAAATCGGCTGGGGAGATATGGCTCTAAATAACATTCTTCTTCAAACCGGTACACCAAATGGGACGGTCGAATTGTCTTCAACCACTCAAAAGCTGTACGGCTCAAAGGTTGCATCTTCGAGTCAACCATATTTGTCGGCATTTGCTCATATCCAGCGGGAAGGGGAGCACAATAAAAGTTCCATCCTCTGTTCAGATTCAGAGCATATCTACATTCGCTCAAAGAAGTGTACTTCCACTTACCATGGGAATATCTCCGTAAAAAGCTGCCGTCGACCGGTCCCATGCCGAGGTCCATCAGAGTAGGATGGTGAAGAAGCAACCACCCAAATAGATATGTATACGGTAATTCCAACCGAGGAAATTCTTTTTCACCCTTAGATTTCAGCATCAGATCGACGTACAGACGAAGACCGGCATTCAACTTACAAGTCATCGCCGACAAAAGATCCATCTTATAGCCGAAGACTAATCTAACGGTGGCAAAAAGAACACCGCGATGGGAGCGGTCTACTGCACTGGATCCTGGGACTACAAACCGACGGAGCCAATATGTCAAAAACCCTTCCAGTTGGGCTTCTTTTGACATGGGTCTATATCCCATTCTTAAGTAACTTTCAAGAGTGTCTCCTTTCTTTAAAGGAGGACATTGATGATCATCCTTCATTTCTTTATCAAAATCGCCACTTCCTTCCATCAACTTCATCACTTCCGTGTTGCTCAATGGCTTAAAGAAACCAGGATAGCATCTGTCATATTCCTTAGTCTTCTTCTCTTCGATATGATTAAGGAACAGATAAGGCAGCCATTTCGTCGAGTAACAAGTATTGGGTGTGCCACTTTTGTAATATAAAGAGCAGATCTTATAATGACATAGCAGTTCTTCAAAGACTGCTACCATAGCTGCATTCTCCTTTCTAAGTTTGTCCAATTCATCATTAGTTGGAACGAATTCTTCATATGGAGCGTCCCCCATCGGCAAGTAAGAGATGAACTGCATCTCATGAAGTGCAAACCCAATCTCTCCACCAGGGGTCATGAAAGTCCCTGTTCTATAATTGTATCTTTCTGCTAAAGCTAAGAACAGTTACGAGTTAGGGGCAAAACCATAAACAGTGGCATGCACTGCTTGGTACAAGTTGATTTGCTGAAGTTTGTTTTCAAACTTGGTCAGAATCCAGTTTGCTATGCAGTTCCATCTCTTAAAATCCGGATTCACCAATCCAGTTAATCTGATGTCCTGCTCAGGATACCTTCCTTCAACTTTCGCAAATTCATTTGCGAATATTGGAGTTCTGACAGGCAATAGCAAAGAAGAATTCTCCGGCAGAATGCAACCGGGTCTCAAACCTCGTAACAAGACACTGTACCGTTCTGAGGAACTGTAGAACATGTCCTTCTTATTCGGCCCCTTCTTCACGAAAATCTTTCCTGCACGGGCGTCTTGGAAAGGTGTAAGGTTCCATTCCATTTTCCTCGGATAGCTCGCATGAGCATACCGGGATAAAGGAAGACAACGGGAAATATCTGGTATCGAGAGTATCCTATCTTCCTGATGGACAATTCTTTCTTCCATCCTTGGTCTCGGTTGAGAACTTTTCTCAAAAGCTTCGCCGAACAAGAATAATGGCTTCTTGTGTATGACAGCGTCTGCCGATTCCAGAGGTTGTCCATTCAACAAACATTGCAGTGTCTCATTATCTTGGGATGTCAAAATAGCCTGACGGGAGGTTGGCAGGTCATATTGAGGATAGTGCACATGAGATAAGTCCTCTTTGTATTCTGACTCTGAAAGAGTTCCTACAAAAGTTTCGTATTCCGGATCTTCTCTTATATTAACTGCATCAGACAGAGAAAACAAAAATTCAGTACAAGTCAAGTCAAAAATTTTGTCATTTAGACTGCACAATATCAGATTGCGCAAATATGAAATTGCGCAAGAATCTGATTGCGCAAACAAACAGTCATTAGTTTACGCTGGCAGTCCCGCGCAAATCAGCAGATTGCGCTGACTTTTGCCAGCGCAGTTCAACCGATTGCGCAGAAAGTCGTCTTTCATAAAGATGAAGAACGAACTGATTTGTGCAACCAGAACCCTAAAAAAGGGGTGGCGCAGTATGATCACATCTCTAAAAAGAGATGGATTCTGAAGGAATAGTGAAATCAAAACTGTAAAAAGAGTTTTTGATTAGGTCATCTATCTTGCAGCGCTCGATGAGCAGTTTCGTGACGAGATGCACGTCGCGCAGCCCTAGTTGATAACTCGGCGGGGGCCTTACCCTTAGCGGCGGCGGAGGATCGTCGAGGAGCCATGGAGATCGTCGGAGAAGAAAGTCAGAAAGAGTTCGGAAATTTTCTCTCAAGTGCACGAAGAAGGCAAAGTAAAGAATGAAATAAGAAGAAGAGGACTATTTATAGTTTTCGAAAACGAAACGGCCGCCTTAGATTGCGCCTGAAAATGGGGCTAATCCCTCAGATTGTGCAGCCAGCTCACTTCATGCGCAAATTGATTCAAATTTCAAAATTCAAAGTATTTTGAAATTTTGAATAAATTCACATTTCGAAAACTTTGAAGGGGGTCTTGTAGGTCCTAAAAAATCAGATTGCACACATCATCAAAATCAGAAAATCAAGAAATACAACTTTCAGATGAACTGCGCAGACATCAGTTTGTGCAGCAAACAGATTGCGCACACTCCCAACTACGCAGGCTGACGTTGCAAAAGTCATCATTACCTGACACGATCAAATCTTCCTGACAGCTGACAGCACGAAGAACGAGGCAACCATTCGTTTAATCGTACAGTACGGCGCTCGAGGACAGCTGGCAGAGCAGTCTATGTTGGCACAATCCATGTTGGCGCAATCCATGTTGGCACAATCCATGTTGGCGCAATCCATTCCTGTGCAGTCCATGTCTGCGGAATCCAAAATTAGTGCAATTCAGTGTGTGCTTTCTATCAACACAACTGACAAAGTACACGTGGCACTCATGCCATCAATTGCTCATTACGTGACAACTGTCTATACACGATCATGCGTATTTTGATCAAATGATGCCATATGTCCAAGACAGTTGGCCCATGATCCAGCAACTGCCTGCACAGTCTACTGTTGTGCAATCCAATTGCTGCACAATCCATCAAGTACGGTCCAGAATAACTAAAAGTTAGTTATTTCTCAGAACTCTATAAATAGAGTTTCAAGTCTCCATTCAAAGGCATCAAGAATCAGAGATCATAGAGAGATCAAAGAGTCCAGGAGTTCTTGCCCAAGTGCTGCTGCATTCTTCCGAGGCTTTTGCCTTCAACTTCCGAGGTTTTTACCTTCAATTCCAGAGTTGTCTTCAACTTCAGAGGCTCCGTCTTCAAAGTTCACATCGTCCAAGGGATAAAGCAATCGTCATCTAGATTGAATTCCTAAAGTTGTACCATTCCCAGAATTCAAATTGTAATCTTTTATAAAGTTTGTATCAATAAAGTTCTACACTTTTGTTTTTGCAAATAAAATGGCGACTCTGTTGGGGACGACTTTCTCCTCCGACGAGGAAGTGACAACTCAATGTGACGTAGCGTCTATCGGAAAGACGCAGAAGACACTGGTTGTAAAAATCAACCAGACAGCTTACGAGGCTATGATCAATTCTAAGACCATTCCTCGCACTGCAACCACTTCTGCCACAAGCAAAGTGTGCCCAGTGTGGGTCCCAAAGACTGCTGCACAGTCTATTGAGTCTGCCAACAAGACTCCTGCGCAATCTGCCAGCAAGACTGCTGCGCAGTCCAAAGCTTCTGTCATCAAATCTGCTGCACAATCTGTCTCTGCTACTGCTACGCAATCTGCTGTTGCCAGTATACATAGTACTTCATATGCTGCCTTGGCTAAGTGCATAATTCCTATGCCCCTAGCGCAATTGGCTGCCAATCTTTCTGTGCAGTCCAATGCTCCAACATCCAGAGTCCACCCTAAGCACTCTGTAGCAAGAACTCCTGATGCGCAAACCACAATTTCTGTGGCCAAAACCAGTGCGCCATCCATTCATGCGCAAACTGCTCCTGTGCAATCCAAGGGTGATAGCCTTTTGGCTAAACTTTCTTCTTCTCATAACAAGGGGAAAGGCTCTGTTCCTCTTTCCAAACACACTGTTGTTCCTATACAATCTACTGGGGGTAGTCCTTTGGCTATTCCTCTTTCTCTTCAAAATAAAGGAAAAGGCCCGTTGGTCTTTTCTCAAACTTCCTTGTCCCATGACTTGGAAGACAATAGAGGAAAATGCTCTTTAGCTAACCCTTCTTCACAAAACAAAGGAAAAGGCCCTTTGGTCTTTTCTCAATCTTCTTCAGTTTTTACTGTAGAAGATCAATCTGAACGTGCCTCTGCACCAATCAGTACTAGAACTCTTTCAAATAAGGATTCTTCTTTCCTTTATGACAAGAGAACTTGTACTGACCAAAGAGGTATTCTGCCTACCCGGTAGCAGAATTCCAAGACCTTCCAACTCTCAAAATATCCCGCTCAAGATAGGGAAAATGGTTGGTGTCTCAGAACATCCTTCTCAACATTGGGACGCGGACCACTGCCGTCCTTATCAAAGACATAATCAGCAAAAGAGCCAAGAACATCCTTGCTAGAACTCACCAAGAACTTGCAAGCAGCCATCCTCATGGCTTCTTCCTCTTCAGTCTTTCCTGGTTCAAGCAGGAAATCTAAGATATCCCGCGGTGGCTTGGGTGCAGACGAACCTTCGCTTGTTTCCGTTTGCTTTGGCTGAACCAGTTCGGTAGGACGTTCTTCAGTACTTGCTGTTACCTTCGGGGTGATCTCGGCCTTATTGGATGCCAGACGACATTCTTATGTTGAAAAGTAGAAATGATCATTCCTTCCAGATTTCTGTTCTATTTATAGGCAGAGATTCTTAAAACAACAAAGCGACACATTCATCCATTTGACGGTTCGCCCGTTCATTCCATCCATTTAACGGTTCGCCCATTCATTCCATCCATTTGACGGTTCACCCATTCATCACATCAATTCGACGGTTCACCTGTTCATTCAATCAATCTGATGATTCGTTCGTTCATTCCACTCATTTGACGGTTCATTCGTTCATACTGACGATTCACTTCGTTCATATATTTTGACGATACATTTCGTTCGTTTATCCACATCAGCAACTTATCATTCTCGATTAAGTTGTCTATTGAAATAATAATATTCAACAAATTATATTCTGCCACGTCCACATTACCTCTGAGCAGATATAATAAATATAATTATTTTTTAAATCGAGAAATATATCATGTCCTGTACCTCTGATTATATTTTCTATCACTATTATTAATATCTAAATGAGATATGCAATAAATAATAGAACCCCAAAAAGTTGTCTTTTATTGATCAAAATTCAAGACATTACAAAGATTCATATTACAAAACAAGAAGATACAAGATATTTTTATACTAAGCCGGAGGTGTCATCAGATTGGCAATCTATTGCTTCAAAATTTGCAGACGTTTTTTACGAGATTCTATCACTCTCTTCCTGGCTTCTTCCATCCCAGATTTTTTATTGAAGATTGGCAGAGTTACCATTCGGCGAGTGATTTAAGCATTATGAGCCGCAGCATATTCATCCCTTTCTTGAGTTAGAACATCAAGCTGTTGAATTGCAGTTTAATGTTGGATGACCTCATCTTCTAGTTCTTCCTGAAGACGGGCAATCTCTGCTTTCAATTCAGCAATTTTCTTTTCTTTTCTTTCAGCAATAGAGGTCACTATTTCCACCTTGGAGTTGTATTCAGCAGATTTGGCGGTGAAAGTATCCAAGAGAATTTGGAAGTTAACTTTCTCAACCGCAGCCTCTTGAGACATTCGTTCAAACTCGGCTTGCACTAAAAGTTCTACCTCTCTTTTGTTTAGCTTTTTGTAGCTATTTATTGAGGTCTCCAGCTCATTTAATATGTGATCAAGAAAAGTGGCTTGAGCCTCATCACCTTGATCGCGGATGGCATTTACCAAATAAGAGGTTGGACCTCTAACCGTGGAGAAATCGGCCTCTTTCTTCTCTATCACTCTATTTATTAAAAGCCCCAATGAATCAAAGAAGAATTTGGTAAATGATTTTGATGACAAACTGATTGGTAGCCAAAGCACCAAGAGTAGCAGCTACTCCTGTTGACGATAAAGCGGCGGGATGTTCATTCTCTTGCACTTGGACGAAGGGCTCTTTAAATAAAGGAGCTAGAGTAGAGCTGGTTGCTCCTCCCGGTTGTTCCCCTGCAAAATTAAAATTTTGTCATTTTTGCCTGTCATTTGCTACTGTCAAAGAAGATTAAAGATGAAAGCAATCTTACCGTGGCTTGGTCCAATATCAGGCCTGTCATCTGTTGGAACAGATTCCAGTCTAGCAGATGTAGCCTCAGATATTACTTCCTGGCTACTGCCTGCCTCACAGCCACATGATAAATGACGACTAGTACTAGCTATCGTCGTTGCAAGCACTATATCTGTGCACGCTGGAGGAGCTGGAGAAGATCCGAGTTCTGTATGGATAAAAATAAAGATGTCAGCTATCAATTTATTAAAAGAAGATTGCTAATTTCATTCTATACCTTGGGGATCAACAGCAGGAGTTTCCTCCAGGTCCACTTCTTCGTCTGCTATCTTTTTCGAAGATACCTGTACCTCAATATCCTTTTCAGGATCCAAGGTGTCATCAGCAGCTTCTGGAGATACATGCACTTCATCATCCCCTTCAGGATTCTGTGTATCATCAATATCTTCTGATGATGTACTCTCCTCGCTTTTATGTTCTTCAGGTACCTCCCCGCTGGCAGTTGTAGCGGCCTAATCAACATAATCTTACAGACCGAAGTCGCAATCATTTAGTGCGTCAATCATTAGACGATCTTCCTCCTTGCGGGTTGTTCCCGGTGTAACAGAAAGATGAGTCGTTACTGCCGCTGGTGAAGGAGATCGTACAGCTTCCTCTTCTCTGGGCTCTGCAGCCTCTTCTCTCTGTTCAATTTCTTCTCTGGACTCTGTCGCCTCCTCTCTCTGTTCAGTTTCTTCTCTCTGCTCTGGACTAAGCTCAGAGACGAGAGTAGGAGATGATATAGTAATTCCTGCTGCAGCATTTACTACCACCGAAGACAAGATTTGCCTTGGAGGAGAGATCGTTATTTTTCTTCTTCTGTGGGCCAATTTCTTTCTATGAAGAGGCCTTTCTGGGCTCTCCACGTCCTCTACATCAACCGTCTTTGGAATAGAAGTCGGCGTGTTTGCCTCTTCTCGTTGAATTGACTCGGCCAGCTGCCGAGATTGTGATCTAGTCGTAACTTTTTCTGGTTGATCCAGAATAAGTTTCTTCTTCACAGCTGGGGAAGAAGGTTCATCAAGTCATCTTTTCCTCTCTCTGGACGGAGATTTAACCACTTTCAGAGAAATTCTCAGTGGTTGATTTACTTCCTCCGGGAAGTTTACTTCTCTGGAAGCTTCTAATGGATCATCTACCGGTTCATGTTGTTCATCATTTGCTGGAGCTAATGTAGCAGTGGCCCCTTTCTTCAGACGTGTCGCTGTTGCGAAGCTATCAATAAGACTAAAGTTCTCAGAAAATGTATTGGCAGCTGTGTAGAACAATGAATATGTGTATAGCATTCTTAGGCCATTATCATTCTTGTTGGGCATCGAAAACACTGTCCTAGTATCTCGAGCAATGTAGTAGGCCCATGCTATCGCACCATCAATTAGGTACCCCTTTCCTTGTAGGCAAGTTATTGCGTTGCCCACGTGGAATTGGTCATAACCAAATTGACGAGCGAAGCGACTCGGCAGATATGGTTCAAGGTAGCATTCCTCCTCAAATCTGTATACTAAATGTGATGGTCTAATAGCCTTCAGCCAGTCAAAAGCTGCTCGGCCCAGTGGCTGTCTCCCCAGATCAACCATATTTGTCGCCATAAACTCGTAACCAGCTGGAGGGGAAAAGCTATAAAAATTCTATCCCTTGCCAAGGTTTAGGGCACGTCTACAGTCCTTCAGATTAATGTACACCCACTTGCTTCGGGAGAATCTACGCAGAAAGCTGCCGCTAACTGCCCCCATGTCGGGGTTCACCAGAGATGGATGATGCAGAAGCAACCACCCGAATAGATAGGTGTAGGGCAACTCCAGTCTTGGGAAGTTCCCTTTCTCATCCTTCCACTTGATCATTGAGTCGACATACAGACGAAGACCTGTATTTATTCTACAGGTCATCGCTGATAACAAATCCATCCGGTAGCCGAAGACTAACCGGACGGCAGCGAAGAGTATACCGCGGTGGAAGCGGTCCACGGCGCTTACCCCAGGTACAACAAATTGGCGGAGCCAGTATGTCAAAAATCCTGCCAGCTGAGCTTCTTTAGACATGGAACTGTAGCCCATTCTTATAAAGCTTTCAATAAAATCTCCGGGTTTGAGCGGAGGATATTGGTGTTCATCAGTAACTCTGATATCCATTCTCTTATTTTCTTCCATCAGCTTTATCACTTCACTGTTTCTGAGAGGTTGAAAGAAAGTTGGGTTGCAGGAGTCATGATCTTTGGTCTTCTTCTCAACGATATGGTTAAGAAAAAGATAAGGTAACCATTTGGAGGAATAACATGTACTGGAAGAGCCGCTCTTGTAATACAGGGAGCATATAATATAATGGCACAGTAGTTCGTCGAAAACTGCTATAATTTCTAGATTTTCTCGACGCAGTCTCTCTAACTCGTCGTTTGTGGGAACATACTCCTCATAAGGGGAGTCTCCAGTTGGTAGGCATGAGATATACTTCATCTCATGGAGAGCCAATCCCATCTCCCCGCAGGGCGTCATGAACGTCCCTGTCCTATAGTTATACCTCTCTGCCAGGGCTAGAAACAGATGAGGGTTTGGATGGAAGCCATACACGGTAGCATATACCGCGTTATAAAGCTCGATTTCTCTAAGTTTATCTTCAAACAGAGCCAATGCCCAGTTGGCTATGCAGTTCCATCTCCTGTTATCCGAGTTTACTAAACTGGTCAGCCGGATGTCTTGATCCGGATATCTACTCTCTGCCTTTGCATACTCGTTAGCAAAAATCGGTGTTCTTACCGGCAGCAACAAAGACGAGTTCTCAGGGGGATACAACCTGGCTTCAACCCTCTTAGTAAAGTGTTGTGTCGTTCAGAAGAACTATAGAACATGTCTCTATTGTTCGGGCCTTTCTTGACACAGATTTTTTCTGTCCGTGCATGTTGAAGGGGAGTAATGTCCCAGTCCATCCTCCTAGGATGGCTTGCATGAGCATATCGTGCTAGAGGAAGGCATCTAGCTATGTCTGGTAACTGGATCAGTTTCTCCTTCTTTTGGAAAGTTCTCGACTCAACTCGGAGTCTTGGTTGAGAACTTTTATCAATGGCTTCGCCGAATAGGAACATAGGTTTCTTGTAAGTGATGGCGTCAGCAGATTGTAAGGGCTGTCCATTTATCAGACTTAGCAAAGTTTCATTATCCTGAGTTATCAGGATAGCTTGGCGAGTGGATGGAAGGGCATATTGTGGGAAGAGTACATGGGATAAGTCTTCTTTGAATTCTGGCTCAACTAAAGTTCCTGTGAAGATTTCATAATTTGGGTCCTCTCTGGTATCAACTGCATCAAACAGAAAAAAAACAAAATTTAGTAGAAGTCAAGTCAGAGATTCTGTCATCAGATTGTGCAAACATCAGATTGCACAAGCATCAGATTATGCTGATAAAGCTTGCGCAAGCATCAGATTGCGCTGACAATCTTGCGCAAATCAGCCGATTGCGCTGACTTTTGCCAGCAGAATTCAACCGATTGCGCGAGAAGATATTCTTCATAAAAATAAAGAATAATTGGTTCATGCAACCAAAACCCTAAACAGGGTGGCACAGTATGACCACATCTATAAAAAGAGATGTATTTTAAGATTCAATAAAGTCGAAAAACCCTAAAAATAGTTTTCGATCGGGTTGTCTACCTCGCAAAGCAGGGTACGCAGCTTCGTGTCGGGAAGGGCGCGGCACAACCCGAGCCGAAGACTCGGCGGGGGCCTTGCCCTTGTCGGCGACGGAGGAGCGCTTGGGAGCCATGAAGTCGACGGGGAAGAAAGAGTGAAGTCGGAGTAGGCTCGGGGATTTCTCTCTCTCAAGCACAATAAAAACAAGTAAAGAATAATATGAAGGACGAAGGGAACTATTTATAGTTTTTCAAAGAGCAACGGCCGCCTCAGATTGTGCCGAATAAATAGGGGTAATCTCTCCGATTGCGCAGACAGCATCATCACGTGCACAACTTGATTGAAAATTTAAAATTCAAAGTATTTCGAAATTTTGAATAAATTCAACTTTCGAAAACTTTGAAGGGGGTCCTGTAGGTCCTAAAAAACAAGTTGCACCCATCAACAAAGTCATGAAAATAAAAAAAATACATCTTTTAAATAAATTGCGCAGAAGTCAGATTGCGCATCATCCAGATTGCGCAGAGTGGACTGCGCACACTTTCAAGTACGCAAGCTGACGTGGCCATGTCATTATTACCTGACACAATCAAATCTTCTGACAACTGACAGCACAAAAAACGAGGAGACTGTTCGTATATTGCGCTGCATAGCGCTCGAGGACAGCTGTACATGCAGCACAATCTGCTAAGCTTTCTGCTGCGCAGTCTATTCCAACACAATCTGAAGTCAGCGCTATTCATGTGGCGTACTTCATCATGACAACTGACAAATGTACACGTGGCATTCATGCCATCAATTGCTCACTACGTGGCAACCGTCTGTATACGATCATGCGTATTTCAATTAAATGATGCCATGTGTCCAAGACAGTTGGCCCACGATCAGACAACTGCCTGCGCAGTCTAATGCTGCGCAATCCAGTGCATGCGTAATCCAACTTGTGCCATTCAGAATAACTAAAAGTTAGTTATTTCCATAACTCTATAAATAGAGTTTCAAGTCTTCATTCCAGGGGATCAGACATAAAAAGTTCAGAAATATCAGAGAGTTCAGGAGTTCTTGCCCAAGTGCTGCTGCATTCTTCCGAGGCTTTTTCCTTCAATTTCAGAGGCTATTGTCTTCTCAAAGTTCACATCGTCCAAGGGATAAAGAAATCGTCATCTAGATTGGATTCCTATAGTTGTACTTTCCCAGAATTCTTGTAATCTTCTTTACAAAGTTTGTTGAAATAAAGATCAACTTTTGTTTTTGCAAACAAACATCTTACCTGATGCCAAGCCTATAAAGCAACAACAGCGACGTTTTCGTCCTGACATCATGAACGCTATCGATCAAGAGGTAGACAAACTCCTGACCAGCGGGTTTATCCGTGAAGAACACACCCGGATTGGGTGGCCAACGTCGTCCCTGTCACCAAAAAGAATGAAAAGATACGGGTCTGCATCGACTTTAGAGATCTCAATGCTGCTTGCCCGAAAGACAAATTTCTGCTTCCGATCACCGATGTAATGATTGACAATACATGTGGCTTCAAATGCATGTCTTTCATGGATGGGTACTCGGGCTACAACCAAATCAAAATGTTCCCCGATGACGCAAAGCACACGTCATTCAGGACGCCGAAAGGGGTTTTTTGCTACACGGTGATGTCCTTCGGCTTGAAGAACGCTGGTGCTACATACCAACGAGCTATGAGTACCATCTTCCGTCAGCATCTTCGCAAAACAGTCGAATGCTATGTTGATGATATCGCTGTCAAGAGCCGTCTCAAAGGTGATCACCTACAAGACCTAAAGACAGTCTTCGATCTCATGCGAGCGCATCAACTCAAGATGAACCCAGCTAAATCCTTCCTTGGAGTTTCTAGCAAAAAGTTCTTGGGCTTCATTATCACGGAGAAAGACATTCATGTCGATTCCGAGAAGACCAAGGCCATCCTTGACATGGACCCTCCGAAGAATCTCTGAGAACTTCGAGGCCTGCAAGGGCGTCTGGCATACATCAGAAGGTTTATAGTAAACCTTTCCAGAAAATGCCAACCCTTCACCCAGCTCTTGAAGAAGGGGGTCTCCTACGTCTGGACAGAGGAATGCCAAAAAGCTTTCGATAATATCAAGGCTTACTTGACGAGCCCGCCAGTCCTGGTGGCACCTGTCATAGGCAAACCATTTCTTCTCTACATTCGTGCCATGGATCATTCCCTCGGCGTTCTGCTGGATCAGAACAACGATGCGGGCTATGAGAAAGCTATCTACTACCTCAGTAGGATACTGATCGGGGCCGAACACTGGTACAATCTCGTAGAAAAGGAGTGTCTGGCTTTGGTATTTGCCATCCAGAAGACTCGCCATTATGTCTCGGGCCAGACAATTCATGTCATCTCCCGAGTCAATCCACTCAGGGTTCTCATGACGAAGCCGGGATCATTGAACTCCCAGCAAGCTACATGGACGATCCTGTTGACGTCATACAACATGGTGTTCGTTCCAGAAAAAGCCGTCAAGGGTCAAGCCCTGGCCGACTTTTTAGCTGCACACCCCATCTCAGAGTCCTCCAGACTCTATGAAGACATTCCGGATGAGGTCCAAGAATCAAACGTCACCGAAGAAAGCTTCGGCTGGCAGATGTTTTTCGATGGCGCTTCAAGAACAGGCCCCAAAGGCCAAATCATCGCCGGAGTGGGGGTAGTCTTAGTCTTCCCCGATCAGCTGGTCATCCAACGTGCTTACTCCCTTTCGAAGCCGTGCTCCAACAATGTTGCCGAGTACAATGCTCTCATCATGGGACTCCTGCTAGCACAACAGCTGGGGATGGATCATCTGGAAGCCTACGGTGACTCAAAACTCGATGTTAACCAGATCAGAGGGCAATAAGAAGTTCGCCATGAAGATCTGGTTCCTTACCATGAAGTTACATTGAACATTATTTCAACCTTCACCAAGTTCTTCATAGAACACGTACCTCGATTACAAAACCTGGAGGCTGACGCTCTGGCTGGCCTCGCAGCCTCATTGGCAGCACCTCTCGGGACTCAACACTACGTCACGGTAGTTGGTCGAGACTTGGTCTGTCCTAAAAACAAACTATACTCACAAATGGCTTATGCCGTGTCAACAAGTGCTGGTGTTAACGTTCGAGATTGGAGGTTTCTGTTCATCGACTTCGCCATCTACAGAATTCTCCCAGAAGACCCGAAGGAAGCCGTCTCAGTCAGGAGGCATTCCCTTCGATTATATTACGATACAGCTACTAAAATATTGTACCGACGCTCCTACGATGGACTTCTCCTTCGATGCCTGTCCAATGAAGAAGCAGCCGAATTCCTTCGAGAAGCTCATGATGGAACTTGCGGGGCTCACCAACCTGGGCCTAAGTTGCAGGACCGACTGCGATGCATGGGTTACTACTGGCCAACCATGGCAGCCGACACTGTCGACTATGCCAAAAAGTGCCATGCTTGTCAGCTTCATGCCAACTTCATCCATACACCGTCGAAACTACTTCATCCTACGGTCGCCTCTTGGCCCTTCGAAGCTTGGGCATGGACATTATAGGACCGATCACCCCTCCTTCATCAAGGGGACACCGCTTCATCCTAGATATCACTAACTACTTCTCCAAATGGGCAGAAGCAATTCCACTAGCGAAAGTGAAAAGCTCTAGGGTGATCAGCTTCATCAAGCATCATGTCATCTACCGTTTCGGGTTATCCCGTAGGATTATCCATGACAACGGTCCATAGTTCATCAGCCATATTTTCAGCAGATTCTGTGATAAGAATCGCATTCAGAACGTGGCATCAACCGCCTACAATCTGACAGCAAACGGGTTGGCCGAGGCTTTTAACAAGACTATTCTCAGGCTACTCAAAAAGGTCGTGTCATCCAACAAATGCGACTGGGATGAAAAGCTCGGCGAATGCCTTTGGGCCTACTGTACAACGGTACGAACCCCGACGGACAATACACCATTCTTCTTAGTCTACGAGAGCGAAGCGGTACTACCTCTCGAGATCCAGATACCCTCACTCCATGTAGAGATCACAAATCAACTCATAGAAGAAGACAATCAATGTCGCCGTCTGCGAGAATTAGAGGCACTTGACAAAAAATGTCTCCTAGCTCAACAGCGCACCGAACTCTATCAAGCCCATATATCACAGGCTTTCAACAAGAAGGTCAAGCAGAGGACTTTCCAAGTAGGCGACCTGGTTCTGGCAGTCAGGAGGCCAATGGTGTTGACACATAAAACACCAGGAAAGTTTGAACCCAAATGGGAGGGACCTTTCATCATAGAGACGGTATACTCAAACGGTGCTTACAACCTCGCCCGATCAAACGGGGACTTGTTCATGATGCCCATCAACGGCAAGTTCCTAGATAAGTACTACTCTTGACATCTTTCAGATATGTACTTCCACCTCTACCTAGCAAGGAAATCAGTGGACCTGATCATCTGAGCTCACATATACCTCCCTTTTACAAAAAAAAGTGCTATGCTTTCGGAACCCAGCTGTTCCATTGCATTCTATCTCTAGTAGAAGGGCAACCACGTCCACATTACCTCTGATTTACTCCTCTACGCCCTACAAAACAGAATCTTACGCTCCGTACGACTACGCTACCCATCATGTTTACCACGTCCACATTACCTCTGAGTAAACATCCCGTATAGACAACTCCCGTGTTATCGTACATTGATCGCAGAACTTCCATGTCAATATTACCTCTGAGTAGTTCTGCGTATCACCCCAGAGTCACTCCTACCACGTCCATAACACCTCTGAGTAGGAAGACTTCATCATCCGAACCCCATGTTTGCCACATCCATATTACCTCTGAGCAAACATGTCGGTTCTCTCAAACTTATTATCTATACCAAAAAAACCAAGGTGCGCAAAAGATAATAGGTTCACACAAATTATCAGTTTATGACAGCAAAAATGAACACACTACAAAATTATTTATCTTTTATTTAAAATTAAAGGATTACATCCCCAGCAGAAGTTGCAAACTACAAAAATAATAAAAAAGAGAGAGAAACTACAATCCCTAAGCATCACTGGGATTGGGAGAAAGCTCTTCAATCCGATGCCTCAAGTCTTCCGCCCGAGTCTCTGCGGTCGCCAAGATCCAGCGTTCGGCTTCATGACGTATCACCTCTACAACTTCAGGGGCAGTATCATTCTCATACTTCTCGTCTAGCTGTTGCCGCTGGTGGGTCAGGGAGAGAATCTGGCAGGTAAAGGCGGCTTCCTCCTCCTTAGACGCTACATGTTCAGTCTGGACTCGCTCAACATCTAACAAGAGTTGGGCTCGCTGGTCTTCAAGATGGCAATTCTTGGCAGTGACCTCCGCTATGCTAGCCTCCAACGAGGCCCGCAACTCTACCTTTTTCTGTATGGATTAAGATAGCCTCTCCACCACAGCCTCAGCTTCGGCCACCTCACGGTCCCAGATGGCCACCGTGGCCTAATAAGATGACTCAACTTCAGCTATCAATTTCTTCTGTTCTGCTTCAATCAGAGCAGAAAAGTCATTCCGCCGGATACTCTAAAGTTCGGAAAGATGCTGGTCGAGCTCAGCCACCGACGCCTCTAGAATCTCAGCCATATGATCTTGGCCCCGATGGAAGTACCCAAACCTATCATGTCCATACTACCTCTGATAGGATTGTCACACCTAAACAGTTATACTATCAATGCTTCTTGTTCAAAGTATTTCAAAACTTGTCCAAAAGTTTTAAAAACTTTGAAGGGGGTCTTGTAGAAGCATGAAAAAAGAGGGATATTACTTTTAATCCCACATTGGAAAGGAGAAAAAGAGAGGTCTCATTCCACTCTATATATAGAGCCCTCTTGCCTCCTTTGAAAAGGGGACCAAAATAAATAAAGAAAAGGAAACCCGTTATCCAGGGAGCCCGTTCGAGCCACAAAAAGTTGCAGTCGTTCTTCTCTTATTCTGGGTTGGCTGCAAGTTCTTCACTCGCTGTCAAGGCGAGAAAAAGTTGGATTCTAAGTACTATGCGCCTTCGCGGGCTAGTACGAAGAACTCCAAGGCGGCACGGGCCATGCGCCTCAAACGTGCTATGCCAACGGCAAACCAGTAGCATGCGCTCACAATCATGCACGATGCTGATGGTAAGCTGTACAAAGTTAACTCGGGTGCTTCTGCGCCAGAAATGAGCCGACCCTCAAAGTCCTTGTCTCACTTGGGCGCATCTGCTGCGTTCGCAACCAAGTCGTGCAAGGCAAATTCTGTGGTCTTGAACCCCCGTACCTACATTGGTTGTGCGTCTGAGGCTGGTTCAAGTCACTATAAATGTTGTTCCCCTAGTACTGATCTGGGCGCATCTTTTGTACCGGATCAGGGAACGCAGCATTCACTTGATCACCCCGGCGCTTAGCCTTGCCATGTGCCTGATGGGGGTATAAAGGTGGCACTCTCACTTGATCACCCCGGTACTTGGCCTTGCCATGCGCCTGATAGGGGTATAAAGGTGGCACCCTCACTTGATCACCCCGGCGCTTGGCCTTGCCATGCGTCTGATAGAGGTGTAAATGTGGGACTCTCCTCCAATGATTTGCGTAATATGATCATTCACAAATACCGATCAGGAGAGCCGACCGATAAGTATAATGTGCCCCTCACAGGACACACCTGTGCTACTGTCGCCATCAACTGCTGCTGCCGCAAGACAGTGGCTCCACCACCAAGGCAGTCTTTGTTCCAGCAGTTATAACATGTTATGCCTGTCCGACATCGTCTCAGAAACATAATGCCAATTGAAGACTTTGTAACAGCCTACTCTCAACTAGTCCCATCCCTCAGATGTCTCAGCTAGCCGTGTCGTCTCAGCTGGCCGCGTCGTCTCAGCCTGGCGTATCTCTCCCAGTGCATCACTCTACCCCGTCAAAGTGAATCACTTCCTCGTCAACGCACAGGCGCATCTGCCAGCCTGGGGCTCTTCCATCATAATGAGGCTTAGACACATCAAACCCAGACCATACATTCAACTTGGCACTCGATGTCGTCTCGTAGAAGAATACTACCAGCAAGCGATTCGAACATAAACTGCTTTGTCCATTCCAACTCGACGAATCTCAATCTTCTGAAAGAGTTCACCATCAAAGCTTCTTCGAACAGGGAGAACCATCACCCACAGTACAACGTCTTGCCAAGGAGGAGGATCAGTCGAATCCATCTTCGTCGAGAAGTCAAGGTAGAGACAAAAAACTCTCTCAAACTGTTGCTATTTATAGGCCAGGGCAAATCAAACCCATGCTCCAAGTGGCAACCTTCCCGAAGTTAGTGCAACGAACTTGTATTTATGATGATGAATTTGCCTTTTTAAATTCAGCTAAGTCAGAGAGTCATTAAATGACCCAAAGAACTCAACAGACAAACCAATAAGGATGCGCCATCAGCACCAAGTGTCCCGTATGGATGCGCCCAACAAAGCATAGATCCAAGCGTCCTGGTGAACACGGACCTATGCGCCTAGTGGGGTACAAATTGATGCACCCATTTCGTCTCGTCACCCATCAAGCAATTAATGCTCAAGTGACAGAGTTGGCAGCACGTCCCCCGAGGCCTGAACAGTTGGCAGCTTTTGTATAAAATGAAGCATCACTGACGTCAGTGTCATCATTTCTTTTCTCCGACGGTTACAACCCACATGGCTGCCCAACCATTCGCATGCGCCTCCGCAGCCATGCGCCCAAATCTCTGCATGCGCTTCAAGAGCCATACGCCTCAGACCCTCCTCTGATCCCTAAAGACAGAGGTTAAGTCGCTACTGAAGCCTCGCATGCGCTTCAAGAGCCGTGCATCTAGACTGGTTTGTGACTCCTGAAGGTTGTGAGCCAAAGTCTTCTCATGCGCCCAATCCCAGGCGCATCCTACCAGATCACTCTCCACCAAATCCGAGATCATTGAGCCATGGACCTACGACGCATGTCCTTTGACTCAATTCAGCCTATGAAGGGGTGCTAATCACCCAAGATCTCAGCAACAGAAAGATCCTCTCCCCTGCTACATGCCAGCCCACAAAATCAGTATGAAGGATTCAACCCACAAATGATGGCGCATCATCCATGCGCCTTCCACAGCTTCAACCACGTGGTATTTCCACGACCAGGCGCATCCGACATATACGCACATGAGCAGCCAGTCTGCAAAGCTATAAATAGAAGGATCATTTTCTTCTCCTACAGACACACATAGATACACACCTAGGGACAGAGACCTGCATACACAGTAAGAGAGGCAGATACAGACACTCAACGTCTTCTTTCCCTCCGTAAGCTCCAGCACCCAGAGCAAATCAGACCTTCAGAGAATCGAGAACCGTCGTCAGATCGTCAACGGAGTCAACGCATTATCACTCGCTCCATCGACACAGGGACCCAAATAAACAAAAGTGTTCTCCTAGGACTACGTCTAAGTCCTATATTGTAACACTGTTCTGTTTGTCATTGAAATTTGCAATAAAAAGATTTTAATGGCAAACAGCAGGGTACCTGTTGCAGCAATAGGGATTTTCCTAGAGTGAACGAGCAATACGATGATGCCTGGACAGGTTATGAGGCTAGGGGTCCTATAAGGTTTATGTCTGTTTATATCAATTACTGATATTACTCTTCAATTGTCTCATCTTACCATCTCATTTTGCTCTCTATGCAAGAAGAAGCAAGGGTGATGACCTCTAAATGTATCAGCCAATAGACCGTATCAATATCAAGTAACATGAGGTCAGGTTCATAGGAGAATTTGTGCACCTGTGTGACTCGGTGGTATTGGTCATACAAGCTGAGACAGATATGTACTGATACTAGAAAATCAGAGTCAGCAATATGAAGCCCTGGTGTGGACTGATATGGTATATACACATCTATATGAATTTTGGGAGAATGAAGTGTCAGTATAGGGACTCATAAATCGATTACTAAACAGAACATAGGTAGGACTCCATGAGTGGAGTGGTTTTATACTACTGTGTCCCAACTATTGATTCTCCCCTCTGGTATTAGCCTTTACAAATAAGGGTCAGTCTTCATATTGGTCATTTCTACTGTTCAATTGGATGTTTCGAGCCTCATACTCATGGCTCAGCCCATAGTCCCTCGTATCAACTTTAGCCTATCCTTAATTTCAATCTCAAGTCATAGGTGGGTAGCTAATGGGATATGTGACCCTGTTTGGTGTAATAAGAGGTAGTGTCAAGGTAGGGTAGAGTACTATGGCCATACTGCATCGAGGATAGTGCTTCGTAGATACCTATAAAACTTGGATAGAGGAAGGCAAGGTTCAAGAGAATAATTGAACTCAAAAGACAGTCCAAACCCTTAAAACTACTAAACATGTAGGGACGCTTGCAATATTTAAAAGATAAACTTATTTTAATTTAAACTCATGTATTGATTTATATCAAATCATAATATAGGTTATGTGGAATCTGACTCAGTGCTCGACTCATACTCGCAGCTCAGGACCACAGGCAAGTGCATATACTGATTGTTACCGTCTCTGATAGTTTCCTTCACATGTTATACATATGTCATGCTGCTTGTTGACATGTCCGTCACACGAATATTAGTATCATGGATTGATTGTACATCTTGATTGTCTTTTACATGTCTATCCCACTGCAATTGATTCCATGGGTACTAGCTGGGCGGAGAAATATCTTAGTAGACGTGTGGACTACCCATTCCATCCCCATGATGTCTATTCTTGAATAATAGAAGCTGCACACGACACGTGCAGGGTGCCAGATTTACCCCTTAGCCGTTCACACATCGAAAAGGATATTTCAACACACGTAGGTAATTCTTATTCCAGTAATTTCATCTCGTTTTGCCACTTGCCCTGTCACCATGATTTATATATTACTTTCTAGTAGCTATTTCTCATTGATAGAGTTTACATGTCTTTTTTTATTGTACCATGATGCTAGTTACTTCCTAATTTTATTCTCATATGTTATATACATGTTCTATGATTCTGTTGGGGATCGTATAGCGGTCATATGTGTACTTGTTCCATTTCTGACTGAAAAACCAACATTTTAGGCAATGAGTTAGAGGAGTTCTGTACCATTTACTATGAGCAAATGGTGGACCCTGATCTGAACATGCAGGATGACTTGGATGCGGGGCTACCCTCCGCAGGAGACATTTATCTAGATATTATTCTATAGAGCATGAGTTGCCTCCAGAAACTCTTTTATTTATTGTACTTCATTTTTTCTGTGGATTATGAGAATTGAATAGTGGACAGCCATCTTAGCACATTTTGTTCTCCTGAGATTATTTTATCTATCACATTTTTGGTCTCTATCTTAGAGATTATTCAAATCAGTTATTATCTTCACTCTTACTATAGTTATTTGTATATATCTTGCTGCTGTTGACTGATCTGTAGATTTTGGTTGTGTTATAGAAATCTATAAACTGCATGGTTGTATTTGATAAAATGTGAAGATGACTAGACAGCGTTCAACCGTCGATTCTGTGGCGTAGGCTGGACGTACCCACGGCTCATGCCTAAATATTGGGTACGAGTTGTGACACATTTTTATGGTAGTCCATGCAGGTCCGTTTTCGCGAAGAACGGCGAAACTCGTGGAAGTACTCAACTTAGATGTACTACAGCGGGCCTGCAATTAGGAGTAGAATTTAAGGACCATCTCTACATGTTTAAAACCGTTATTGAATCCACATTTCTTCTCAATTACTCCTTTGATGTGCATCCTGTTTGAATCTTCATACCGACTAACGATTTTATTTTGTGGCAGTTAGATGGATTCTCAAGGTAGGAACATCGCTCCCATGAACACCCCAGCAACCGTCGGCGGGTCTTCCACGAACGAAACTCCACCGACCTACGGAGGCCACTTCACCTATCTAGGCGAGACACCCCGGCCACAGACTTCGAGATTTTGCCGAGATGACATTCCACCACCTCTCCAGTTCCTGCCGCCGACTCCGCCACCATCACAGTTCCCTCCACCAGAACCCTTCCAACATCCAGCACCAGTTTTGCCTCCAGCACCTGTGCTGGACAATGCTACACTCTTTGGGATTTTTCTGAAGCTCATCACTTCTAAGACGCGGCAGGCCGGCATCTTCCGTGATACCCTGAGGGAGGCTCTTCAGACTAGGAAGGCTCCCCCACTGCGCCCCGGAACTTCCAAGAATTTCATGGACCTTAGGCCCAGGGAATTCAGAGGAATGGAAGGGATTCTCTACGCAGACGACTGGTTGGAGAACGTGGATCGCAATCTCCGGATGGCTCGAATTCCTGAAGACAAGAAGGTCGAGAAAGCTAGCATGCAGCTCTACGACATCGCCTGCACGTGGTATAGAGACTCGCCTTGATTCACCATGCCAGATGTGACTTGGAAAGAATTCAATGATCTGTTCAAGATGAAGTTCTACCCCGACGCGGCCAAAGAAGAGTTAGAAAGTGAGTTTGAGAGCTTGGAGCAGGGCAATCTCTCCAACGACGAGTACTCCGCTGAGTTCTCCCGCCTCAGTCGCTTCGTAGATGCCTTGACCCCTGCAGCCAAAACTAAGAAGTTCAGAAAGGGGCTATCACATGAAATTCGCATAGCCATCGCCACCACCCAGGCCACTACGTATGAGAGGATCTTGAAGGTTGCACAAGACGTAGAGAAGGAGATGAAGCGCAAGTAGAAGAGAGATAGAGATGCATACGGAAGGGGCAACAGCCAGTCAGGATCGGCGAAGCAGTCCAATGTCCCAGGGAAGGCTGTGACACAACAACAGTAGACACAGCCCCGTTTCCAGCAGCAGGAGTACCAGCCTCCAGCTAAAGCCCCTACTTTTCTGCAGAACCAACAGAGACAGCCATTTGGACCTTGTAACTACTGCAAGAAGCTAGAACATACGTGGGAGGTATGCAGGAGATGGCTTGGAGTATGCTTATACTGTATTTCGAGCGCACATCAGGTGGAAGAGTGCACGGCGGCACAGATTCACGCAACACAGAGGGCAGCTCATGCCCTGAGAGCACCGGCGAGACCCACGATACCTCAGCAGCAGAGTGGGCCCTTGCCCACACATCAGCAACACTTTGCCCAGCACCAGCAGCAGGGCAGAGCTTACACCATGGCGGTAAAGGAGATGTTGGAATCTCCGGACGTGATAGCAGGTTCTGTTCTCCTTGAGTCCTTTTCAGCTATTGCTTTATTCAATTCTGGCGCCAGTCATAGCTTCATATCTGCAGCTTTTATTTTTAGACACAGTATTGTATCTGAGCCTTTAGACTGCACTTATAAAATCTCGACTGGCGGAGGCATCATATTAGTCAAGGATGTTTGCGTCGAACGCCGTACTACCATAGGAGGCCGGGAAATATGTGCTAGTTTACTCATCATGCCACTTCCGAGCTTTGACATAGTGCTCGGCATGGACTGGCTGAGTAAACATTATGCTAGCATTGATTGTCACCGCAGATGTGTGGTGTTTAGTCCGCCTGGAGAGACCATGTGCAAGTTCGCTAGAGGAGCAGTAGAGCAGCTTAGCGACGCTATTTATGGAGCCATGGTTGCAGAGAAGAAGCTACCTCATCATATCATCGCGGAGTTTCTCGACATTTTTCTCGAGGAGCTGCCAGGACTGCCGCAAGACAGAGACGTTGAGTTTTCCATTGACCTTCTGCCAGGCGCGGAGCCAGAGTCGCAGCGAGTATACAGGATCAACAACAAAGAAGCCATAGAATTGAAGAAGCAGATTGACGAGCTACTAGAGAAAGGGTTCATTAGATCAAGTTCGTCGCCTTGGGGTGCACCGATGTTGTTCGTGGCAAAGAAGGATGGGACGGTACTGCAACGTCTTGGTGCTCGTCTTGGTGCTGTGCCTCTCGTATCCTGTGCCTCTTGTATCCTGTCCATCAGTCCAGACTGAATCTGCATGCCCATCAACTACATCTTGACTCCAGGAATGACGACCTCAATGCCTAAGATCTCTACGTCTGCTAATAAGTGTCGGTCTCGCGTCAAGAATATAGCCACTGGGTACCGACTCAAGGCATCCGCAACTACGTTCGCCTTCCCTAGATGGCACTGCAACGAGATATCGAAATCCTTCATCAATTCCAGCCATCTGCGTTGCCTCAAATTCAGCTCCTTTTGCATAAAAACGTACTTCAAGCTTCTGTGGTCAGTGAATATTTTCACACGCTCTCCGTATAAGTAGTGTTTCCACAACTTCAGGGCGAATATAACTGCCGCCAGCTCTAGGTCATGGGTGGGGTAATTCTTCTCATGTGGTCGCAACTGTCTGGATGCATATGCTATCACCTTCTTGTTCTGCTCTAAAACACATCCCAAGCCCTTCCCAGAAGCATCGTTATAGATAGAAAAACTGCCGTAACCGGATGGCAACGTCAATATGGGTGCTGTTGTCAGCCTACTTTTTAGCTCATCGAATGCAGCCTGGCAATCCTTTGTCTACACGAACTCTATGTCTTTCTGAGTGAGCCTAGTCATCGATTTCGCGATCCGAGCAAAGTCTTGCACGAATTTCCTATAGTACCTCGCCAATCCCAAGAAGCTTCGAATCTCAGCTACAGAAGTCGGAGTAGTCTATGACTCAACATCAGCAATCTTCTTTGGGTCAACGGATATACCGTCTCATGTCACTACATGTCCGAGGAACTCTACCTTGTCTAGAAAAAACTTACACTTCGAAAGCTTCCCGTAGAGTTTCTCCCTCCTGAGGGTCTCCAGTACGATCCTCAGATGCTCCTCATGCTCTTCTGGCGACTTCGAATAAATGAGGATGACGTCGATGAAGACCAATACAAACTTAACAAGGTATGGGTGGAATACCTTGTTCATCAAATTCATGAAGACTGCCAGGACATTGGTCAACCCAAATGGCATTACTATAAATTTGTACTGGCCGTACTTGGTCTGGAAAGCTATCTTTGGGATATCCTCCTTCTTCACTTTCACTTGGTGGTATCCCGACCTCAAGTCGATCTTTGAAAATACCCGTGCACCGCTCAAATAATGGAAAAGATCGTCAATTCTTGGTAGTAGATATTTGTCCTTGATCGTCTTATTATTCAAGGTCCGGTAGTTGATACACATACGCACCGTCCCGCCCTTCTTTGCCACGAACAACACCGGTGCATCCCAAGGCGACGAACTTGATCTAATGAACCCGTTCTCTAGTAGCTCGTCAATCTGCTTCTTCAATTCCATGGCTTCTTTGTTGTTGATCCTGTATACTCGCTGCAACTCTGGCTCTGCGCCAGGCACAAGGTCAATGGAAAACTTAACGTCTCTGTCTTGCGGCAGTTCTGGCAGCTCCTCGAGAAAAATATTGAGAAACTCCGCGATGATAGGATGAGGTAGCTCCTTCTCTGCAACCATGGCTCCACAAATAGCGTCGCTAAGCTGCTCTACTGCTCCTCTAGCGAACTTGCACATGGTCTCTCCAGGCGAACTAAACACCACACATCTGCGGTGACAATCAATGCTAGCATAATGTTTACTCAGCCATTCCATGTCGAGCACTATGTCAAAGCTCGGGAGTGGCATGATGAGTAAACTAGCGCACATTTCCCGGCCTCCTATGGTAGTACGGCGTCCGACGCAAACATCCTTGACTAATATGATGCCTTCGCCAGTCGAGAGTTTATAAGTGCAGTCTAAAAGCTCAGATATAATACTATGCCTAAAAATAAAAGTTGCAGATATAAAGATATGACTGGCGCCAGAATCAAATAAAGCAATAGCTGAAAAGGACTCAAGAAGAACAGAACCTGCTATCACGTCCGGAGATGCCAACGTCTCCTTTACTGCCATAGTGTAAGCTCTACCCTGCTGCTGGTGCTGGGCAAAGTGCTGCTGCTATGTGGGCAAGGGCCCTCTCTGCTGCTGGGGTATCGTGGGTCTCGCCAGAGCTCCCGGGGCAGGAGCTACCCTCTGTGTTGCGTGAATCGGTGCCGCCGTGCACTCTTCCACCTGATGTGTGCTCGAACCGCAGTATAAGCATACTCCAAGCCGTCTCCTGCATACCTCCCACGTATGTCCCGACTTCTTACAGTAGTTGCAAGGTCCAAGTGGTTGTCTCTGTTGGTTCTGTTGGAAAGTAGGGGCTTTAGCTGGAGGCTGGTACTGCTGCTGCTGGGAACGGGGCTGTGTCTGTTGTTGTTGTGTCGCAGCCTTCCCTGGGACATTGGACTGCTTCGCCGATCCTGACTGGCTGTTGCCCCTTCCGTATGCGTCTCTATCTCTCTTCTGCTTACGCTTCATCTCCTTCTCTACGTCTTATGCAACCTTCAAGATCCTCTCGTACGTGGTGGCCTGGCTGGTGGCGATGGCTATGCGAATTTCATGTGATAGCCCCTTTCTGAACTTCTTAGTTTTGGCTGCAGGGGTCAAGGCATCTACGAAGCGACTGAGGCGGGAGAACTCAGCTAAGTACTCTTCGTTGGAGAGGTTGCCCTGCTCCAAGCTCTCGAACTCATTTTCTAACTCTTCTTTGGCCGCGTCGGGGTAGAACTTCGTCTTGAACAGATCGTTGAATTATTTCCAAGTCACATCTTGTACGGTGAATCGAGGCGTATCTCTATACCACGTGCAGCGATGTCGTAGAGCTGCATGCTAGCTGTCTTGACCTTATTGTCTTCAGGAATTCGAGCCATCCGGAGATTGCGATCCACGTTCTCCAGCCAGTCGTCTGTGTAGAGAATCCCTTCCGTTCCTCTGAATTCCCTGGGCCTAAGGTCCATGAAATTCTTGGAAGTTCTGGGGCACAGTGGGGGAGCCTCCCTAGTTTGAAGAGCCTCCCTTAGGGTATCACGGAAGATGTCATCCTGCCGCGTCAGGAAAGTGATGAGCTGTTGAAAAATTCTAAGGAGCGTAGCATTGTCCAGCGCAGGTGCTGGAGGCAAAATTGGTGCTGGATTCTGGAAGGGTGCTGGTGGAGGGAGCTGCGCTGGTGGCGGAGTCGACGGCGGGAACTGGGGCCGGGGTGTCTCGCTAGATAGATGAAGTGGCCTCCGTAGGTCTGTGGAGTTCCGTTCGTGGAAGACCCACCGAAGGTTGCTGGGGTGTTCAAGAGAGCGATGTTCCTGCCTTGAGAATCCATCTTACTGCCACAAAATAAGATCGTTAGTCGGTATAAAGATTCAAACTGGATGCAGATCAAAGGAGTAATTGAGATCATATGTGGGATTCAATAACGGTTTTAAACATGTGGAGATGGTCCTTATAGTCTACTCCTCATCGCAGGCCCGCAGTAGTACATCTAAGTTGAGTACTACCACGAGTTTCGTCGTTTTTTGTGAAAACAGACCTGCATGGGCCACCATAAAAATATGTCACGACACGCACCCAATATTTGGGCATGAGCTGTGGGTACGTACAGCCTACGCCGTAGTATCGGTGGTTGAACGCTGTCTAGTCACCTCCATATTTTATCAAATACAACCATGTAGTTTATAGATTTCCATAACACAACCAAAATCCACAGATCAGTCCACAGCAGCAAGATATATACAAATAACTACAGTAAGAGTGAAGATAATAACTGATCTGAATAATCTCCAAGATAGAGACCAAAAATGTGATAGGTAAAATAATCTCAGGAGAACAAAATGTGCTAAAATGGTTGTCCACTAGTCAACTCTCATAATCCACAAAATAAAAAATTAAGTACAATAAATAAAAGAGTTTCTAGAGGCAACTCATGCTCTATAGAATAATATCGAGCTAAATGTCTCATGCGGAGGGTAGTCCCGCATCTAAGTCCTCATGCATACCTAGATCAGGATCCACCGTCTGCTCATAGTAAGTGGTACAGAACTCCTCTAACTCATCACCTAAAATGTTGGTTTTCCAGTCAAGAATGGAACAAGTACACATATGACCGCTATACGAGCCCCAACAGAATCATAGAACATGTATATAACATATGAGAATGAAACTAGAAAGTAACTAGCATCATGGTACAATGTAAAAACACATGTAAACTCTATCAATGAGAAATAGCTACTAGAAAGTAATATGTAAATCATGGTGAAAGGGCAAGTAGAAAAACGAGATGAAATGACTGGAATAAGAACTACCTACGTGTGTTGAAATATCATTTTCGACGTATGAATGGCTAAGTGATAAATCTGGCACCCTGCACATGTCGTGTGCCGCTGCTATGATTCAAGAATAGACATCATGGGGATGGAATGGGTAGTTCACACGTTTTCTAAGATATTTCCCCGCCCAGCTAGTACTCATGGAATCAATTGCAGTGGGGTAGACATGTAAATGACAATCAAGACGTACAATCAATCCATGATACTAATATTCGTGTGACGGACGTGTCAACAAGCAGCAAGACATATGTATAACATGTGAAGGAAACTATCAGAGACGGTAACAATCAGTATATGCACTTGCCTGTGGTCCTGAGCTGCGGGTATGAGTCGGACACTGAGTCGGAGTCCAGAGAACCTATATTATGATTTGATATAAATCAATACATGAGTTTAAATTAAAATAAGTCTATCTTTTAAATATTGCAAGCTTCCCTACATGTTTAGTAGTTTTAAGGGTTTGGACTGTCTTTTGAGTTCAATTATTCTCTTGAATCTTTCCTTCCTCTATCCAAGTTTTATAGGTATCTACGAAGCACTATCCTTGATGTAGTATGGCCATAGTACACTACTGTACCTTGATACTACCTCTCATTACACCAAACAGGGTCACATATCCCATTAGCTACCTACCCATAACTTGAGATTGAAATTAAGGATAGGCTAAAGCTGATACAAGGGACTATGGGCTGAGCCATGAGTATGAGGCTTGAAACATCCAATTGAACAGTACAAATGACCAATATGAAGACTAACCCTTATTTGTAAAGGCTGATACCAGAGGGGAGAATCAATAGTTAGGACACAGTAGTATAAAACCAATCCACTCATGGAGTCCTACCTCTGTTCTGTTTAGTAATCGATTTAATGAGTACCTCTACTGACACTTCATTCTCCCAAAATTCATGTAGATGTGTATACCATATTAGTCCACCCCAGGGCTTCGTATTGCTGACTCTGATTTTCTAGTATCAATACATGTCTTTCTCAGCTTGTATGACCAATACCCCCGAGTCACACAGGTGCACAAATTCTCCTATGAACCCGACCTCATGTTACTCGATATTGATACGGTCTATTGGCTGATACATTTAGAGGTCATCACCCTTGCTTCTTCTTGCATAGAGAGCAAAATGATATGGTAAGATGAGCCAATTGAAGAGTAATATCAGTAAATGATATAAACAAACACAAGCCTTATAGGACCCCTAGCCTCCTAACCTGTCCAGGCATCATCCTATTGCTCGTTCATTCCAGGAAAATCCCCATTGCTTCTATAAGTACCCTGCCCTTACAGGAAACATTCCTATACTATTCTCTGGTTTGAGACCCCATCCCACCGGTACACGAGTATCCCATATATCTACGGTACAATACAGGACTTACCTTTACTTCCTACCCACGACTCTTGCTACTGCTGTCTCCTAAAAGACCTGAACACATGCTACTTGTACCTACTCTGCTGTACCCGTATGCAACTTACTAACACTAACTAATGCCAACCTATCTTTACTCAAAGGGTCCACCTTCATACACTGAGACAAAGAGGTAGGGAATAACACACACCTCCCTATTCCTGATTCTACCAATCTAACATCCTATAAATATTTGGTGCTTGGTATCCTATACATGTCTCTACTGGATCTTTGAGGGAGGTAAGCACTGCTGCTACTAATGTAGGCAGCAAGTCTTGGTTCGAGAGCAGCAAGAGATGCTGTTAAGAACCCATTCTCGAGCTAAATCACTTTGCCCTGATGCCAACACATGAATATTTAGTGTCCAGAACCTAAATAAGTAATAACAATATGGAATGGTCAGAAGGGTAGA
The DNA here is from genome assembly GCA_029216955.1 of Iris pallida. Lineage (NCBI taxonomy): Eukaryota > Viridiplantae > Streptophyta > Magnoliopsida > Asparagales > Iridaceae > Iris > Iris pallida. Next base: position 108,276 of record JANAVB010029664.1, read on the forward strand.
GAAGTAAAGTAGTGTATGAATTCTTGAGCTATTCCCATCCCCCACCATTCATCTAAATGGTCTGAACCCGTAGCAAACTATGACGAACCCGTAGCAAACTATGACTGAACAGAAGATTAATGTAGATTGAGACATTTGATACACTGGGACTCGATATATAGGTACATAAGCTGTACAGTTACTAAAGGGAACTGATCTAAGGGTCGGGCCCTTCACTCATATTCTGCTACTGCAACTGTTTATACTCGAGTCCCCTCTCTATGGTCATAATATGGTGCACGGGTATGGACACTTGTTACTCCTGTGTATCCAGGATACCAGTCCTGATACTCTATACGGTTCTCGTTTGCAACTGATACCTGGTTTACAACTAATATATCATGGGGAAGTTGATACTTGGTATACATTTAATCTACCTGAGGGTCGTCTGATTCCTTAATCTCTCTAATACAGGTTATTCCAACCTGACTGACCTCTCCACTCGCTAATCTAACACATGTTTGTTCTTTTCATCTTAACTAACCTGCAGGCAATATGGCTTATGCCTACAGGGATATGCTGTTCCTCTATGTTGTATACGATCCTACATACCAGATAAACACCCCTTCCTTACATGTATCTTGCCCAAGTGTTCAAAACTTTGTCCATGATAAGTCAATTTGTGACACTAGAGATACCCTAACCTAATCAATCCTGCACCAGTGTTCAAAACCGTGTCCCTAAGATACTTTAGGGCCAATAGAATTTTGTGCTGCTCTTACTTGTGCGCTCAACTCGATTCTTGAGGACATGACCTATGTTGTTTTCTCAATCCCTATTTAGGAACAAATTTCACCTTTCACAACAATCTACCCGTTACTACCAAAATCAGCACACAGGTGCACTTCTATCTGCAAATACGTCTAACACAGGTATCTGATATAAGGAATTTGATTCCCTCTGACAACTGAATAGTTCCCTCCCTCATATACGTTCTCATACTCTTCGTTCTTTTTAGGGGTTGCTAAAATTATTAGTGATTCTAATCATGGTAAACTAACTATATTGAAAGATTCTCATGTTAAAACACGCAAGGATGAGAGTTACCTGCTTCTAAATGATCGGAAACCCTATATTGGGACCTTCTTGACTGCAGACTGCACGAACTGGGAGGTGGCGCAAGGGATTAGGGTTGTAAATAATCAAGGTCGGCTGCTTCCTTATATATATACAGAGTTGAGGATAATTAGGATAAGTTTGAATTCCTATAGGATCCTGTCCTAGTAGAGATTCGATCTAGGGTTTGAACAATCTCCCTAGTATTCGATCAGATAGGTATTTGAACTGGATTTGAAGAAGCTGAGAATTTGAAATTGGGTCCTGCTCTATCAGTTCCTATTCGAACAGAGTTCAACTGGGTCGACCAAGCCCTTCTGATTTGAATTGTAAACTTCGTAATTTGGCCCTTGTATGAATAGAACTTACAAAAGTTCTCAATCTAAAGTAAAAGTCAAAAGTGAATTTAGTCTAATTTTTCTAGGGTTTTGCTTAGAAACTTTTCTACAAGTATAATCAGTCTTAATTGAATAGTCATAGTAAATTATAGAATTGATACCAAAATTTTAGTTCAAGGGCTTACAGATGAGGATCAACATAAGCTGCGGTCGGATCGAAGAGTCCGAAGGTCGGATGATTCTCAAGTCTCGTTTGTTGAAGGCGGGATGATAAAGACTAGGAGCTGGAGCCGAGGGATGATGTGCCAATGTGTACTGAATGTCTGCCATGCTATTTCTCAAGACTTGAACCTGAGAAATGTGACGGTACTCAACATCGGTGAAACGAAACATATAGGTCTCATGCCTCTGTCCCTGGATGGTGACAAACACATCGAGGTAGAACTCGTTGAAGTGGTCGAGAGGAGTAGGGACTGGAGCATTGGCTGGATCTGCGGCTAGATCAAGTGCTGGAACAGCACCAAGTGGAAGTGGAGGCTGAGGGTACTTCCTAGATCTAGTCAGCTCAGAAGGTGATCCAAAAATTGGACAGATATCTAAGTTGATTCCAAATTTCGGAAAGATCACCACAAGATGCATGGGATAAAGGTGGTTGCGGCCTGCCCTCTGACAACTGATCATGTTAGCAATAACGATCTTTAGAACAGAAAAAGTGACTCCAAAATGAATATGGTACATGGCCAATATCTCTAAGAAGGTGATCTCATCAGTAAATCCTGTCTTAGGTAGCAAGGCCAAATAAACAATGCGATGAAGTTCATAGAAATGTTGGTTCAGGTACTTTGCGAACAAACGAGACCAAGGGACTAGATCCGGATGACACATAGCAACCTTGAATCACTCAAAGGTCACATCAGGAGGGAATTAAACTTTGTTAATCTCGACTAGAGCTTCGTCATTGTCAGGCATATGGAAGTACTCACTCAAATCAGTCGACTTAAACTTATTTTTTTTGCCACTAACACAATAATAGATGTTGCCGTCTACCTCTTGCATGTTGCAATAGAACACCGAACAACATTATCATAAATATCACTCAAAATTTCAAGAAAATTTTGGAGACCTAAGTTTTCAAAAGTGGATGCATACTCCGAAAAGATAGTAAAATTTATCGATTGACTGAGACAGATGTTTCGGTATCGAAATTGGGTAAACCAATAGTCCAAAATTTCTGAAGTTGGAAATAGATTGGTGTCAAATCCTCATCATCATCGAGATGAGAGGGACTAAATACGTTAACGGGTTCATACTCCAAAGTGGAGAATGAAGCCGTGAAATCTCTCTTCTTTCTCTTGTAAAGCTTGGGAGCCATAAAAATTGAAATAAGGAGAAAAGGAGAGATATACCTCAAAAAATATGGAAGGGAGTGGAGAACAACTTCGTAGAGCCGCCAGATCCAAAAAATAGAGTTTGGATGCCTTGGAAGGGGGTTTCCAAGAGCTAGGGTTAGGGTTTTTGGGTTTTTTAGGCGGTTATGTGGAGGAAGAAGGAGGAATAGAAGCGGTAGGGTCGGGTGGAAAGTTATTGTTTAAATGAAAAGGGCCCCACAGTTTGGCCCGAACTCGGTAAGAACTCGGTCCGAGTTCTGTCACTCTATTATTTGTTCATTTATGAGTAATAAATTATAAAAATAGCTTGGTAACTTAAAACTCTTTGATTTAGTTAATGTTTATTACTTTGGGTTAGCTGTAGGAGCCGGACCCCAGCCAACAGTAGTCCGAAGACTAATACACCTTGTCGCTTCAAACTAGTTACGCTTATATGACAGAAGGGCCCTTTCGACTTGTACCCAATATAATTTTAACTAAAAAATCTCAAAATTTTAAGTTTTAAGCATTTTTTGTTAATCATAACACATTATAATTTTAAAAATTCAAGTATGCCTAACTCTCGACACAGATAATTGAAACGGTCTTCAGCTAGTGATTTTGTGAAAATGTTTGCTAATTGATGATATGTGTCAATAAATTCTAAGCATATGTCCTCATGTTGTTGGTGATCACGCAAGAAATGATGACATATTTCTATGTGCCTTGTGCGTGAGTGACATACTGGATTCTTAGTCAGGTTGATAGTGCTAGTGTTGTCACAACAAATGAGAATCTTTATGTAGTACAGATTGTAGTCTTGTAGGATTTGTTTTATCCATAAAATCTGAGTACAACGTCCTGCGGCAGTATACTCAGCCTCAGTTATTGATAGCGCTACAGAGTTTTGCTTCTTGCTAAACCAGTTGACTAAAGCATTTCCTAGAAAATGACACGTGCCGCTAGTACTTTTATTGTCTACTTTGCATCCAGCAAAATTAGCATCTGAGTAGCCGATTAGGTCAAAAGATGTGGTTTTAGGATACCATAAGCCGACTGTAGAATTTCCTTTAAGGTATCGAAAGATACGCTTAACATCGCATATTTGTGATTCCTTAGGATTAGTTTGATATCGTACACAGATGCAAATGCTGAACATAATATTAGGACGACTAGTAGTTAAGTAAATTAAACTACCAATCATACCTCGATACTTACTTTGATCGACTGGTTTATCATTTTTATCAATATCAAGTTGTGTTGATGTAGCCATTGGTGTGCCGATAGGCCTTACATTGTCGAAGTCATGCTTCTTCAATAAATCCTTGGTGTACTTGGCTTGATTGATGAATGTTCTCTGCGAGTGTTGTTTGATCTGAAGTCCTAGGAAGTAGTTGAGTTCTCCCATCATACTCATCTGAAACTTACTCTATATACAATTAGAAAAATCTTGACATAATTTTTGTTAGTAGAACCGAAAATAATGTTATCTACATAAATTTGTACAAGTAAAATATTATCATCTAAAGATTTGATAAATAAAGTTGTATCAACTCTTTCTTTTGAAAAACTATTTTTAAGTAGGAAAGCGCTTAGGCATTCATGCAGTGCTTGTTTGAGTCCATATAGAGCTTTTATAAGTTTGAAGACGCATGTGATCAGGTTTTTTAAAATCCTCAAAACCAGGGGCTATTTCACAAAAGATTTTTTCTCCAAAAATCTATTTAAAAATATAATTTTCACGTTTATTTGAAAAAGTTTGAAAACATGAAACATGCAAATACACAAAACATGTGAATGGCTTCTAGTCTAGCAGAAGGAGACTATGTCTCGTCATAATCAATTTTTTCTTTTTGATTATAACCTTGTGTTACTAGACGTGCTTTTTTGTGTTGAACTTGTCCATCCTCATTAAGTTTATTTCAGAACACCCATTTGGTACTAATTATCGATTGACCAATAGGTTTAGGAATAAGTTCCCAAACTTGGTTTCTCTCAAATTGATTTAGATTCTCTTGCATGGCATCAATCCAAAACTCATCATTAAAAGCATTTGCTACTGTCTTAGGTTCTACTTGAGAAATAAATGCTATATTTGCTACTATTTTTTTAGTAGAAGAACGTGTACTTATACCTTTGGATACATCAACTATTATGAGTGTTTCTGGATGGTCTGGCATGAACTTCATCTTTTTAAGTAAACTCTCTAGATAATCCTCGTTTGTAGCAGTATCTTCAGGTGTTTTGGATTTGTTCTGTACATCCTCATCATCATTGTCGCTAGATCTGTGACTATTGAGCTCATCAAAAGTAACGTTCATTGAGTCCTCAACAATCATAGACCTTTTATTAAAAATCCTATATCCCTTACTTTTGGCAGCATATCCGAGAAATATTCTTTCGTATGTCTTAGAGTTGAACTTACCCAAGTTGTCCTTGGTGTTCAGAATAAAAAATAATAACCAATAACTTGAAACAGGAATTGTTTAGAATTCTTCCAAACCATAATTCATATGGACTTTTCTTCGAGATAGGTCGAACTAATACTCTATTCAAAACATGACATGCTGTACTAATTAACAGCTTCTGCCCAAAAATATGTTGGAGATTATGCCAATTTAGCGTGACTCTAGCCATTTCGCTTAGAGTACGATTCTTCCGCTCCACAACACCATACTGTTGAGGAGTTCTAGAACAAAAAACTCGTGGTAGTATCCACTATCAACACAAAATTTTTTAAAATTGGCATTTACAAATTTGCCACCATGATCACTTCGGATTCGAGTAATCATGAAGCCTTTTTTGTTTTGTACATTTTTGTAAAATATTTAAAATTCAAAAATGGCATCACTTTTGTTTGATAAAAAGAAAACTCATGTATAGCGATAGAAATCATTGAATATAACAAAAGCGTAGAGTTTACCACCAAGACTGTCGACTCTATTAGAACAAATAAATCCATATGAATTAACTATAAAGGTCTAGAAGAACTTACAGCGTTGATGGATTTAAAGGAAGATCTAGTTGCTTTGTTCTTTTCACAGTCAGCACATACCATATCTCTCTTAAATATAATTTTTTGGAGTCCTTTTACCAGCTTTTTGGTACATAGCCATGAGATACTGTCCATATTTGCATGTTCTAGCCTCATGTGCCATAGCCAGCTTTCATCTTGATTGGCTACTAGGCACTTTCCTGCATTGTTAGTACATTATAGAAAGAAAACACAAATATTATCTTCCTTGATCCCTTCATATATAGGATTCCCAGTAGACATTTCATAGATAGAACATTTGTCTTTCAAAAAATTGATGTCATAACCATTATCTGCTAAGTGACTTATGCTCATTATGTTATGTTTCAACTTCGTGACTAGACAGACGTCTTTTATTTCTGGATAGGAACACATACCAACAATGTCGTTACCAATAATATCATCTCTCAGATTATTGCAGAAGGAGACGTATCCTTCTTTCTTCATTGATAGCGTAGCGAATAAAGATGCATCACCAGTCATGTGCCACGAACATCCGCTATCGAGTATCCACTTACTTCTAGCATGAGAGGATTGAGGGTCCACCTACAAAATGAGTAGATGAATCCTTTGGTACCCATTTCTTCATGGGGTCCTTTATGATTAGTCTTGGGAATCCAAGCAAGTAAATTAGTGTCAACAAGCTTTCTAGCTCTATAATATTATGATATGTGCCCGTGTGTACCATAATCCGTTCATGTAAGTTTTGAGAAAGTGCTTTTTGTTTCTGTGTTGACATTTTGGTGTGTCTTTCTTGAAAACCTGTAAGTGAAAGCATGATTGTGATAACCATATTACTTAGGTACTTTATTTAGTTTAGTCCTTAGTGATGTATTCTTTGTATTAGGACTAACCTAGGCCGTGTAAGTGGGATTACATGTTTGCCCAACTTGATCTCTAACTTCTTAGAGATCGCACAAGACTCCTCATATTTGGCAGTCATATCTATAAGTATTTGCTCAGTGACCAAGTATCTCTTTTCTATGTAATAAAATTTTTGTACTTTGACATAGTCTCTTTCTTTCTTTTCAATAATGAGGATAGCCTCCTAATAGTCTACTTTAAGCTTGACTATCTCTTCTGTGTTACCGGTAGTAGATGTCTCTTTAATATCTTTGATAAGATTAGACAATCTAGCTACTTCGGATGTGTATGCATTAATCTCTTTGTGAGATTGCTTGTTGTAATGCTTCAGTCCCAAAATACGTAGGACTAGGATACTTATACATGCCAGCTACGTATCAAATGGACTCCAGTCCAACTCGAATATGTATAAGCTGTCTACATTGGTAAAATGACAAGTCAACTATATCTCAATCCGCGTATAATAATCTCAAGTTAGAACCATTACACTAATGCTGATCAAACAATAACACAATGATGCCACTTGAATATAAATATATACAAGAATAGATAGGTTGTAATAAGGTTGGCCAGACCTTAATACAATCTTCTGAACATGCTTATGATAAAAAAATAAAGCTTATAAAACTAGGCTATACAACTAAAATGTCATTATAAAATATTAAAAGACGAAAGAATGATAAAAATACCACCATCGATACCTGAATACGGGTGATACCATCGCCCACCGATCTATCCTTCTATTCTAGCAGTCTCAACAACTATGTGGAAAAAAACTAGCAATAACCTAGAGAGATCATCAAGTCCTCAGAAAAATATAGCAAGATACATAAAAATATGCCAAATATAATATTAAATAACATTCATGGAAGTAAAAAAAGTAAAACATGAAACAAATCAACAAAGATGTCTTAGTACCGCAACGCCATGGGACGCTCTCGATCTCGAGACAAAAGATAAGTCTCTACTATCGTAATGCTATGGGACACTCCCAGTCCTAGAGACGGGATAACAGGTCAATAATAAGTCTCTAATACCGTAATACCATGGGACACTCCCGATCTAGAGATGGGATAAGTCAATGTCTAGCAATCGATCTCGACTACAGGTCAAGTCAACTCAATGGAACGGAGACTAAGGACTAGCAAATATCGTCACGACACTCATAAGAAGTAAAGGATGACACAAGGAGAACAATAAGGAACGTGCATGCAAAACAAAAAATAGCAGTATCAGAACATGAATAGCAGGTGATGAAATATGACTGAAAAGAAATAATAGTATAGAAATATATAAAAATAAACTGTACAAGTAGGCAAGGTATACTTGCCTGGCTCTCATCCAGGCTGCTGAGATTGAGGGTGCCATGGTTCGGTCTCAAGCCTATAAAGCCAAAAAGAAGTCTATTTAATATAGATTGACTAGACTTGCTTATTCCCTTAGCACAACCATTAATAGGACTTCTTACTAAATTAAGTCATTTTATAATTATTATAAAATTTATCTATTTACCCAAAATATATATATATATAGAAAAATTAATATTTTCTTATATACATGTATTTTATTAATATATGTATTATTAGATTTGACTATTTGTTGTTTTAGTTAGCTTAATGCTATTAACTATCTGTTGGGTTTTCTCTGAATACTCCGTTTTTAAATCTGCAATAAAATAAAATTATTAAATTGTTACCAGCCTTCGGGGAAGTCGTGCACATAGCACTGCCCTAAGAGTTAGCTCGGGTCTATGTGCAGGCTGAATCCGAACATCCATAGTGGTAAAATTTCGGCTCCACCGGAATCTCGTTGCCGCACACGACATCGAGAGAATGACCTCGACTTAGCTCTGCCCAGAGCAACAACAAAGAATAGAAGCGATCTTGAGAGAACGAGAATTTCAGAAAGGAAAATAATTTCTGTGTTTGAGAAGAAGGAGAGGGGCTCAATATATAGGCATTTGGGTTTAAGGCCAACGGACAAAATTAAAGGACATTTAATTTGACGTTACTGAATAAACAATTTATCTGGATGGGATTTGAATAGTGAACGTTAAGGATTTTAATGAGTTTGTTAGGGTCTCGGCCCGAAGAGGAAATCGAATCAGCATTCGGCGCCTGCAAGTGTGGGCACGTACCCGCACCCGTTACACGAGTCCGGACAGCGGCAGCGACGCGCATGTGTGGCCTATGGGGCTCCCACACTAATCTTCAAAGAAGCAAAGTGGAAGAAAAGAATATATGTACAATGAAGGTTATATTATTAGCCGATGTGGGACTATATAAGTATAGTGGAGTTGAGCTTTTGTTTCAAAACAAAGCTACAGCTAACACTATCCAATTAACTTAATTCCATTATCATTTCTTAAGAAAACGAGGATTAGTTCGAAATAAGTATAAGGATGGGGGCTAAGCAAAAATCCTTATTTAAATAACATGCATCCCACGGAAGAAGTGTTGTTACTATACTTAGTAGATGAGGGTCTAAGTGTAAAAAGTTATATTTATTTGTTTACTAGTTGGTGGAGGAAGTTGGGGCTTATACAAAATTATGTGTTAGTATAGAAGGGTTTGTGCTCTATTTAGTTCACATGAGCTGTTACCTATTCTTTTCTTCAAAACAAATATTTTCGTGAACAGTGACATATGTGGGGAGTACATGCAATGTTGCTGAAGGATTCTTTGCTCCCACCACTTATATTTTCATGGCTTATACTATTCATCATCTTCTTCCATATTTCTTTCCCACTGTATATATATACAGCCATATTTCTTCTCACTAAATATATGTATATATGATTAGGACTACAGATATTATTTATTAATCTAAACTTACAAATTACTTTTTATACTTACTTATCTATGCTTATGTGTAAATATGAAAGGAAAGGAGCTTAATATTATAAAGCTTACCTTAAAATAAAGCACGCATGAATGCATGTTCTTCTCCTCCTAGTTGGTCAGGGCTAGCTTTCATCGAAGAATTTCCCGGTGAATAACCCCATCGGGAGCGCGGGAGGGAACATGGGTTCTTCTTCAAGAAACTTGAGGTGGTTGTCGGCTTCCTGTTGGTTCAGCAGCGTCAAAAGCGGCCAGGTCGTAGGACGAGACACGGAGAAGCCAACGACATGTGCCGATGGTGCAAGTTCTTCGGCAAGACCCGGTAAAGGAGGCCATACGGTCTTCTCGGAAGCAATGGATGTTGCCATCGAGGCGTCGAGAGAGTTGACGAATAAAGTCAAGGGTGGACGAGTACGAGCACCCAAGATGGATCGGTTGCACGACAGATAGGCGGAGAACGCACCGTCGATTGGGAGACGGCCAGTCACCGAGTTGCTGGGCTTGGCAAGTCGAGGTCGTCGTCTCTCCAGTGGAGTATAGAGGCGCGGGTCCGATGAAATTGATGAAGTTTCAGAAGAGGAACACATAGTACGGAGAAGTAATATTGGGAATGCTTATATAGGTGAATAGATAGGGACAGTTGGCTTTTATTTTAGATAGGGTTGAGTATATAAATATTCCGATTTAAATCAGAATTTGATCATGTAAAATTTGGTTGGGACTTCCTTAAAATGATTCGGTAGAGGTATAGGAATATACAATATTTATAAGTTCCAATGATTGGTTATATCTTATTTATTAGTTTAAACTAATACATGGAAAGTTAGTTATAGAGGTATAGGAATATACTATATTTATAAGTTCCAATGATTGGTTATATCTTATTTATTAGTTTAAACTAATACATGGAGAGTTAGTTATTTATACATATATCATATACAAGTTTTAAATATTTACTTAAGGATATACCTATATATCTATTTATATTAATTTATTCATTTTAGAATTGCAACAATTCAACAAAATTTATTTGTTAATTTTTATTATTATTCTTAAAACTTTCTAACAATATATATATATATATATATATATATATATATATATATATATATATATATATATATATATATATATATAAAACAATTATTTAGAAAAATATTTATTAGAACATTTAAAATAACCTACAAAGTATACACTCAAAATATATATCGACATGGATGTCTTTGGATATACTGTATGTCTACATGGTTTAGGTTGGGTTTGGTCCAGTCCGCACTAAATTGGTGCAACCAGGTCTCCTAAAAGTCATAATCTTAATAAATAACTAACTAAATTATTTATAGGGGTCAAGTCACAACTATAACTGAAACACTAGTCAAAGCCTTCCTAACATGACTAATACACTAGTCAAAGCAATCTGTACCACAATTTCTAGTCATCTTGTACCCCGAAACTTAATCATGACTAAGGCAAAAATATCTATAAAATTTCAAAAATTACTATTTAAGTTAAATAAATAATAGAAAATATTTTAAAAATTCTGGGGTGTTACACTTGTACTTGTCCAACACAATTGTGTGTTCTTTATGTAATTTGCTAAAGGCAGTTTCTAGTTCATCGAAAGTAAAATCATCGTACAGAGGGTTATCGGATACCTTATTAAATGCCATCAGACAGACATTTGCAGTGTTGTTGGGTCTATCCTCCTCCTCTGATTCACTGGCCTCACTTTCTTGCCAGATGCTTATCTTATCATACTTTCGATCGGTTGTAGCTTTCCTACTCGATCTTGATCAGTCCTATGGACTACTCTTCTTTGATAGTGGACAATCATTCTTTATGTGTCATGATTTCTTATATCTGAAGCAGATTGTTTCTTCTTCATTGCTCTCATGGATGTCTTTCTTTTTCTGTTTGAACTCTCGGACTTCAAGAATTTTCTAAAATTTTTGACCAGTAGGGCCTGTTTATCACCATCAGATGATTCTTCGTCAGAGTCATTGCATGAGACTCTTCGAACTTGTGCTTTGAAGCAATAGATTTCTATTTGTGAGTTGCTTCTTGAAACTCTTGCAAGTCCAGCTCATGGGTCAAGAGCTTGTCCATCAGTGTCTCCAAAGTCATCGTGGTGAGGTCATTTCCTTTTATGATCGTAGTGGCCTTCAGGTTTCAATTCTTGTTTAGAGCCCGCAGAACCTTCCTAATCTTTTCGTAATTGTTGTAATCCTTACTAAGAGATTGTAAATGTCATAACCATATTCCATAAATACGATATTGAATTTCCAATCCTTGTCTGTTTTAAATATTTTATAGTAACAAAATTTTCTCAAGCAAATTATTTTGATTCAAAAAAAATCATTTATAATAATTACATAAAGTGTTATTTTATTTTTTTCATTTGAAACCTTAGACAATTTATGCAATTTCAAAATTAACATGGACACCTCATGAACCTATGTGTCACCATGCATGTATAAAAAGGACATATTTGGTATTTCACATTAAATTTCTAATGATGTTGTGGTGGCCCATGCAGGTCTCCTTTATCACTTCGGTTATGTTACTGTACCGATGTGAACCTGCACATAGGATTAGAGTCTAGAATCTCATCCACCTACTTGACATCCTTTCTTGACTTCAAATTTCGAACTCTCGTTCGACCTCCTTGATTTGCATCTTGCTTGACTCCTTCTACCGTAAATTCTTAGTTTCGTGTTTAGTGACAACTAGAAAGATGACTATACTAGTATCTGCTCATAGGTCAAACACATGGCTAGAAGGATTACATTGACAACTAGTATGCATTGAGATCCTTTTTGAGTTGTAAAGATATGAGGATAATAGGAACCATATTTTTCTATAAGTATGAACTTAAGGATTAGTTAATTCTAAGTTGGGTAGTAGCAACATTAATAACTTCGAAGGATTTTTAGAACTTTATTTGGATCTACAAAAGGATAGTGAGATCTATACACAATTGAGACAGGAAGTTGATTTGATTTTTGAGTTTTGATTTTGAAGGTCTTTGAAAAATATTTATGATTCATTGATTATGGCTATACATCCTTGAAGAGATATAAAGTTAGTTGAAAAGAATTTTTAAATTTAAAAAGCCGCTGTAAGATTTATGCGGGCGGTTGATAAAGCTTGGTTTTAAATTGGGTTGTATGGTTTCCAATTAATAAGTTCGTAAATTTTGAAGTAAGGATATTAAGAATTTTGGTTAAAAATATTTTGAAGGATATAAAATCAAATTGAGGATCTATTTTATCAATTTTAAACTCTTGTATGAATTACGATTGTTAAAAACCTATTTAAATTTTGAGTTAAGATTTGAATTAATATATAGATTGGATTGTGATACAATAAAGGTTTAATTCGAGATTGATTAGAAATTTTGAAAATCTTAAGTTATGATTTTGATGTGACTTGATAAGGTGGAAATGTTACTTTGTGATACATTTTTGGAGAATTTTTTTGTGTTATGATAAAGGTTATCTTGAGGTTGATTAAAAAATTTTTAATTTTAAGTCATGAGTATGATTGGTAGCTTAGAAAGATATTTTATTAGATTATTTGGAGAATTATATTGCAAGGTTTTGAAGAAGTCAAAACTTATAGATTCAAATATGGATAGGCAACCAGGATAGATAAAGTAGTCCACATTAATTGCCATATCACTCATGACCATGAGAGTTGTATATACTCAAGTGTAGTTGGTCATCTACCAAATCATATGGTTATATTTCGATCTTGACTCACTCAACATTCCCTAAAATCCAGATTTTATCGTGACTTTCTAAACTTGATAAATGATTAGATTGTTCCTTGATCATACTCCATCTAAGTGGCTATCATATCTCTAGAAGCTGTATTTCTAACTTATTTACCTTGATCTACTAGAATCTGAATTGTCTTTATTTCATGCATTAACTTGGTCATTTATTTTTTGCGTTAATCATTATCTCATGAACTTCCACTTTCTATTTTAAATTCTTTTGTGTTATTTACCATGACTTGGATATTTGGAGCACAACACTAGACTTTTCCTTTCAACAAATTTTATATGCAAGACCTAGACGAGCCCACCTTCTTGTAGGTATATCATGTCCCACTAAAATACGTCCCCTTTCACTCTATTTTTATGACGCGACTCCTAAGTCAAATGGCTAGCCTATAAATCCTACCATAATACTATTGTCCTTTCTGACTTCGGTTAGAGACCAAATCTTGACTCATATCTTTTCGACCCAAGGAATGATTGTGATCTACTTAATTCCATAAATGCTTAACTTTGTGTTTATTCTTGATTGCTTATTATCTTGGTTTACTTAGACCCACAACATCTTCATAACCTTCACCACGACCCTTGAACCTAACCATATAAATTTTTCTTTCCTTTTGGCTAGCTTCCTCTCGAGGATTTCATTAAACTCCTTCATGATTCATGCAGCCTTGGTTCGTATATGATTTTGTGCAAAGATGGAGACCAGATCACTGCCCCTTTCAATCACACGGAACTAGATTAAAAAATTCCATAGAGGAGACTAATGGTATAGTTGTTAAGATGAGTAGGCGATTACAAGGTATATAAGATTTGACATAAGTTAAAAGTGTTAATAGATGGAATATTGAGAAAAGGTGATATTATGTTTAAGTAGATGGTATACTTGTGATTGACAAACAGGTTCAAGAGTAATCAAGAATATTGAAGATGGATTTCTTTGATGGTACCTTAAAGATAAAATTTTACGTTGTTAAATTAGTATATGAAGAGTTTGATTTTTTACTTGGACTAAATTCATTGAGGATTTATTGAATTTCAAATTCAAGAGGATTACGAAAGACAAAATTTAGCGTGAGGAAAAAGAGGTATATAAATAGATATGTTAAAAGAAGATTAGAGATTATTGAATCGAAGGTTTTAACTTATCAAAATTTCTATTGCGAGATATAGGATTTAAACATATCTCTAAGGAATCAAATTTTTGTGAATTGGATTTTGGAAATAAATATCGGTTTGAAGGTCGAATATATACATAAGTATGCCTCGAAGAATTTTTAATAGTTTATGAGATTTATTTTGAGGATAGTTATAAAGGAATGAAAATATGTTATAAGGAAAAAAATTTTATTCAATATAAATCTTTGAGGGGATTCAAATTTGGGGAAAAAAGAGGAGAAGAAAAAAAAGTGCCTTTTAAGTTTTATGGAATGTGAAACTTGAAAAGAAATCGAAGCTTTGAAGATTTATTATTAATAAAGGCAATGGTGACGACTCAAAGATCATGAAGATATTTAACGCGACTCAAATATTGAATTAGGAATCTTGGAATGAGATAGATGAAGTTATTAACAATCTTTGTGATTTTATCGATTCTAGCATTGATGGTAGCATGATCGAAGTAGACACAGAAGGATGTCATGCACATTATCATTTCAAAAATACACCCTTGATTTATTCTTTTAGTTATCTACACTACCAAATTACAGTACTTTAGCGACGGCCATTTAGCGACGGAAATTTTTCGTCGCTATTACCGTCAGATCACCGACGGATTTGTGACGGACTACCGACGGAAAGCAGTAGACAATTTTTTTTTATTTTTTTATGTCCATATCCGTCGCTACGCCGTCGATAGGTCGTCGGCCAAGTAGCGACGGTTTTATATCCGTCGCTAGAACGTCGCATATTTTGGCGGCAAAAGCCTAAAATATTGGCGCGAGATTTGACTGACGACTTAGCGACGGAATAATCCGTCGCTACTCTGGCGCGAGATTTACTGACTACTTGGCGACGGAATAATCCGTCGCTACTCCGTCGCTAAATTTACGTTCCAGACATAAATTGAAACGACGGGGGGAACTTTTTCATTCCCCCCAAATTTCACTCTCTCTCCTCTCTCTCTCTCTCTTCCGCGGTGATCGATCGGCGACCCCCTCTCCTCTCTCTCTCCCAAAGGTAATCCCCTCTCCCTCTCCCTCTCTCTCTCTCTCTCTCTCTCTCTCGCACGCGCGCGCGGTGGTCGTGGGTGCAGCGGGCCGGGGGCGTCGGGGGCTGCGGGGGCGGCGTTGACTGCGGGTGGCGGCGGTGGCGGCGGTGGCGGGGGGTGTGGAGGGGGCGGTGGGAGGGGACGGGAAGCGTTGGAGGGATGGGGGCGCACGGGGGCTGGCCGCAGGGTGCGGGGGGATGCGGAGGGGGGCTGGTCGTGCGCGGGGGGCGGGGGGCGGGGGGTGTGGAGGGGGCGGTGGGATCGAGGGGGCGGGCAGCGTTGGGGGGGGACGATGGGGGCGGGGGCTGGCCGCGGGGTGCGGGGGGGTATGTGTGGAGGAGGGCTGGCCGCGGGGGGCGGAAGGTGTGGAGGGGCGGCGATGGGAGGGGGCGGGGGGTGTGGAGGGGGCGGTGGGAGGGGGCGGGCAGCTGCCTCCGTCACTGCCTCTCTCCTGGCTAGCGACGTCATTTAGCGACGGCGACCAATAACGTCGCTATTTATTGAAAATAGCGACGTCATAAAAATAACGTTGCAAAACGTCGCTGGCTAGCGATGTTCTGCGACAGGCATAAATATTCGTCGCTGATGAGCGACGAATAGCGACGTATTATTAAATCACGTCGCCATGTGGGAAACTTCCTATTTGGACACATCAAGTGTTTGATTTATTGTTGGAATGAATATTTTGTATATTTATTCTCAGATTTTAGATGTGTTCTTGAGAGTATCTCATGGTATCATATTGCCTATATATATATACCATTGCAGCAGCAGCAATGCAGCAGCTGCAGCAGAAGCATGCAGCAGCAGCAGCAGCAGTTAAATGCAGCAGCAACAGCAGTTAAATGCAGCAGGGAGGGAGGGGGGCGGGCATTGTTGGGGTGGCTTACTGCATCCATATTGCACCTGCCCAGCTCATCATCCCTTGTGTGCAGTCAGATGATACCCCTACTACTATTTTGTCCTGCATACTATAGTTATATGTTCAGTCACAGTTTATAACTAGTGTTCTTTCCATAGCAGTAGCAGACCCATTTGTTTGAGTATCAGTCCAATATTGGTCCTATATCACTTGGGTATGTGAAAGACCTTAGACTTCATCTTTTCCTTTTTAAATGAATTGTCTACACAAATAAGTACTTATCAAAAATCTGTTGTTTTCTGTGTATGGAGTGTTTTGTTGGCATGGGATGATGGCTTTTGAATTACATTGGACTAAAACTGAGAATTAGTACACTGTTTGTGTTTACTGATTTAAGGATGATTAAATCATTAGGTTTAATCCTATGTCATGTCTGGGTTTAAGTTATATGTTATGATTCATGTTGGCATGGGGATTTTGGTTTTTGAATTTGAGCTGTTACATTCTTTTACATTCTGTTACATATACTTACCAGATGGCACCCATGACCCGAGGAGCGGCACGTCGTTTGAAGAAAACAGTGAATGCTGAGGTGGCTCCTCCTACAGTTGAGGAGGAAGTGGCACCGGTTGCTAGTGAGACCGGGAGTTCTAGTCATCCAGCACCGGTAGCTAGTAATGCCGAGAGTGCTTTTGATGCAGTCCTGGCAAGGGACGATGCCTCTCCTCGCACCAAAAATCTCGCTTTTCGGAGGTGGTTGCGTGAAAGTATCACTGAGCGTTTGCGTGAGCAGCGTGGCAAGCATTAGCTATTAGTACTTATTTGTATTGGACTATTTTTATTGGGTTGTTTTTGTTTTAGACTATTTGTATTGGACTACATATATGAATTAGAACTGTGTCAATCTCTGGATTATATTGGACTACGACACCGCGGTAACATAGTTCCTGCAGCCATTCGACTGGCGAGACAGAAACTATGTATCCGTAGATAAAGTGGACTGTCCTCCGACCCTCATCCCTCGGCAATGATGATACGACAACCAACCGGAGAGGATACTCCGAGAGATCCATCTGGGAGGGACGTATAATCTGAGAGATCACCTTTACAAGAATTATATCAGTAGTAGGATTGAGTGCTGGAGGAGATGTTATCAGAGTATACGTCCTACTCAGATGGGTCTCTCACCGTTACTATTTTTTTCTGACAGCATGGTAGATGTGCTCCGTCCACAGATTCTGGCTTCGAGCCAAAACTTTGTTCCGGAGCTCAAGTGGACATCTTTGGTGTATAGCTCGAGGGAAAGGTTCCTGACAGCATGGTGGTCTCCTCTGTCAAAGTATCCGTGCTCATCCCACATGGGTTGTGGGACGAGCACGGAAACTTTGACAAACGAGACTACCATGCTGTCAGGAACCTTTCGCTCGAGCTATACACCAAAGATGTCCACTTGAGCTCCAGAACAAAGTTTTGGCTCGGAGCCAGAATCTGTGGACGGAGCATATCCACCATGCTGTCAGAAAAAAATAGTAACGGTGAGAGACCCATCTGAGTAGGATGTATACTCTGATAATATCCCCTCCAACACTCAATCCTACTACTGATATAATTCTTGTAAAGGTGATCTCTCAGATTATACGTCCCTTCCAGATGGATCTCTCGGAGTATCCTCTCCGGTTGGTTTGTGTTCTGAGCCATCCGTTCTCACAGAGGGTCCTTTTTTGGATTCTATATTTTGTATTTTGGTTTCTGTATTTTGGTTTCTATATTTTGTATTTTGGTTTCTGTATTTTGTTACATTCTTCAGATACTAGATACGATAAGAACATATACATTCTTTTACATTCTGTTACATATACTTACTAGATAACACCCATGATGGGTGACCAGGACATAGTCCCTGCAGCCATTCGACTGGCGAGACAGAAACTATGTATCCGTAGATAAAGTGGACTGTCCTCCGACTCTCATCCCTCGGCAATAATGATACGACAACCAACCGGAGAGGATACTCCGAGAGATCCATCTGGGTAGGACGTATACTCTGAGAGATCACCCTTACAGAAATGATATCAGTAGTGGGATCGAATGTTGGAGAAGATATTATCACAGTATACGTCCTCTCCTCCACGATGGCTCTAGACCCATCTGCTCGTCCCTGCTTCCATTCTTCTTATTTGACTCTCTCAGCCACACATGATATCCAGCTCAAGTGTAGAGTAGGCAGAAAAGAAGGGGACAGGAATAGGAGGGGGAAGCAGCACAGCCGGCGGGATGACCCGGAGGAAGTACAGAGGTTTTCTTCAACATACGTAGGAGAACTATAAGGATTTATCTTTTCACAATATGTCATCTTGTCAAAGACCCTTAATGTGACAACCATGTTACCGCGGTGTCGGAATATTAACATGTCATAATTTTCTAAGCCGTGTGTTTTGACATAATCATCCCAACTCTTTCCTCCTGTGTCGTAATCTCGTATTATTACATAGAACTGAAATCCGGTTGGGAGGATTATGTCAAAACACACGGCTTATAAAATTATGACATGTTAGTCTTCCGATACCGCGGTAACATGGTTGTCACATTTAGGGTCTTTGACAAGATGATATGTTATGTTTATATATATCCTTATAGTTCTCCTACGTATATTGAAGAAAACCTCTGTACTTTCTCCGGGTCATGCCATCGGCTGTGCTGCTTCCCCCTCCTATTCCTGCCCCCTTCTTTTCCGCCTACTCTACACTTGAGCTGGATATCATGTGTGGCTGAGAGAGTCAAATAAGAAGAATGGAAGCAGGGACGAGCAGATGGGTCTAGAGCCATCGTGGAGGAGAGGACGTATACTGTGATAATATCTTCTCCAACATTCGATCCCACTACTGATATCATTTCTGTAAGGGTGATCTCTCAGAGTATACGTCCTACTCAGATGTATCTCTTGGAGTATCCTCTCCGGTTTGGTTGTCTTCTGAGCCATCCGTTCTCACACTTAAAATACAGGGATTGGATTCTGTGTTTCGTATTTTCGGCGAACCCAGGGATTGGATTCTGTATTTTGTTTTTTGGTTTCTGTATTTTGTTTCCAGCTCCATTTGTATTAATCTACGGTATGACATGGTGATCAGGACATATATAGTTCCTGCAGCCATTCGACTGGCGAGGCAGAAACTATGTAGCCGTAGATAAGTTGACTGTCCTCCGACCCTCATCCCTCGGCAATGATGATACGACAACCTATCACTATATCTTATATAGTAGTAGATGATGTCTTAGTATTACATTATGTGAGTTCATCTTGATTCTGTTACGTTCTTCAGATACTAGATACGATAAGATCATATACTACACCATATGTACAGAACATAGATGATTCACACTAATGTATGCTAGAATGAATTTTGGGTTGTGTATTCTGAGCCATCCGTTCTCACACTTGAAGATAAATTTTCAGTATAACGACGGATATTAGGTTACTCTTCAGTATAATTGATGTCTATTCTTGGATAATTGGTGTGCATTAAATTCGTATGTGCATATTTCGTCTATGTGATTTTTGGATATATACCTACGCTGGATTATAAGCGATGATCTGATATACAAAGGAGGTGCTGCCGAAATTTTTGTAGACATTTGGATACATTGTATGTTCGGATATTTTTTTTATGTTTGGATAATTTAATGTTGGATATTGGATATATTGTGTTGGTAATATTTTGTTGGATATTGGTGTCGGATATGGATATTTTGCATATGGATATATGGTGTTGGATATTGGATACGTTGGATATTCGTGTTGGATATGGATATATGGTGTTGTATATGGATATTTTGCATGTTTGATATTGTGTTGGATGTGTTGTATAAACAGGAAAGAGTCTGTTTGCAGTATTTTTTTTTCAAAAATTAGAAGTTAGCGACGGACTGGCGACCACTCAGCGACGGATAGTCCGTCGCTAACTGGAGAAACTGAGTTTAGCGACGGAGTGGCGACGTAAAAATCGTCGCTACCTGGAGCATTTCAATAAAGCGACGGATTAGCGACGGACTATCCATCGCTAACTGTAGGAATTTAATGTATCGATGGATTGGCGACGTAATATCCGTCGCTACCTGGAGTATTTTACATTGAGCGACGGTTTAGCGACGGAATGTCCGTCGACCTGGTTCTGTTTGATGTCCATAAATTTTACAGTTAGCGACGGATGTTTTGTCGCTAATACGACGCTAATCCGTCGTACACCTCGGCGGATTAGCGACGGCATAACGACGACCTGCCGTATGGGAAAATCTCTGATACGCTTTTACCGACAAATTTACGACGGATTAGCGACGGATATTGCGTATCAGAATATCACTGATACGGTTTTGCCGACTCTTTAGCGACAGATTTTTCCGTCGCTAACCCTATATCCTGATACATGTTTTGACGAAAGCTAGTCGGTAATCCGTCACTATATATATTTAAATGCGCCGACGGTATTCCGTCGCTAAGTCATCGCTGAGCGACGGAGTAGCGACGGATATGTTTTAGCGACGAGGTTATTCCCGACGGCTGTTTTACCAAAATATCCGTCGGTAATCCGTCGGTATTTATTTTTGGCGACGGACTACCGACGGATAAGGCCGTCGGTAAATCCATGTATTTTGGTAGTGCTAATTTGTCAATTTTTGTTGAATGTCGTTTCTTCCCCTCGTCCAACGAATTAAATCGTGATTTCTTATCGAATACAACTTCCCTCTCCTCAACCCTACCTATCATAGTTATTCCTAAATTTCGAGGACGAAATTCTTTTAAGTTGGGTAGGATGTAAACCTCCTAATTTTCTACTATAATTTTTTTATTTTGTGTAAATTTTTATTTTGTAATTATTCGTCGCATAGTCGAATTATACGTCGTGTACGAAATTTGTCGTATTGAACGTCGCGTATGAGTTCAAATTTTCATATGTCTCGTCGAGTGCGAATATGTACGAGGAACATATTTCTGTAAAAATATTTTATTTAGAAGCATAATTTTTCAAATAATAAATAATAAATGTTTTTATTTTGTAAAGTTGTAAAATGCATCATCTTGGAATTTTTAATTCCTTATTTTACGTCATAAAAGGTTATATAAATAGTAATTTTGAAAATGAGATTTTTTTACAAATATTCATTGCATACGAGATACATAAATTTAGATTTTATGTATATAATTCTATTTTCAAAATTTATTTAATATTAATATTTTTATTATTCAAAAAAATATTTTAAAATAGTGTTTTGGTTTAAATTTAATTGATTGTGATAATTTACATTTGAGAAGATTTTATTGACTTGTTTTGAATAGCTTTAAATTTAAGATGGTATTAAATGAGTTTAAATTAATTTGAATTAAACTATGAACTATCTATAGGAGAATTTAAATCCCCCAACTCCCTATCCAACTGGAAATTTTCACCTCCTATATAAGGAGAGGTACTCATCCATATTTTCTACCATCCACAAAATGTGCATCGTGTCCGTGCCCGTGTCCCACTTTCCCATCCACTATGTGTTTTTTTGTACATATACAATCGTTCTCCGTGTCCGACAGCCCCAGACACTGAATCATCCCGTGTCTCGCAGGACACAACACAGACCTTCCATTGTCGCAATCCCCCAATCACCAACACCATTAGCACCACCACCCAAAACCTTCACCACCCAACTCTCTCCACCACCGTCGTGTATACCACCCTAACATCCCTCGACAACAACCAATGGCAGCACCACCACCCAGCCAAATCATCACCAACATCACATCCAACACCACCACCCTCTGCCTATTCTCGCCGGAGCAATCGAACCATCGCAGTACCCCACCGACACGGCATCGCCCCCAAATACCACATTCGCCACCACCGAAAAGGAGAAAACACAACAACGACAACAACCAAGCTCACCTCGCCACCGCAGTGTCTCCTCTTCCGACTTTCGCCTCATACTTCCCGGATCTGACGTACTGCTGAACAACCGAACCAGGCTCCAGTGCCGATGAATCGCATCCACCGCCGTCTCCTCGCATTCGGCCACCGGACGCCGTCCCGAATTGCCGTCGTCCAGAGCCGCGGTCGCACTGAACCAGCCACGCGGAACGTCGTCGATCGCCCCGTCACGGAATCACGCCGACAACACCCTCCTTCCTCTCCTCGACCATGCGTCGACCACTGCCCGCGTCACCTGCCTCCTTCGTCTCCTTCCGGCGATGCCAGTGCCAGAAACCCCTACCTCCGGCCGAAAGTGCCACACCTCAACCCAGATCTGAGAACTCAGCCGTTCTTTCCCACCGTGCATGCTACCGCGCGTAGGACGCGACCGTCGCGTTCTCGGCCACCGATCCCTCCGACTATCCGCTCCCCTCGAACCGCTGCGCTCTTCTCCGCTCTCTCCACCATCCTCCGCTCCCCTCCGACTTCCGATCAACCACCGACGGAACTCGCAGCCGAACGCAGTCTCGGCGTCGCCTCCGGCACCGGGCTCCGCCTCAGCAGCTCCGCAGCGTGGGAACTCCACTGGCCATCCCGGCAAGCCCGCCTCCCCCGCAGTGGAGCGCCACCTCCGTACCTCGGCCATCCCAGTCGCCTCCTCCGTCTCGCGTGCCCCCGCACCGGCGATCGCCAGGTAAACCCTTTCCTCTCTCTCTCTCTCACTTTCCCCTCTCTCTAACTCTTTCTCTCTCTCTCTCACTTTTCTAATCTGGCTCAAGAGCTCTTTATTAATGAACCCTTATCATTATTATTATTATTATTATTATTATTAATATTAGTATTATTGTTTTTAGTATTACTGATATTATCATGATTGTTATTATTATTATTATTATTATTATTATTATTATTATTATTTATTATCAATTTTATATAATAAAGAAATTTTTTACTATACTTAAGATATGGGTATTAGTATTTTATTGATAATAATATAAATAGCATTTTTGTTATTAATATATATAATATTGTGGGAATTGTCAAAAAAATATTATTATATTAATTTTTAGCTAGAATAGTTTCCACCTTAAAACTTTATTTTGACAAATGAATAATTTCAGTCCAAAACCATTTTTCTGTTACTAAAATAAATTATTTTCCTAAAAATATTTTAGCTAATAAGGAGGGTAGTTCGAAATTATAAAAGATTCCTAGTATTTTTTAAAAAATAATTATCTAAACTATTTTTACTACTAAAATACAGACTAGAAATCCTATTTTTGGTAAATATATAGTTTTAGCCTAAATCGATTATGTTTCAAATAATTGCCAAAAATTATCTTTACTAATAAATATGGTTTCAAGTTTATACGTATTTTCCAAAAATAGTGCATGTAATTCTTTGCATAAACTCTCCTCGATTATCACCATTGATCGTGTCTAATCATTCTTCCCTATTTCTCGTGATCTCAAACCATTACACCTCGGTCGTGGTTATTGGACGATCAGGACATGTCAGATCACCGCACCTGACTGAGCAACACACCAGGCAAGATACCTTACTATATTACTGCTTACATTTAGTTGCATTTTATTTCAGTTATTGTATCTATATTTCTTGTTTATTATTTTATTCTTGCATGTAGACTTAGAGTTAAGGGACTACCATCAACTTAGTATATCTCATTAAACTTGTCACGATTGTATCACGAGTTGTGTGTGAGTTGTGAGTATCATGTAGTGGTCACTTGCGTGTTGACTGATCCCCCGTACGCATGCGTACGAATAACTGTCAACAGATGCATGTTAGAAGACTTGATAGTTATCTATTATAAAATAGTGTGGTGGAAACGACACATATTTGTGTGTCGTAGTTACGACACATGTATAGTATTATTAGGGGGAGGGGACAGCAACTAGCGTAGGAGCTACATTTACTTTTACACACATTTGGGAGATAGTGTCTCGGATGAGCGCTACGTGTTACCCGGCCGATAGTGTCTCGGATGAGCGCTACTTGTTGGCCACTGTTTACTACTTGCTTTCGTGAATTCGTACAGCCCCTACGTAGAACGTTGTCCTCAATTTGCATATCACATATATGGTTAGGAACCCTGTTGTGTTGTAGTTTATAGTATTTATTTATGCAGTTATATATGGCATGTTCTTCCTGTATCTTGTTACGTCCCTCTGAGGATCTCTCCAGGTGTGTGTCTCGTAATTTCTTGCAGGTGCTCTAGCTCAGGCCATGTCTTTCTTTCTCCGTGATGATTGCTCTTGGACTCGTCACTTGCTCTCGCTCGACCAATTCTTTCTTTGTATATTTTTCTATATTTAATTTTGTTGGTAGTGAATTTGTCTCCGCCCAACTATTGTATACATGACAAACTCAAAGTTGCTTTTTATATCATCATTTATCTTCGTAGATGAGATTTAGTGTCTTGGCTTTCTACATTTACAGCTTATATATACAAACGAGCCTTAAATTTACTCGTACGTATACAGCTGGCCTGGATACCTACCTAGTCCTTATGTTTTGGGACTGGGACGTTACAAATGTTGGGGATAAACTTTTTTTTTAAAAAAAGAGAGAAAAAGAAAAGAAAAGAAAGCTTATAAATAAAGAGAAGGGGAGAGAAGCAACACCTCTCTCTCTCACTCGTTCTCTCCCTCTCCCTCTCAACCGAACCCCTCTCCCTCTCTCTCACTCCCTCTCTCACCCTCTCGGCACTCTCTCCCTCTCTCTCTCGACACCCTTTCCTCTTCCTCTCCCTCACTCTCTCGGCTCCCTCCCCCTTTCCTTACGCCCGCGCACCCGCGCCCGCTGGCGAAGCCCGCGGTGGCTGTCACCACCGCCCCCGGACGGCCGGCCCTCTCCACCGCTGGCGGCCCCCTCCTGGCTGCCGCTTCCCCCTCACCGTCGACCACATCACCACCACCATCATCTCCATCTCCCTCTCCACCATCATCACCACCACCACCATCATCAAACCCTAACCCCTTTTACTACAAAAAAAAGAAATGAAGAAGAAGAAGAAGATGGAGTAAAGAAGGAGAAGTTGGAGAAGAAGAAGAGGAAACACTATTTTCCAAATTCAAATCCCTAATTTTTCCAAGGCAAGTCCTCCATCCTTTCTTTCTATTTCAAATCAAGAAATTTTGTTAAAAACTCTATTATAGGTAAAAGGCTATGGTAGATATAAATCAAACATACCATGGATATTTGATTTTGATTGAATATAGACACTCGAACATGACCGCAGGACACGAAATCCATACGGCTCTGTTTTGTACATATAATTCTGAAATTATATATATATATATATTAAAATGAAGTAGTATTAGTGAATCATGGTTATTCAACCTTTAATTCTGATCTTTTATAAATTTATAAGGTTATTTATATGCCAAAATTTTGAACACATATTCAGGACACAATATGGATACATCAACACAAGAATATGATTTATGGTATATGTTAGGCCTTTCCTTTGGTTAATATTCAAGTTAAATTAGTTTAAACTCTGAATATTATGAATTTATGTATACATACGTATGCTGGTACGATACAGACACCCGAACTATGATTCGGCATGACTCACCAATATGATTTTGACATAATAACTCTTGAGTTTTAAATATATGATATGTTGATGCTAGACTTGATATGTATTCGGATATATATAGAGATTTGAATGTCATGGGTAAATATTATGATATATGTAAGAAATTATTTAATTATGAAATGGCTAATTATGTTCATCATTCAGGGTGTAATGATACATGGGTGTAATATTAAGTAGGATTCAAATTTAAGATAGTAAAATAAATTACTAGATTCAATATGGTATACTTTATATTCTGCTAATCGATTTTGAATAAACTAGGGATGTATAGACGCCCTTAGAAATTATTTTTATACATAATGCAAGGTCATATTATCCATATTATTTCCTTTTTTTAAAACTATAATCTGATTTTTTTTTTAATTTCAACGTTTAATAAGTTTGAATTGTTGTAATGGATCTTATGGAATTAGGACACTCCACAAATGACATATAGGTACGATTGATATTTATTTCAAATATAATTCATTCTTGGGAATTATGGTTACTAACAAGAAATGCTAATTTTTCTTGTGTTTGTGATAAGAGTACCGAAATGCTAACTAATTGCTCTAAATTATTGTTGTAAATTGGTAAGGAATGCTAAGCACGCTTGCTAGGTAAGAAACAAGAAAATTTTGGCTTTTGAATTTTAATTTATAAATATATAACTGCATGAGTTTCCGGTGTTGAGGGTTGCTCCACCGGAGGGGTCGGCGAACCCGATACATATAATTGCGTGGTTTCGGTGTTGAGAGTTGCTCCACCGAAGGGGTCGACGAACCCGAATTTTAATTATATAATATATTTGTCTATTGTGAATTTTCGAAGTCACCCTATACAAAGAAGACTCTTCCGAAATTTTTGGAAAATTCAAGAGATAGTCAAATTCCCGACTTTCAAAAAAATCGGGTTATTCCCTAAGATCTAAAGTCATTTAGGAAAGGTACTTAGAAACAGTTAGGAAGCATTGGGCGGGGGAGAACAACCTGAATATCCCTAAATAGTCCAGTAGTATAATTATAATTAAAAAGCTTATCAGTAAATTTTCTACTCATTCGTAAGGCTATGCGAATTGAGTTTGTGAGGCTTAGCTCACGTATTTCCATTTGCTCAAGGGAGGCAAACTAAGCCCAAGGGAGGCTCTTATTTCGTTTGCTCAAGGGAGGCAAACTAAGCCCAAGGGAGGCTCCAGATTATTACATCTATTTCGACAGTAACACCGAATAGGTGATTGTTAAGCCCAAGGGAGGCTCCAGGCCGGATACTAAGCACCGTGCCGCCAAATTTACAGCCTGATCCCAGGTTAACGGGATTGTTGATGGAAAATTATTTAGATGAATATTCAGGGGTTGTTCTCCAATATTGCATTCCATGTTAGGTTTAATTCCCTTTTTGCATTTCTTTTCATGACGCCTATCTAGATAAAAGGAACATGATACTCATACATTAATATGATACTTCTTTTCAATGAAAATTACCTTACAAAACTATTATGTCTCGTTTTTTATTTCATATCTCTTTTACTTTTAACCGTTCTTGGCCGAGGACTTGCTTGTCATTTCTAAATGACCTAGTATTGTTCACTAGGTTTTGTAGCAGTGTACCAAGTGAAGCTGCTATCAGGTACTGAAGGACAACCAGAGATCAAAGACGTGATGATACAATTGAAGACATTCAAGTTGGAACAAGAATTCTTTTCTTTACTTGTTTAAGGTATAATTGTATTATTTATAGTTGGATTCAAAATTGTACTGGGTAGAAATAGTTATGTTCATGTTCAATTTGTTAGAATGTCTTAGTTTTGGATTATTGCTGACTTAAATTTATGTAAGTTATGACATGCTTTTACCTATGCACGAACCTTACGGGCGATAATCGCGAATATGGGTACTGGCGTATTCGTATGTTGCGTAGCCTAGGGATGATGTTACGTATCCGGCTCGCCATAATTCTGGGAGCTGGGCGTGACACGTCTTTTAGTGGTGGCCCATGCAGGTCAGACATTGCATAGAGGAAATAGGATAGGGTGCAGGTCTGACAACCCAAGGATAGGATATAGGCCAAGTTCTAAGGAAACCTATGCAAGCTAAGATAAGATATTGGTTAAGATTTTGGGGAGACCTTATAGGTATAAACTTTAAGATATGCTTTAGGAAATATCCAAGAGATACCAAATAGAATTGTCTATGTTGGACTATATTTCATAGTATCTTTACCTAAGTAAAATTTCTATAGTGAGTATATATAATCAGGTGTCCTTACCTAGGTCATGGGTAGTATAAGGACATACATAATCATTCTAGGCCTATTAAGTCAGGGAGAATAGGACAAGTATTCTCGTCTGAGCTGGTAAAGGAATCTAGAAGACTCCTTAAGAATCTTGGACTTGGTATCTCTAGTAAACCTGAAGTTCAAATATATTTTTGAACCATTACATAGTTAGAAATAGTGAAGGGGTATGTATAGATATAAATATATTTTGAATGATTACTGGGTCGAAAAGTACTAGCAATAACTTGTCAAGGATTTTGCCTAATAGTTATTGTATAGAGTATTATATACATATTATATTAAGAAGCTAATTCCTTATTCTTTACTCCCTCTAGACTTATATCGATGCCTAAGTCCTGACTCGTTCTCCTTTATCTGTTGAATTTTCTGTGGTCTGGTTATTTCACAAACCCAATCTACTTCAAAAATTTTAATTTTGTTGCTTCACTTAACATTCACTAAATAAAAATCTAGAATTATATCCTCAATCTTTTATTCCATTTACAACTTTTTTTGGCATCCCTATTTCAGGAATTGCCCTCTATCTAATATCCATTGCAATTTACTTATTTGATATTTTTCTTTTCCGTTAAGTGAATGTTTTGATTGGATTTTGTGTAAAAGATATTTATGTGAATGAATACTTGTTGTGTCTTGAGACCTAAAATTCTCTAATGAATCGTGAAATGAGAAGTTGTTGCAGCCATTCGGACTGGCCATCCAAATTGGCGAGGCACATATTCTCGAAACATGATTCAGACATAATTTTTGGGGATCAAGACATAATTTTTCATAATAAATTTTTGAACTTGATATTCGAATTTTGATTTCATTTTACTCGATTTGGAATTTGAAAAATGTCATTTAAAATGACATATAGTGTTTTGATAATATAGATATATGAGTTTATCTTATGTTATAATATTATCTATTAGTTTGATACCATGATAAAATAACGTTGATGATATTTGGAGAACTTGAAATTAAGTATTGCTTTTTGAATATTTTAGATTACTAAGAATATCATGACCTGTAAAGCTACTTCACAATCATAATTCCTACTCATTATATGGATATCAAGGAAGAGGTAGCAAACCTTGATAGTGAAATGGTATCTTTGTTGCAGCCATATGCACAATGGCGAGGCACGAGATTACTATATCACGTCAGAAAACAAAAAATGAGGAAGATGATTTTTCTTTTGTAGAACATACACGGTTACGATATTTGACAATTTTATTGATTCTATAGAATTTCAAGATCACTGATGATTTCAAGTATCTTCATACTTTCTGTATTTTCATAAAATATTAATGAATATGATTTTAAAATATTTCATTTGAAAATAGATTTTACTCCATCTCTGTAAGGTGGGTAGAATATCTTGATTCTCTCTATAATTGTTTTAAAAAGCTTATTTTCGAATTTTAAATTTTGAGGACAAAATTTTTGTAAGGTGGGTAGAGTGTCATAACCATATTCTATAAATACGATATTGAATTTCCAATCCTTGTTTGTTTTAAATATTTTATAGTAACAAAATTTCCTCAAACAAATTATTTTGATTCAAAAAAATCATTTCTAATAATTACATAAAGTGTTATTTTATTTTTTAATTTGAAACCTTAGACAATGTATGCAATTTCAAAATTAACATGGACACCTCATGAACCCATGTGTCACCATGCATGTATAAAAATGACATATTTGGTATTTCGCATTAAATTTCTAATGCTGATGTTGGGGATAAACTTTTTTTTAAAAAGAGAGAAAAAGAAAAGAAAAGATAGCTTATAAATAAAGAGAAGGGGAGAGAAGCAACACCTCTCTCTCTCACTCGTTCTCTCCCTCTCCCTCTCAACCGAACCCCTCTCCCTCTCTCTCACTCCCTCTCTCACCCTCTCGGCACTCTCTTCCTCTCTCTCTCGACACCCTCTTCCTCTCCCTCACTCTCTCGGCTCCCTTCCCCTTTCCTCACACCTACGCACCCGCGCCCGCCGGCGAAGCCCGTGGTGGCTGTCGCCACCGCCCCCTGCCGGCCGGCCCTCTCCACCGCCGGCGGCCCCCTCCTGGCTGCCGCTTCCCCCTCACCGTCGACCACATCACCACCACCATCATCTCCATCTCCCTCTCCATCATCACCACCACCACCACCATCATCAAACCCTAACATCTTTTACTTCAAAAAAAAAGAAATGAAGAAGAAGAAGAAGAAGATGGAGTAAAGAAGGAGAAGTTGGAGAAGAATAAAAGGAAACCCTATTTCCCAAATTCAAATCCCTAATTTTTCCAAGGCAAGTCCTCCATCCTTTCTTTCTATTTCAAATCAAGAAATTTTTTTAAAAACTCTATTATATTTTATAGGCTATGGCAGATATAAATCAAATATAACATGGATATTTGATTTTGATTGAATATAGACACTCGGACACGATCGCAGGACACGAAATCGATACGGCTCTGTTTTGTACATATAATTCTAAAATTATATATATATTAAAATGAAGTAGTATTAGTGAATCATGGTTATTCAACCTTTAATTCTGATCTTTTATAAATTTATAAGGTTATTTATATGCCAAACTTTTGAACACATATTCAGGACACAATATGGATACATCAACACAAGAATATGATTTATGGTATATGTTAGGCCTTTTCTTTGGTTAATATTCAAGTTAAATTAGTTTAAATGCTGAATATTATGAATTTATGTATACATACTTATGCGTGGTACGACACAGACACCCGAACTATGATTCGGCATGACTCACCAATATGATTTTAACATAATAACTCTTGAGTTTTAAATATATGATATGTTGATGCTAGACTTGATATGTATTCGGATATATATAGAGATTTCAATGTTATGGGTGAATATTATGATATACGTATGCAATTATTAAATTATGAAATGGCTAATTATGTTCATCATTCAGGGTGTAATGATCCATGGGTGTAATATTAAGTTGGATTCAAATTTAAGATAGTAAAACAAATTACTAGATTCAATATGGTATACTTTAAATTCTGCTAATCGATTTTGAATTTATATTTATTAGTCACTATATAATTTTTCTTGGAATCGATAATGGCTTTCCAAAATTGTTTTGGCCATAGATGGATACTCTTGAGGCTAGTACAAGATATTTTTGTTTTGAAACACTAAAGTAGGGATGTATAGACGCCCTTAGAAATTATTTTTATACATAATGCAAGGTCATATTATCCATATTATTTCCTCTTTTTTTAAACTATAATCTGTTTTTTTTTTAATTTCAACGTTTAGTAAGTTTGAATTGTTGTAATGGATCTTATGGAATTAAGACACTCCACAAATGACATATAGGTACTATTCATATTTATTTCAAATATAATTCATTCTTGGGAATTATGGTTAATAACAAGAAATGCTAATTTTTCTTGTGTTTGTGATAAGAGTACCGAAGTACTAACTAATTGCTCTAAATTATTGCTGTAAATTGGTAAGGAATGCTAAGCACGCTTGCTAGGTAAGAAACAAAAAAATTTTGGCTTTTGAATTTTAATTTATAAATATATAACTGTATGAGTTTCCGGTGTTGAGGGTTGCTCCACCGAAGGGGTTGGCGAACCCGATAGATATACTTGTGTGGTTCCGGTGTTGAGATTTGCTCCACCGAAGGGGTCGACGAACCCATATTTTAATTATATTATATATTTGTCTCTTGCAAATTTTTGGAGTCACCCTATACAAAGGAGACTCTGCCAAAATTTTTGTAAAATTCGAGAGATAGTCAAATTCCCGAATTTTAGAAAAATTGGATTATTTCCTAAGATCTAAAGTCATTTAGGAAAGATACTTAGAAACAGTTAGGAAGCATTGGGCGGGGAAGAACAACCTGAATATCCCTAAATAGTTCCGTAGCATAATTATAATTAAAAAGCTGATCAGTAAATTTTTTACTCATTCGTAAGGCCATACGAATTGAGTTTGTGAGGCTTAGCTCACGTATTTCCGTTTGCTTAAGGGAGGCAAACTAAGCCCAATGGAGGCTCTTATTTCGTTTGCTCAAGGGAGGCAAACTAAGCCCAAGGAAGGCTCCAGATTATTACATCTATTTTGACAGTAATATCAAATAGGTGATTGTTAAGACCAAGGGAGGCTCCAGGCCGGATACTAAGCACCGTGCTGCCAAATTTACAGCCTGATCCTAGGTTAACGGGATTGTTGATGGAAAATTATTTAGATGAATATTCAGGGGTTGTTCTCCAATATTGCATTCCATGTTAGGTTTAATTCCCTTTTTTGCATTTCATTTTATGACGCCTATCTAGATAAAAGGAACATGATACTCATACATTAATATGATACTTCTTTTCAATGAAAATTACCTTACAAAACTATTATGTCTCATTTTTTATTTCATACCTCTTTTACTTTTAACCGTTCTTGGTCGAGAACTTGCTTGTCGTTTCTAAACGACCTAGTATTGTTCACTAGGTTTTGTAGCAGTGTACCAAGTAAAGCCGCTATCAGGTACTGAAGGACAACCGGAGATCAAGGACGTGATGATACCATTGAAGACGTTAAAGTTGGAACAAGAATTCTTTTCTCTACTTGTTTAAGGTATAATTGTATTATTTGTAGTTGGGTTCAAAATTGTACTGGGTAGAAATAGTTATGTTTATGTTCAATTAGTTAGAATGTCTTAGTTTTAGATTATTACTGACTTAAATTTATGTAAGTTATGACCTGCTTTTACCTATGCACGAACCTTACGAACGACAATCGTGAATATGAGTACTGGCGTATTCGTATATCGCATAGCCTGGGGATGATGTTACGTACCCGGCTCGCCATAATTATGGGAGTGGGGCGTGACAGTAAAGGATTAGTAATATCGAAGAAATGAGTAAACATCTGCATAATTGACTCACCAAATTTTATCATGAAAGACTCGTACTTCTGTATTAGTCTACTAATTTTGGATTCCTTCACTTGGAAAGTTCCTTCATGAGTTACCTCAAAAAGTTCCCAAATTTTATTAGACGTACTACAAGTGGATACGCAATTGAACTCGATTTTGTCAATAGCACATAATAGTACATTGATGGCTCATGCATCTAGACTAGTCCGTGTCTTTTCATGCTTCGTGTATTTGTCATGTGGCTTGTCTACAAGTACACCATCAATCACTGTTCTAGACGGTTTCTTATAACCGTCTATCACTATCGATCAAAGATCAAAGTCCAGTGATTTGAGAAAGAAACTCATTCCTGTTTTCCAATAGGTATAATTTGTTCCATCAAATAGTAGGAGTCTATTTATGGATTTTTCTTCGCAGTTGAATATAGATTTAATAGTTGTCATAGATTTATATACTCTCTAGATTGGTTATGTATAAGTATAACCTGCTCTGATACCAATTGTAGGACCGTTGAGCACCTCTAGAGGAAGTGAATAGAGTGTGTGTGTGGCAGCAAAAATAATCACCACTTAAAATTAAGCAGTTATAAACTATGGCAGGTAAAAGATAGTAATTAAAATATGATAAAGTAAGAGATCAGAGAATCAAACTCAGTGACACAGCGACGTATACTGTCTCCTTTTGAGAGGACTACTTCATTCTCGAGTACTCTTGCTCGATGTTAATCTACTATGCACAAGCTAAATGAGAGCTTGTAGTCCCTTACATCACCGTGTTTGGTGACGATGTAAAACCCCTAAATTTCTACCTTTTTTATTATTAAATTTTGGTACTGATTTAAATTTTACTGTACGTCTTGTAGTCGTATTGTACGTCGCGTACGAAATTTTTATTTTTCGTAATTACTCGACGAGTGCGAATATTTGCGAGCATACATATTTTTAGAAAAATATTTTTCTTATTTTTATAGTTTAATTTAGCTATCAAAATTTTCTAAATTTATGATTTCATTTATGAAAGGCCTTTTATTGAGAATAAATAATATTATTCGTGCATACATATATTTCATAAATATTTTGCTAGTTTATTTTAAATAAAAATATAATTTTCGAGTTTTATTAATATTAATAATTTATTCAAAAAGATTTAAAAATATTAATGTAATTTTAGAAATTATTATTATTAATATTTTTGGAAAATATATTTCGAAATTATTGTGAAGATTTAAATCTTAATTTAAATTTATGGATTTATTTAAATAGTTAAATATTTGAAGTTTGATTTATCCCATTGATTTTAAACCAAGAATTTAATTAGATTTAATTGGATTTGGATTTGGATTTGATTTTATTGATTTTAAATTAAATAGATTGAATTATCTAAATTGGGTTTAAAGTATTCCTAATCCATATCTAATTGGAAATTTCTACATCCTATAAATAGGCAGGTACTCCTCCAATATTTCTCCACAATTAATTTCCATAGCCAATCAAGTGCATCGTGTCCGTGACCATCCGTTTTTCTTTCCACTATTTTTCTTTTGTACATTTATAAATTCTTCCTCGTGTCCACATACCGGACACGGCCTCAACCCATAGCATGTGTCTCGCAGGACACGTTTTCTCACACGCCAACCATATTCGACACGATTCATTAAATCCTAAACCTATTCCTAATCCCTAATTTTATACCTAACCCTAACTTCCCTATCCCCCGTCCCAGCCGCTCGATCGAACCTTGCCACCGACAGCCATCACCGTCGAGAAGACACAACCACCCCCGGTCGAGCCCTAGCCAACCTCCGCGACACCCCTGTCCTGCCTCCAATACACTAGCCACCCACAACTAGCCAAACCACGACCACCCGCTGCGCCCCGACGAACACCAGAACCCCCTGGCCATCCTCGCTCCTCCTTCCACCGGAAGCCAAACCAGAACACCACCGCAACCATCATCGTCATCATCATCCCCAATTCACCCTACCAGCCACCACCAGCCCAGCCACCGTCGCCGCCGACCACCAAAAGAAAACCCAGAACAGAAAAATCAAAAACCCTAACCCTAAACTCATCCGAGGCCATCTCCGCCGAGCTCCGCCGTGCCTCCCGCTGTGACCACCCTGTGCCCTTCCTCCACCGACCCTTGCCGCCGCATCGAACCCTCTGCCGTGGTGCCACCTCCGCCGCGCAGACCAGCCGCGCGTCCCATCCTGCTCCGATCCTCACCGTTGTCCCTCCTCCGACCGCTCCGACGCAGCGCCATCACCAGCGCCGACCGCCCTTCGTGTCCTAGCCGCCTGAGCGCCCTCCACGTCCGACCAAATCTGCACGTAGAGCCGCTTCCATCATCGAGCACATGGCGACCACCCCTGGCCCGAAGAGCGCCGAGCAACGCCCCGCCCGTCGGCCCGAGCCCGGCCTCGTCGTCGACGACTTTCCTTTAGCAGCGCCACCGCGCAGCTTCACTTCTCCGGCGCGCTCAGGCACTCCTCCGCCGAGCCCTCTCTAGTAACTCACTGCCGCTCTCTTTTTCCTCCTCCGCGCGTCGCCGGAAAAAAAAACCTCTCCGATCCGACCGCTCTACTCTCTCTCCGCTCACTTCCCCTCACTTTTCGTCTCTCTCTCTCCTCCTCCTGTAAAAGGAACATCCACCTATTGTTACTTGTTAATATAATAATAATAATAATTATTATTATAATAATTATTATTATTATTATCATTATTATTAGTATTATTATTATTATTATCATTATTAGTATTATTATTATTATTATTATTATTATTATTATTATAATTAATATTATCATTGCTATTTTTAATATGTAATTCTTATTGTTTACTTTTATTATAGTGATGTTTTTAGAAAACTAGTTATGTATAGGATTCACACGGTGGATAATAATAATGATGATTATTATCATTTTTGTGAAATTAATATTAGTATTTTGGTTTGATTGCTAACACTATTATTATTTTTTGAAGAGTCATACATATACATTTAATATAATATAGTTTTAAAATGTTTATAAATATTTCTTGATTTTCTAAATAGTCAATAAAAAGCATAGCTTTTACCAAAATTTTCTTTTTACAAAATATGGGTTTAGTCTTAAATACTATTTTGACAAACTTAGAATTTTTGCCGAGAACGGTTTTCTCGACTTTAAGTATTTTTGTATTTCTCCTAAAAATATTTTTACTCATGAAAACTAGTTTTAGGAAATTATAAATACTTTCTAAAACTCGTATATGTAATATTTATCCATTAATTCTTTGATTTTTCCCCTGCCCGTAACCAGTCCTATTATTCCTATTCCTTCGCCCATTTCGAGACTACCTTATGCCACCCTAACTAATTTGACCCTTCTGGACCCAATGGAACCGTCTATGTCACCACCCGAGGTCACCTTATATAGTTGTTGTACCGAAGTCGCAGTTCGTGCCACCGTGATATTCGCAGCACACCGGGCGTCCTACCAGGCAAGACACCTTGCCATTTGCTGTTTATTTATTTTAGCTCATATTTCATGCATTATTTATTTTCTTTATGCAAAATAAACTGTGATACATGGCATAACCTGTTAGAACTTACTGTTCATTTATATTTTCTGCTATGTATTATTTTTCTCACATTAAACCTAGTTTTAAGGGACCACCTTGTGTGTTGCACTCATTGGCCTTGACACGTTGTAACACGAAATTGTGTGTCGCATGTAGGACACAAAAGTGCATGATTGACTGGCCACCAGTACGTACAAGCCGTGCGATAGGAATAACCGCTAATAGAGGTTGCATGCTTAGTTTGACTTAGCGGTTATAGAGGTTACTGTTGTGGATACAACAGAGTAGGCATTGGGCAGGGAGGACAATTCCTTAGCGTATGGGCTTCGATGCACTTTCTTTTTTGTAACCCGTGAGCTCCGTCGGAGATGCGGGTCAGCTTATCCAAGATTACTGACGGCCACTGGCGATTCTGCGGAACATCATGAAGAACAGATGGCAACTCTAGAGGGGGGTGAATAGAGTTTATATAGAAAATAACCAATTAAAAATTAACTCTTTCACGAATAATAAATAATCAGAGTAAAATGTGGAAAGTAAATGAAGAGCAAGAAAGCATACGCAAACACAGCGATTTTAACCTGGTTTCCTTCGTAGAGGACTAGTCCAGGCCTGAGAACTCTAGCTCAGGATTAAATCCACTATTTGTGAAATAGTAGTTTACAACCCGTGCCTTTACTTCAGAAGAGCACGTCAACTTCTTACAGAGGATCGCAGTGGCGATTTGCTTGGAATTGTCCAAGCGACTTCTTCAACTCTTGCACAAGAATCCTAACTGAGAGATGCTGAGCACTCGAGACTTAGGAGGCTTGTGGCTAGTAGATGGGAAGGGTATGGCTTATTTGAGCTATAAGAGAGAAGAGAAGAGAAGATTGGATGATTTGAAATGAGAGAATTCATGGCCTATTTATAGTGTTTTTGTAGGCAGAATTCGGCCAGAATTCGGGTAGAAAATTTCAAATATTTGGCCGTTGGACAACTAGCAACCAGCTAACCCTAAAATTAGGGATGCTGATTTCTAGGGGACAGAGTTCGGCCCGAACTCTGTGTGGAGGCAGAGTTCGGCCCGAACTCTGTCTCCAGAGCACAGAGCTGGTCTAAATGGCCAGTGGGTATTTTTCTGGATGGTGGAGTTTGAGGTTTATTGGGTAGGCTATAGGTCAAGTCTTAAGAGCTCAGCATGATACAGTTTACATCAGTCTAGACTCAACAAAAGTATAAAATACAGACTCAAATAACTTAGAAGCTGAGACTGAGCTGTCGTCTGACTTGAGCTTTATGTAGATGTCGTATGTCGTATTGAATTATTACAAATGTTATTTAGTCAATGTTATCAATATCTGGTTGACTGTGACTGTGTCAACAATCTCCCCCATATTGATAACTGACAAAATAATATATGTATATTCAATATTCTTACCTGGACACAGTTGATCACAAAAATATAGCTCCCCCAAAATCAATGCCAAGCAGAAATAATAGCTCTCCCGAAACCGGTGAACGGTGCCGAGCTAGAATTAATAGCTCCCCCGTAAAGAATGCATTGAACCTGTTGGCCTGATAAACAATATCTCCCAAAAGCACCAAATAGCACATACAAACAAGAATATACATATTTCTCCCCCTTTTGGCATTAGCAATATGAACTGCATATGAATAATAATGATACAACCACACCAAACAGAGAAGAAACTATATATGAATGATCAAAACGAGCAACTAGCATAAACTATGATAAGCATAAAATGTCATCACACATCACCAGAGTCATCAAACTATCCGAGTTTTAGTACAACCCAAGTACATAAAACCAAATAAAACTAAATAACTGGAAATCAGAAAACAGAAACTAGAATCATCAGCAGCAGCAGTAGATAGTAAACGCCATCTCCATCATGGAGCACCAGAAGGCCCAGCAGAGTCTGAATGATCAGTGAATGAACGGCTGGGGTCCACAATAGCAGCATCCGGATCCAGATAGCACATGACCCAGGGGTCGTCAATGCGATAACCAGCACGACCAGGATCCCGCTCCATGGGAATGGGCATAGAGGGGTGACGAGACATGGAATACCGGATATCGTGTAGCGAGTTACTGAGGGCACTCATCTGCAGGGTAGTGCGATAGTCCATCTGAGTCCAGCGATCGTCCTCCAATGCGAAACGATCTCTGAGCATGGTCTGGATGGAGTCAAGAGTAGCAGGAGGAGGTGGCGTATCCTGTCCAAGTGGAGGGGCGTTTGGCTCCTCATCATCAGAATGCTCAGAAGTGTCAGGAGAAGCAACGACTGTCTGAAGACGTCGTGCCTTGGAAAGAAATGCAGGAGCAGGCAAGAAAGGACAAGCAAGAAGAGGTATATGGAATGCACGAAAGACCATAGGAAGATATAAGGCGTAAACCAAGGCTCGTGGTTTCTTCCTGCAGTTAATCATCCAGTCCATCATGGTTCGTGGAAGATTGAAAGAAACACCAAAGTGGAGATGATATAAAGTGGAGATCTCAAGATATGTAACTTCATCGGTAGAACCCGCCTTGGTATAATGGTATTGAAAACAATCCGATGAAGGTCATAGAAGTAAGGATTTAGATATTTAGCCATAAGCTTGCGAGGACGAGTGTACGGAGTACATAAATCGTCCTTGAAGCTTTCAAGGGAAATCCCGTCGGGAAAACGGAACGACCGAGCATCAACAAGCTTTTCCCAAGAATTGGGCTCTTGAAGATCAAGATATTCGGCTAAGTCAAAATAATCAAAGGAGATATCGATACCCGCAACACGTGAATAGATGTGAGTATCATCAAAAGTCAAGTTGCAGTAAAACATCTGTATGGCACTACGATATATGACCGAAGTAGAAGTAACAAGTTCGTCAAGATATAGGTCATGAAAGAGTGTATCATAATGAGAGAAATTTGAGAAGTCAATAGGATGTCCCGCAAACACCGGACGTGTCCGAAAATTACTAAACCATGCATTGGACGCGTCTAGTGATATAAAAAGTCGGTCATCGTAGGTGTTTGGATCACGTGGACGAGAAGGGTTGAACAAAGGATGAGGTGGTTGATTTTGTTCAAAGGGTTGCTTAACGGGAGGAGGAGCATTCGACGAGGACGTACCCTCGAGCCGAATTCTCTTCCCACGGTTAAACAAGCGAGGAGCCATTTGCAAACAAATAAAGAACTTGAGATAGAGAGGGAGAAGGAGTTATACCTCAAATCAACAATGAACAGTGAAAGAGAATGAGGAAATAGCTCCTCTTCTTGATTTTGATGAGCAATGGAGCACTTTGGAGAGAAAACTAGGGTTAGGGTTTGTGAAAATAAGTTTGGAGGGGTGAAGGTGGTGGTAAGAATGAAGGAGAGAGATGAAAACCCGAATAGAAGAGGAGGGTTTTCTTTGGTCGGAGCAAATCTGGACCGTAGGATGACAATTGATCAAACGGCTGTGGCTGTCCCCGATTCTGGAAGATAGGAACCGAATTCGGCCCAAACTCAGTTGGGGACAGAGTTCGGCCCGAGTTCTGGATCCTTGTTCCAGAACTAAAAAACAGGCCAGAAGATGGAAAAATGGCTAAGTATGGGAAATTAAGTAAGATAAGAAAGAAAGAGCTTGAAAGATGCAATCAATATGAAAAATAGTAGGATAAAATTGAAAAATAGTGAGTCAGCAGTAAGAAATCAAAACGAACCATATAATAAATAAGGAGATATATCATAATTCAATAGTTTGAAGTTCCTATGGGTTAGCTGCAGGGGCCGGATCCCAGCTAGCGGTAGTCCTGTGGACTAGTGCACCGTGTCGCTTAGGCTTTTACGCCTTGTTGTCAGAATGGCCCTTTCGGCTTGTACCCATAGAAAGTTCATCGTAAGAGAATCATAATATAATCGATATTTACGCAGGTGAGTTTTAATTTATGACAGCTTCATCTAAAATTCCAAGTTCACGACAAAGGAAATTGAAGCGCTCTTCGGATAATGGCTTAGTAAAGAAGTCTGCTAGCTGATGATCAGTGTCAATAAACTCTAAGTTAATCGTGCCATTTTGCTGATGATCACGCAAAAAGTGGTGTCTAATTTCAATGTGTTTTGTGCGTGAATGACAGATAGGGTTCTTAGTCAAGTTAATAGCACTAGTATTGTCACAGAATATAGGAATGTGCATGAAAGATAAATTGTAGTCTTCAAGGGTTTGCTTCATCCACAGAATTTGTGCACAACAACGCCCGGCTGCGATGTATTCAGCTTCTGTTGTGGATAGTGCGACAGAATTCTGTTTTTTGCTAAACCAAGAGACTAAAGCCTTTCCTAATAAATGACACGTGCCGCTTGTACTTTTACGGTCGACCTTGCATCCAGCAAAGTCAGCATCAGAGTAACCAATGAGGTCAAATGATGTTGACTTGGGATACCATAGGCCCACTGTAACCGTATCCTTAAGGTATCGAAAGATACGCTTAACCGCGGTCAAATGTGATTTCTTAGGATTTGCTTGATATCTAGCACATAAGCAAATACTAAACATGATATCGGGGCGACTAGCAGTTAAATAAAGTAAGCTGCCTATCATACCTCGATACTTACGTTGATCAACAGGTTTGCCGCTCTCATCTGGTTCGAGTTTGGTTGAAGTAGCCATTGGAGTGCTGATTGGTTTGACGTTGTTAAGATCGAACTTTTTCAGCATGTCCTTTGTATACTTCGACTGACAGATGAAAGTTCCATTTGCCATTTGTTTCACTTGCAGACCAAGAAAGTAGTTGAGTTCTCCCATCATGCTCATCTCAAATTCTGTCTGCATACACTTGGCAAATTCTTGACAGAGGGTTTCATCAGTGGACCCAAAAGTGATATCATCAACATAAATTTGAATTAATAGAATAGTGTCTTTAAAAGATTTTATAAAAAGTGTAGTATCAATTTTCCCTTTTGAAAAACCTTTCTCAAGCAAGAAGCTGCTTAGCCTTTCATACCAAGCTCTGGGGGCTTGTTTAAGGCCATATAGCGCTTTCTTTAGCTTGAACACGTGGTCGAGAAATTTGTGATTTTCAAAGCCAGGGGGTTGTTTTACATAAACTTCCTCCTTAATAAAACCATTCAAGAAAGCACTTTTCACATCCATTTGAAATAATTTGAAATTTTGATAATTTGCAAATGCACAAAGCATCCGAATGGATTCTAGTCTAGCAACCGGAGCATACGTCTCATCGTAGTCGATACCTTCCTCTTGGTTGTATTCTTGAGCTACTAGACGAGCTTTGTTGCGTGTGACTGAACCATCTTCATTCACTTTGTTTCTAAACACCCATTTAGTACCAATTATCGAGTGATTAGCCGGTCTAGGAACTAGTTCCCACACTTGGCTCCTCTCGAATTGGTTGAGTTCTTCTTGCATTGCAGAAATCCAAAATTCATCATTAAAAGCTTCAGAAATGTTTTTTGGCTCAACTTGTGAAATAAAGGCAGTGCTAGCAATAGAGTCTCTTAGTGATGATCTGGTAGTTACTCCACGTGAAACGTCACCTATCACTAAATTTTTTGGATGAGAAGGCTTGAAAGAGAATTTCTTTGGCAAGCCCTCCAGAGAATTTGTTTCGGTAGAAGTATTCATGGGAGTAGAAGTTGATGGTTCAATGTCATCATCAAGAGTACTTGCTGCACCGTTATCTTCATCAAAAGTCACATTTGTTGACTCTTCCACAATTAGTGAGCGTTTATTAAAGACTCTATATCCCTTACTCTTGGCGGCATAACCAAGGAAAATACCATCGTCAGCTTTGGCATCAAATTTGCCTAAGTTGTCTTTGGTGTTGGTGTTAAGGATAAAACATCTACATCCAAAAACTTTAAAATAAGAAACATTGGGGGTTCTCCCAAACCAAAGCTCATAGGGTGTTTTCTTCGTAATAGGACGAATAAGCACCCTATTCAAAATGTGGCATGCTGTACTGACAGCTTCTGCCCAGAAATATTTCGGAAGTAAAAATTTATTCAACATGACTCTAGCCATATCGCCGAGAGTCCTATTCTT
This sequence comes from Iris pallida, assembly GCA_029216955.1. Classification (NCBI taxonomy): domain Eukaryota; kingdom Viridiplantae; phylum Streptophyta; class Magnoliopsida; order Asparagales; family Iridaceae; genus Iris; species Iris pallida. The sequence continues at coordinate 151,001 of JANAVB010029664.1, forward strand.
CCGCTCCACAACACCATTTTGTTGAGGAGTTCTTGGACAAGAAAATTCATGATCAAAACCATTAGAATCACAAAATTTTTCAAAATCAGAATTTTTGAATTTGCCTCCATGGTCACTTCGGATTCGAGTAATCATGTAGCCTTTTTCGTTTTGAACTTTCTTTACAAAAACTTTGAAAACCGAAATAGCATCGCTCTTATTAGCGAGAAAGAAAACCTAAGTAAATCTCGAAAAATCATCAACAATAACAAATGCATAAAGTTTGCCACCAAGGCTAGCTATTCTACTAGGACCAAATAAATCTATATGAAGTAGTTGCAAGGGTCTAGTAGTACTTACAGAGTTGATGGAATGAAATGAGGATTTAGTTGCCTTGTTTAGTTCACATTCGGCACATACCGTGTCCTTTTTGAATGTGATATCAGGCAATCCTCTCACTAGCTTCTTGGTAGACAGCCTGGATATAGCATCCATGTTGGCATGACCAAGACGCTGGTGCTAAAGTAGTCGTTCGTCTTTGTGGGCATATAGATATCTACCTGCATTGTTAGTATTTATAGAAAGATAGAAAATATATATGTTGTCCTCTCTTTTCCCTTCAAAAGCAATGTCTCCTGTTGACCTATCATAAATGAGGCAATTGTTTTGTCCAAAGTTAATATCATATCCATGATCAGCAAGATGACTAATGCTGAGCAGGTTATGCTTTAACTCGGTCACTAGGCAGACATCCTTTATTACAGGAGAGGGAGGATGACCAATAATACCATTACCTATTATGTGCCCTTTTAAATTGTTACCGAAGGATACGTATCCTTCTCTCTTCATCGATAGTGATGCGAAAAGATTTGCGTCTCCTGTCATATGTCGCGAGCATCCACTATCGAGAATCCACTTACTTTCAGTTGAGGAGGGGAGGTCCACCTACATCAAGAGTAGATGTGACCTTTGGTACCCAAGTTCTTGAGGGTCCTGAAAAGTTAGTTTTCGGAAACCATGCATATATCTTTTTGTCTACCAGTCTTCTAACTCTATATTGTGGTGAAATATGTCCATGTGATCCACAGTAAGTACATATAGCATTTTTATTTACACTAGGAATATGAGAATAATATCTATAGGCAGCATGATGTGGATGGACATGATTTGTAGAGTTTGCATGGTGATCATGGTGATGTTGTCTATGTGGCATGGCATGGTGATATTGTCTATGTGGTATGGCATGTTGATATTGTCTATGTAGCATAGTATGCTGATATTGTCTATGTGGCATAGTATGCTGATATTGTCTATATGGCATAGCATGGTGATATGGCATGATATGGTAATTTTGTCTATATGGCATGGTATGATGATCTTGTCTATATGGCATGGCATGGTGATGATTTCTATATGTAGAGTGATGTTGGTTGTGTCTTTGTGCAGTATGATGAGTATGAGAAGTATTCTTACGTGCACATGTTTTTTGTGTTTTATGAAAGTTAGTGTATATAAAAGCATGGTTACGTGCTGCATGAGGATGACGTGGTTGACTAGCTTGAGTGGTGTTGTGCCCATGTGATTGGGTTTGAGGTTGAGCAACCTGTTTTCCCAATTTGGTTTCTAATCTCTTAGAAACAGCTTGCAGTTCATCAACCTTAATATCTAAGCCATATATCTTAGTCATTGAAACCTTGTGTCTACTCTTTTCTTCAGCAAGCAACGTGTTGAGTGTTGTGATTTCTTGTGTCTGTTGCTCAATACGTGTTTCAGCATCATGTAAGCTTAATTTAAGCTTGGATACTTCATTAGTGTATATCAGTGGGTGTCGTGTCTCTAATATTATCAAGTAATAGAGAAATTCTTTGTATTTCGACTTCAAGACTTTTGATTTTATCCTTGGCATGTTTGTATTTACCGATGACCTTTTTGTGATCATCGAGTAAATCAGTGAAGGCATCGCCAAGTTCATCAAAAGAGAAGTCATCTAAAGTTTCGTTAGATACCTTGTTTGAAGTTGCCATTAGGCACACATTAGCTTTATCTTGAGGCGAGTCCTTTTCTTCCTCGGAGTCACTTGCTTCACTTTCATGCCAAATGCTTGTGTTGGCATATTTCTTTGATGAGGTCTTCTTGTATGGCTTCTCATAGCGGTTGCTTTTCTTCAAGAATGGACAGTCTTTTCGGACATGTCCAGTCTTCTTGCAACCATAGCAGGTTGGCTCTTCTTCATCGTCTTCTTGTGGTTCCTTCTTTCTTCTATTGAAGCGAAGGAATTTCTTGAAGTTGCGAACCATGAGAGCTTGGACTTCGTCATCCGAGTTGTCGTCTTCGGTCTCATCGTGCTCAGCCCTTCGTCGATGAGCTTTGAGAGCGATCTCCTTAGTCTTCGGAGCAAGCTCTTCGAAGTCCTTGAGGTCAAGCTCGTGAGTCATGAGCTTACCCATCAAGGTCTCCATTGACATGGTTGTGAGATCGTTCCCTTCTATGATGGCTGTCACCTTAGGGTTCCAAATTTTTGGTAGCCTCCTAAGCAACTTGTGAATCTTCTCATGATTTGAATATTGCTTTCCAAATGAAGACAGGGGGTTGATGATGTCGAGGAATCTTGTGAACATCTGTGTGATCGTCTCGTTTGGCTTCATCTTGAATGCCTCGTATTCTTGCGTAAGACGACTGATTTTTGATTCCTTGACTTGGGTGGTTCCTTCATGCGTCACTTCTAGAAGCTTCCATACTTCTTGAGATATGGTGCATGTGGATACCCTGTTAAACTCATTCCTGTCTATAGCACAGAATAAAGCATTAATAGCTCTCGCGTCTAGACTTGCCTGTTTCTTTTCTTCGTCAGAATATTTGTCATAGGATTTCTCAATAAGATCACCGTTGACAACTATCCTGGCGGGCTTTTTGTAACCGTCAGTGACGACTGTCCATAGGTCAAAGTCTAGAGACTTGAGATAAAAAATCATCCTTGTTTTCCAATACGTGTAGTTAGTTCCATCAAATAGGGGAGGCCTATGAGTGGACTGTCCTTCACCGTGATTGGAAATCAAGGATTGTGTGGTTGCTATGGATCAGCTCTAGGATGTAAATCCTTTGAAAAGAGAACAGAGCTCTGATACCAATTGAAGAACAGATGGTAACTCTAGAGGGGGGTGAATAGAGTTTATACAGAAAATAACCAATTAAAAATTAACTCTTTCACGAATAATAAATAATCAGAGTAAAATGCGGAAAGTAAATGAAGAGCAAGAAAGCATACGCAAATACAGCAATTTTAACCTGGTTTCCCTCGTGGAGGACTAGTCCAGGCCTGAGAACTCTAGCTCAGGATTAAATCCACTATTTATGAAATAGTAGTTTACAACCCGTGCCTTTACTTCAGAAGAGCACGTCAACTTCTTACAGAGGATCGTAGTGGCGATTTGCTTGGAATTGTCCAAGCGACTTCTTCAACTCTTGCACAAGAATCCTAACTGAGAGATGCTGAGCACTCGAGACTTAGGAGGCTTGTGGCTAGTAGATGGAAAGGGTATGGCTTATTTGAGCTATAAGAGAGAAGAGAAAAGAAGATTGGATGATTTGAAATGAGAGAATTCATGGCCTATTTATAGTGTTTTTGTAGGCAGAATTCGGCCAGAATTCGGGTAGAAAATTTCAAATATTTGGTCGTTGGACAACTAGCAACCAGCTAACCCTAAAATTAGGGATGCTGATTTCTAGAGAACAGAGTTCGGCCCGAACTCTGTGTGGAGGCAGAGTTCGGCCCGAACTCTGTCTCCAGAGCACAGAGCTGGTCTAAGTGGCCAGTGGGTATTTTTCTGGATGGTGGAGTTTGAGGTTTATTGGGTAGGCTATAGGTCAAGTCTTAAGAGCTCAGCATGACACAGTTTACATCAGTCTAGACTCAACAAAAATGTAAAATACAGACTCAAATAACTTAGAAGCTGAGACTGAGCTGTCGTCTGACTTGAGCTTTATGTAGACGTCGTTTGTCGTATTGAATTATTACAAATATTATTTAGTCAATGTTATCAATATCTGGTTGACTGTGACTTTGTGTCAACACAGCATACTCTTATTGATTGGGCCTCTTGTGCCCCAAGCGGGGACTATGCCAATCCTATTCAGCCAGGCCCCATGCGTAGAAAGGATTGTTCTTAACAACATTTCACTTAGAACGGTTAGGCTACCTTATCCATTAGGTATGAGTACTTTTGGTTTGGGTACTTGTATCTGACCGTCGCTTGGAACAATAACTTGTCGCGAATTAGTTCGTCACATCTTGTCCTTGTTTGGTTGTAGGTGTGGCTTACTACTTCGATGAGAATGTATTGAACCTTGTTGGGGTCCGGATACCATATTGGATTCATAGCATGGAAAGATACGTCACCGTGAATTAGTTTACCATCTCCTGTCCTTATTTGATTGGGGGGATGGTACGCTCGTTCAATAGGTGTGTATTGGACCATGTTATAAATTCAATTGATTTATTTATTTGAGCAATATTTATTCAGTTTATATGGCATGATATTATGTATCTTGTTACGTCCCTCTGAGGACCTGGTTATCTCTCCAGGTGTGTGCTATTGTCTTTTGCAAGTGTTCTAGCTTTAGCGTGATTATCGCTATTTCTTCGAGGATGATTGCATTTGGATCGTCTTCGCTTCGCTCGCCAAAAATCATTCTTTTGTATATCATGTATTTCTTTTATTTAGTTGGTAGTAGATTTGTCTTCGCCCAACATATTGTATCAAGACAATTCATTATCATTTATGATAGATTTTATTCATTTATTTGGTGTGGATGAGATTAGTTATGGTTCTACTGTATTTTACAGCTTACATATATTTATTATACGGCTGGCATGTCTACGTTCCTAGTCCTACGTATTTTGGGACTGGAGCATTACATATTTTTGTGGTGGCCCATGCAGGTCAAGATAAATTGTTTGGTTACTTTACCGTACTAAGCAAGCCTGCGAATAGGATTAGAAGTCTAGGATCTCATCCACATACTTGACCTCTTTCCTAAATTTTATCTACCGTTTGACTCATCGATTGCATCTTGCTTGATTCCTTCTAACCAAAATTTTTATCCTTTCTTCGTGCCTGCTAGAGATTGACCCTACTAGTTAGATGTCCCAAACACACTTAGCTTAATTCTTTAAGTTGGGTAGAACACCCCACGACCCGACACACTCTTGACCATTAAGGGAATACAAATGGTATTATCTATACCATAGAGACTAGAGGAAGTTAACCCATTTGGTCAACAAAACATTGGTCAATAAAACCGTAGAATGATGGTATAGGAATAAACAAGACTTAGATCCTTATGACTCTTAGACCATTCATATTTATTTTTATTCATCTATTATCGTGCCTATATTTTTACTATCTAGACTAATGATGCTAATGTAACCTAGTTTTTGTAAGCTTAGCCTTTTACCAAGCTTGTTCGTGACATATATGTTAATGGAGGTACCCCACTAACATATTGTCTATCAGAACCGGTGCATGATGGTCTGATCAAACAAGTGCACTTTGGTTCGATTTTTATCTATCGTTCTACGTGGATGGAGACATAGCTAAATTTATCCTCTAAAGTCCCATCCGCGACTGCCTTGGCAACTCCTTTTGAAAAAAAATTCGGTCGTCCTTGAATCACGTATTCGTATTCGATAAACGCCTCCTTCGAACTCTATATTGCTTCGCCCTCACCTATTTTAGGAGGACGAAAGCGTCATACTAGAACTTCCTCTAACCTTCCCATCGGTTATGACCATTCTCACTCGATGTTGCTATATCTTCATCCCAAACTACTCGGCCCTGTCAAGACCCTCTAATCGCTTAATTTAAGTGAATCTATTTCGTTCTCTTAATCGTGACTCTCATTCATTAACCGTGACCATACCCTATTATTTTTCTATGATCTAGATCGTGAATTCTTACGGCATGATTTGTTATAGATTGTTTTCCATCGATACCCCCTTGTGTCTTCTCACCCCCCTACGAATTCTTAATTTCGAGGACGAAATTCTTTTAAGTTGGGTAGGATGTAAAACCCCTAAATTTCTACTTTTTTATTATTAAATTTTGGTACTGATTTAAATTTTACTGTACGTCGCGTAGTCGTACTGTACGTCGCGTACAAAATTTTTATTTTTCGTAATTACTTGACGAGTACGAATATTTGCGAGCGTACATATTTTTAGAAAAATATTTTTCTTATTTTTATAGTTTAATTTAGCTATCAAAATTTCCTTAATTTATGATTTCATTTATGAAAGGCCTTTTATATAGAATAAATAATATTATTCGAGCATACATATATTTCATAAATATTTTGCTAGTTTATTTTAAATATATAATTTTTGAGATTTATTAATATTAATAATTTATTCAAAAAGATTTAAAAATATTAATGTAATTTTCGAAATTATTATTATTAATATTTTTGGAAAATATATTTCAAAATTATTATAAAGATTTAAATCTTGATTTAAATTTATGGATTTATTTAAATAGTTAAATATTTGAAGTTTGATTTATCCCATTGATTTTAAACCAAGAATTTAATTAGATTTAATTGGATTTGGATTTGGATTTGATTTGATTGATTTTAAATTAAATAGATTGAATTATCTAAATTGGGTTTAAAGTATTCCTAATCCATATCCAATTGGAAATTTCCACATCCTATAAATAGGCAGGTACTCCTCCAATATTTCTCCACAATTAATTTCCATAGCCAATCAAGTGCATCGTGTCCGTGACCATCCGTTTTTCCTTCCACTATTTTACTTTTATACATTTACAAATTCTTCTTCGTGTCCACATATCGGACACGGCCTCGACCCATAGCCTGTGTCTCGCAGGACACGTTTTCTCACACGCCAACCACACCCGACACGATTCATTAAATCCTAAACCTATTCCCAATCCCTAATTTTATACCTAACCCTAACTTCCCTATCCCCCGTCCCAGCCGCTCGATCGAACCTTGCCACCGGCAGCCATCACCGTCGAGATGACACAACTACCCCCGGTCGAGCCCTAGCCAACCTCCGCGATACCCCTGTCCTGTCCCCAATACACTAGCCACCCATAACTAGCCAAACCACGACCACCCACTGCGCCCCGACGAACACCAGAACCCCCTGGCCATATATCCTCGCTCCTCCTTCCACCGGAAGCCAGACCAGAATACCATCGCAACCACCATCGTCATCGTCATCATCCCCAATTCACCCTACCAGCCACCACCAGCCCGGCCACCGTCGTCGCCGACGACCAAAAGAAAACCCAGAACAGAAAAATCAAAAACCTTAACCCTAAACTCACCCGAGGCCATCTCCGTCGAGCTTCGCCGTGCCTCCCGCTGTGACCGCCCTGTGCGCTTCCTACACCGACCCTTACCGCCGCCTCGAACCCTCCACTGCGGTGCCACCTCCGTCGCACAGACCAGCCGCGCGCCCCATCCTGCTCCGATCCTCACCGTTGTCCCTCCTCCGACCGCTCCGGCGCAGCGCCTGTTGACACAAAGTCACAGTCAACCAAATATTGATAACATTGACTAAATAATACTTGTGATAATTCAATAAGACACACGACGACTATATTCTGCTCAAGCCAGACGTTAGCTCAGACGACAGCTCAGTTGTGCTAATACAAGTCATTTTTACGTCTGTACTTTTATATTTTATTGAGTCTAGAATTATTGTAAGCTGAGTTATGCTGGGCTCTTGAGACTCAACCCACAACCTATCCAAAGCCCATAAAGCTCCACATCCAAACTTAGCCCATTCCACCCTTGGACCAGTTCTGTGCTCTGGAGACAGAGTTCGGGCCGAACTCTGCCTCCACACAGAGTTTGGGCCGAACTCTGTCCCCTAAAAATCAGCACCCTAATTTTTAGGGTTAGCTGGTTGCTAGTTGTCCAACGGCCAAATTTTTGAAAATTCCTACCAGAATTCTGGCCGAATTCTGTCTGTTAAAAACCTATAAATAGGCCAAGTATTCTCTCATTTTCATTCATCCAATCTTCTCTTCTCTTCTCTCTTAAGCTCAATATAAGCCATACCCTTCTCATCTACTACCCTCGAGTGCTCAGCATCTCTCAGTTAGAAGTCTTGTGCAAGAGTTCAAGAAGTCGCTTGGAAAATTCCAAGCATCGCCACTGCGATCCATTGTAAGAAGTTGACGTGCTCTTCTGAAGTAAAGGCACGGGGTGTAACTACTATTTCACAAATAGAGGATTTAATCCTGAGCTAGAGTTCTCAGGCCTGGACTAGTCCTCCACGAGGGAAACCAGGTTAAAATCGGCTGTGTTTGCGTATGCTCTCTTGCTCCTTATTTATTTTCCGCATTTACTCTGATTATTTTTAGATCGTGAAAGAGTTGAATTTTAATTGGTTATTATTGCTATAACTCTATTCACCCCCCTCTAGAGTTGCCATCTGTTCTTCAATTGGTATCAGGGCTCTGTTCTCCTTACAAGGACTTACATCCTAGAGCTGATCCATGGCAACCACGCAATCCTTGATTTTCAATCACGGTGAAGGACAGTCCACTCATAGGCCTCCCCTATTTGATGGAACTAACAACACGTATTGGAAAACAAGGATGAGTTTTTATCTCAAGTCGCTAGACTTTGACCTGTGGACTATCGTCACTGGCGGTTACAAAAAGCCCGCCAGAATAGTTGTCAATGGCGATCTCGTTGAGAAATCATATGACAAATATTCTGACGAAGAGAAGAAATAGGCAAGTCTAGACGCGAGAGCTATTAATACTTTATTCTGTGCTATAGACAGGAATGAGTTCAACAGGGTTTCTACATGCACCACATCCCACGAAGTATGGAAGCTTCTAGAAGTGACGCATGAAGGAACCATCCAAGTCAAGGAATCAAAGATAAGCCGTCTCACTCAAGAATACGAGGCTTTCAAGATGAAGCCAAACGAGACGATCATGCAAATGTTCACAAGATTCTTCGACATCATCAATCCCCTGTCTTCGCTTGGGAAGCAATATTCAAATCACGAGAAGATTCGCAAGTTACTTAGGGGCTACCAAAAGTTTGGAACCCTAAGGTGACAGCCATCATCGAAGGAAATGATCTCACAACCATGTCTATGGAGACCTTGATGGAAAAGCTAATGACTCATGAGCTTGACCTCAAGGACTTCGAAGAGCCTACTCCTAAGGCTAAGGAGATCGCACTCAAAGCTCACCGACGGAGGGCTGAACCCGAAGAGACGGATGACGACAACTCAGAAGACGATGATCAAGCCCTCATGGTTCGCAACTTCAAGAGATTCCTTCGCTTCAATCGAAGAAAGAAGGAACCACAAGAAGATGAAGAAGAAGAGCCACCTTGCTACGGTTGCAAGAAGACGGGACACGTCCGAAAAGACTGTCCATTCTTAAAGAAGAGCAACCGCTATGAGAAGCCACACAAGAAGACCTCCTCAAAGAAATATGCCAACAAAAGCATTTGGCATGAAAGCGAAGCTAGTGACTCCGAGGAAGAAAAGAACTCTCCTCAAGATTCGGCTAATGTGTGCCTAATGGCGACATCCGACAAGGTATCAAACGAAACTCTTGACGACTTCACTTTTGATGAACTTGGCGATGCTTTTACCGATTTACTTAGTGACCATAAAAAGGTCATTGGTAAATACAAACAAGCCAAGGACAAAATCAAAAGTCATGAAGTCGAAATACAAAGACTTTCTCTATTACTTGATAATATTAGAGACACTACACCCACGGATGTCACTGATGAGGTATCTAAGCTTAAAATAAGCTTACATGATGCCGAAGCACGGATTGAGCAACAAACACAAGAAATCACAACACTCAACACGGAGCTTGCAGAAGAAAAGAGCAAACACAAGATTACTATTACTAAGATGCATGGTTTGAATGCTAAGATTACTGAATTGCAAGCTGTCTCTAAGAAACTAGAGACTAAATTGGGAAAACAGGTTGCTCAACCTCAAACCCAATCACATGAGACACACACAAAGCATGAGACAACTCATACTAGCCAACCACGTCATCCTCATGCTGCTCACAATCATGCTTACATGTACACACACTTTCACAAAGGACACAAACCACATGCACGTAGAAATAATCATCATATGTCACATAAACATCATGCTACACATAGATACAGTCATCACCATGTTGCACAAAGACACAATCAACATCACTCCACATATAGACAATCTCATCATGCCATGCCATATTGACAATATCATCATGCCATGCCATATCAACAATATCACCATGCCACTCCACATAGTCATCATCACCATGCTGAATCTACATATCATCACACTTCTCCTCATTATTCTGCTTATAAACATCATCAGCATGCTCCAAATGTAAATAGGAATGCTACATGTACTTATTGTAGTTTACATGGACACATTTCACCACAATGTAGAATTAGAAGATTAGTAGATAGAAAGATATGTGCATGGTTTCCAAAAACTAACTCTTCAGGACCCTCAAGAACTTGGGTACCAAAGGTCACATCTACTCTTGATGTAGGTGGACCTTCCCTCCTCAACTAAGAGTAAGTGGATTCTCGATAGTGGATGCTCGCGGCATATGACGGGAGACGCACATCTTTTCGTATCACTATCGATGAAGAGAGAAGGATATGTATCCTTTGGTAATAACCTAAAAGGTTATATTATAGGTAATGGTATTATTGGTTATCCTCTCTCTCCCGTAATAAAAGATGTCTGCCTAGTGACCGAGTTAAAGTATAACTTGCTCAGCATCAGTCATCTTGCTGACCATGGTTATGACATTAACTTTGGACAAAACAAATGCCTTATTTATGATAGGTCAACAGGAGACATTGCTTTTGAAGGGGTAAGAGAGGATAATATTTATATTTTCTATTTATCTGGAAATACTAACAATGCAGGTAGATGCCTATATGCTCATAAAGATGAACGACTACTATGGCACCAGCGTCTTGGTCATGCCAATATGGATACTATATCCAGGCTATCGACCAAGAAGCTAGTTAGAGGCTTGCCCGATATCACATTCAAAAAGGACACCGTATGTGCCGAATGTGAGTTGAATAAGGCAACCAAGTCATCTTTTCATTCCATAAACTCTGTAAGCACTACTAGACCCCTGCAACTACTCCATATGGATTTATTTGGCCCTAGTAGAGTAGCCAGTCTTGGTGGAAAACTCTATGCCTTTGTTATTGTTGATGACTTTTCAAGATTTACTTGGGTTTTCTTTCTTACTTATAAAAGTGATGCTATTTCGGTTTTCAAGATTTTTGTTAAGAAAGTTCAAAACGAAAAAGTCTACATGATTACTCGAATCCGAAGTGATCATGGAGGCGAGTTCGAAAATTCTAATTTTGAAAAGTTTTGGGATTCCAATAGATTTGATCATGAGTTTTCTTGTCCAAGAACTCCCCAACAAAATGGTGTTGTAGAGCGGAAGAATAGGACTCTTGGCGATATGGCTAGAGTCATGTTGAACAAGTTTTCACTTCTGAAATACTTTTGGGCTGAAGCTGTCAGTACATCATGCCACATTTTAAATAGGGTACTTATTCGTCCTATTACGAAGAAAACACCCTATGAGCTTTAGTTCGGGAGAACCCCAAATGTTTCTTATTTTAGAGTTTTTGGCTGTAGATGTTTTATCCTTAACACCAAAGACAACTTAGGCAAATTTGATGCCAAAGCTGACTATGGTATTTTCCTTGGCTATGCTGCCAAGAGTAAGGGATATAGAGTTTTTAACAAACGCTCATTAATTGTGGAAGAGTCTACCAATGTGACTTTTGATGAAGATAACAGTGCAGCAGCTACTCTTGATGATTATGTTGAGCCATCAACGTCTACTCCAATGAATACAACAACCGAAACAAATTCTCTGGAAAGCTTGTCTAAAAAATTCTCTTTCAAGCCATCACATCCAGAAAATTTGGTAATCGGTGAGGTTTCACGAGGAGTAACTACTAGATCATCATTAAGAGACTCTATTGCTAGCACCGCCTTTATTTCACAAATTGAGCCTAAAAACATTTTAGAAGCTTTCAATGATAAATTTTGGATTTCTGCTATGCAAGAGGAACTCAACCAATTCGAGAGGAGCCAAATATGGGAACTTGTTCCTAGACCGGCTAATCACTCGATTATTGGTACTAAATGGGTCTTTAGAAACAAAGTGAATGAAGATGGTTCAGTCACACGCAACAAAGCTCGTCTAGTAGCCCAAGGATACAACCAAGAGGAAGGTATCGACTACGATGAGACGTATGCTCCTGTTGCTAGATTAGAATCCATTCGGATGCTTTGTGCATTTGCAAATTTTCAAAATTTCAAATTATTTCAAATGGATGTTAAAAGTGCTTTCTAGAATGGTTTTATTAAGGAGGAAATTTATGTAAAACAACCCCCTGGCTTTGAAAATCACAAATTTCCCGACCACGTGTTCAAGCTAAAGAAAGTGATATATGGCCTCAAACAAGTCCCTAGAGCTTGGTATGAACGGCTAAGCAACTTCTTGCTTGAGAAAGGTTTTTCAAAAGGGAAAATTGACACTACACTTTTCATAAAGTCTTTCAAAGACACTATTCTTTTAGTACAAATATATGTAGATGATATTATTTTTGGTTCTACTGATGAAACCCTTTGTCAAAATTTTGCCAAGTGTATGCAGACCGAGTTTGAGATGAGCATGATGGGAGAGATCAACTACTTTCTTGGACTGCAAGTCAAACAAATGTCAAATGGAACCTTCATCTGTCAGTCAAAGTATACAAAGGACATGCTGAAGAAATTCGACCTTGATAACGTCAAACCAATCAGCACTCCTATGGCTACTTCAACCAAACTTGAACCAGATGATAGCGGCAAACTCGTAGATCAACGTAAGTATCGAGGTATGATAGGCAGTTTACTCTATCTTACTGCTAGTCGTCCTGATATAATGTTTAGCGTTTGCCTGTGTGCTAGATATCAAGCGAATCCTAAGGAATCACACATGACCGCAGTTAAGCGTATCTTTCGATACCTTAAGGGTACAGTTACAGTGGGCCTATGGTATCCCAAGTCAACATCCTTTGACCTTATTGGTTACTCTGATGCTGACTTCGCTGGATGCAAGGTCGACCGTAAAAGTACGAGCGGCACGTGTCATTTATTAGGAAAGACTTTAGTCTCTTGGTTTAGCAAAAAGTAGAATTCTGTCGTACTATCCACAACAAAAACTGAATACATAGCAGCTGGGCGTTGTTGTGCACAAATTCTGTGGATGAAGCAAACCCTTGAAGACTATAATTTATCTTTCATGAATATTCCAATCTTTTGTGACAACACTAGTGCAATAAATCTTACTAAGAACCCTATTTGTCACTCACGTACGAAGCACATTGAGATACGACACCACTTTTTGTGTGATCATCAGCAAAACGGCACGATTAACGTAGAATTTATTGACACTGATCATCAGTTAGCAGACTTCTTCACCAAACCATTATCCGAAGAGCGCTTCAATTTTCTTTGTCGTGAACTTGGAATTTTAGATGAAGCTGTTATAAATTAAAAATAAACCTGCGTAAATATCGAATATATTGTGTTTCTTTTATGATGAACTTGCTATGGGTACAAGCCGAAAGGGTCCTTCTGACAACAAGGCGTAAAAGCCTAAGCGACACAGTGCACTAGTCCTCAGGACTACCGCTAGCTGGGATCCGGCCCCTGCAACTAACCCATGGCAGCTTCAAAATATTGAATTATGATATAATTCCTTGTTTATAACACGGTTCATTTTTTATTCATCACTTGCTGAAATACTAATTTTTCAAACTTCATATTACTGCTTTGAACTCACTATCTGCTATCCATCTACTTACTTATTGGATCTTTTTCTGTACTTATACTCATGTAATATATTGGTTTTTATCTTTACTTAGCCATTTTTGACTCAACTCAGCCTGATTCTTGTTCTGTCCCCAGGATCCGGAATTCGGGCCGAACTCTGCCCCTACCAGAGTTCGGGCCGAATTCGGCCTGCCTGTTCTAGAACCGGGAACAGGCTCAGCCGTTGATCCAATTGTTGATCCAATGGTCATAAATTGACCCGACCAAGAGAAACCCTCCCTTTTAATTTGGTTTCTCTTCCCTCTCCTTCCTTCTTACTACCTTTTCTACTTTTCCTACTCAAAACTCTCAAAACCCTAACCCTAGTTTCTCCTCTCTTGTGCTCCATTCTTCCCCAAACTCAAGGAGGAGGCTTGGTTTTCAATTCTCTTTCATAATCTTTCACTATTTTGAGGTATAATTCCTTACTTTTCTATATCTCAAATTTCTTCATTATTATCTATCTATTGTGTTATGGCTCCACGATTGCTTAACCGTGGGAAGAGACTTCGGACCGAGGGCGCGTCCTCGTCGAATGCTCCTCCTCCCGTTGAGCCGCCCGTTGCACCACCCGTTGCACCGGCAATTGAACAACAAACCCATCCGTTGTTCAATCCTCCACGTCCACGTGATCCAAACACTTTCGACAACCGGATTTTTATATCACTAGACGCATCAAATGAGTGGTTTAGTGATTTTCGGACACGTCCGGTGTTTGCGGGACACTCCATAAACTTCACAATTTTCTCTCAATATGATGCACTCTTTAATGACCTTTATCTTGATGAACTCGTTACTTCTAATTCCGTCATTTATCGTAGTGCCATACAAATGTTTTATTGCAATTTGACTCATGATGATACTCGCATCTATTCACGTGTTGCGGGTATTGATATCTCATTTGATGATTTTGAATTAGCCGAATATCTTGACCTTATAGAGCCTAATTCTTGGGAGAAGCTTGTTGAAGCTAGATCCTTTATCTTTCCCGAAGGGATTTCTCTAGAGAGCTTCAAGGACGACCTGTATAGCCCTAACATACGTCCTCGTAAGCTCTTGGCAAAGTACCTCAATCCTTATTTTTATGAGCTTCATCGGATTATTTTCAACACCATTCTACCCAAAGCGGGTTCTACCGATGAAGTTACTTATTTTGAGATTTCCGCTTTGTACCATCTCCACTTCCATGTTCCCTTTAACCTCCCACGCGCAATGATGGATTGGATGATCAACTGTAGGAAAAAACCAAGATCTTTGGTTTATGCCTTATATCTTCCTATGATCTTTCGTGTGTTCCATGTACCCCTTGATGAGTGTCCATTCTTACCTGCCCCTGCCTTTCTCTCCAAGGCAAGAAGGCTTCATGCGGCCGTTGGCTCCCCGGTCGTGTCTGAGCATTCTGAGGATGAGCCGGATGCCCCTCCTCTCGGACAGGATCCTCCTCCTCCTCCGGCTACTCTTGAGTCACTTCAGGCCATGCTTCGAGATCGTTTTACTTTGGAGGACGATCGATGGACTCAGCTGGACTATCGGACCATATTACAGATGAGTGCTATCAGCAACTCGCTGCATGACATCTGGTATTCCATGTCTCGCCATCCTTCCATGCCCATTCCTATGGAGCGAGATCCCAATCGTGAGGGCTTTCGTATTGATGACCCTTGGGTTTGTCGCTACATGGATCCGGATGCAGCTTTTGTGGACCCACGTCGCTCCTTTACTGATCCTTCGGACGACGCCGGGCCCTCTCGTGCTCGATGATGGTTTTTGGACTGCTATTTGAGGCTGCTACTGGAGATCTTAGATTATGTTTTCTACATTCTGCTTTAGCTACTTTTATGTACTTGGTTTGTAGTAGACTTATTATGCATTATGCTTTTGAGACATTGGTAGATCTATTATCAGTTTTTATGACTCTTGGTCATTATCTTATATGCAATTTCTTCTCCTTTATGTGTGTTTTGTCAGTTATCATTTATCTATCTCATATTGCTAAATGCCAAAAGGGGAAGTTATGTGTATATTCTGTTTCTGTTTGTTTGGTTTATATGTGCTTTTGGAAAAATATTATTAACAGGCCAACAGAGATTCACAGCATTGTTTATGGGAAGCTACTCTTAAGCTCGGCACTTATTATGGAGGAGCTATGTCGTTACATGTGTCCAGGTATGGATATTGAATATACAACTATTATTTTGTCAATTATCAATATGGGGAAGATTGTTGACACAAAGTCACAGTCAACCAAATATTGATAACATTGACTAAATAATATTTGTGATAATTCAATAAGACACACGACGACTATATTCTGCTCAAGCCAGACGTCAGCTCAGACGATAGCTCAGTTGTGCTAATACAAGTCGTTTTTGTGTCTGTACTTTTATATTTTATTGAGTCTAGAATTATTGTAAGCTGTGTTATGCTGGGCTCTTGAGACTCAACCCACAACCTATCCAAAGCCCATAAAGCTCCACATCCAAACTTAGCCCATTCCACCCTTGGACCAGTTCTGTGCTCTGGAGACAGAGTTCGGGCCAAACTCTGCCTCCACACAGAGTTCGGGCCGAACTCTGTACCCTAAAAATTAGCACCCTAATTTTTAGGGTTGGCTAGTTGCTAGTTGTCCAACGGCCAAATTTTTGAAAATTCCTACCAGAATTCTGGCCGAATTCTGCCTGTTAAAAACCTATAAATAGGCCAAGAATTCTCTCATTTTCATTCATCCAATCTTCTCTTCTCTTCTCTCTTAAGCTCAATATAAGCCATACCCTTCTCATCTACTACCCACAAGTTTCCTAAGTCTCGAGTGCTCAGCATCTCTCAGTTAGGAGTCTTGTGCAAGAGTTCAAGAAGTCGCTTGGAAAATTCCAAGCATCGCCACTGCGATCCATTGTAAGAAGTTGACGTGCTCTTCTGAAGTAAAGGCACGGGGTGTAACTGCTATTTCACAAATAGTGGATTTAATCCTGAGCTAGAGTTCTCAGGCCTGGACTAGTCCTCCACGAGGGAAACCAGGTTAAAATCGGCTGTGTTTGCGTATGCTCTCTTGCTCCTTATTTATTTTTAGTATTTACTCTGATTATTTTTAGATCGTGAAAGAGTTGAATTTTAATTGGTTATTATTGCTATAACTCTATTCACCCCCCCTCTAGAGTTGCCATCTGTTCTTCAGCGCCATCACCAGCGTCGACCGCCCTTCGTGCCCTAGCCGCGTGAGCGCCCTCCCCGTTCGACCAAATCTGCACGGAGATCCGCTCTCATCACCAAACACGTGGCGACCACCCCTGGCCCGAAGAGCGCCGAGCAACGCCCCATCCGTCGGCCCGAGCCCGGCGTCGTTGTCGACGACTTTCCTTTAGCAGCGCCACTGTGCAGCTTCACTTCTCCGGCGCGCTCAGGCACTCCTCCGCCGAGCCCTCTCTGGTAACTCAATGCCGCTCTCCTTTTCCTCCTTCGCGCGTTGCCGGGAAAAAAAACTCTCCGATCCGACCGCTCCATTCTCTCTCCGCTCACTTCCCCTCACTTTTCGTCTCTCTCTCTCCTCCTCCTGTAAAAGGAACAGCCACCTATTGTTACTTGTTAATAATAATAATAATAATAATTATTATTATTATTATTATTATTATTATTATTATCATTATCATTATCATTATTATTATCATTATCATTATCATTATTATTAGTATTATTATTATCATTATTATTATTATTATTATTATTATTATTATTATTATTATAATATTATCATTGATATTTTTAATATATAATTCTTATTGTTTACTTTTATTACAGTGATGTTTTTAGAAAACTAGTTATGTATAGGATTCATACGGTGGATAATAATAATGATGATTATTATCATTTTTGTGAAATTAATATTAGTATTTTGGTTTGATTGCTAACACTATTATTATTTTTTGAAGAGTCATACATATACATATAATATAATATAGTTTTAAAATGTTTATAAATATTTCTTGATTTTCAAAATAGTCAATAAAAAGCATAGCTTTTACCAAAATTTTATTTTTACAAAATATGGGTTTAGTCTTAAATACTACTTTGACAAACTTAGAATTTTTGTCGAGAACGGTTTTCTCGACTTTAAGTATTTTTGTATTTCTCCTAAAAATATTTTGACTCATGAAAACTAGTATTAGGAAATTATAAATATTTTCTAAAACTCGTATATATAATATTTATCCATTAATTCTTTGATTTTTTCCCTGTCCGTAACCAGTCCTATTATTCATATTCCTTCGCCCATTTCGAGACTACCTTATGCCACCCTAACTAATTTGACCCTTCTGGACCCAATAGAACCGTCCATGTTACCACCCGAGGTCACCTTGTATAGTTGTTGCACCGAAGTTGCAGTTCGTGCCACCGTGATATTCGCAGCACACCGGGCGTCCTACCAGGCAAGACACCTTGCCATTTGCTGTTTATTTATTTTAGCTCATATTTCATGCATTATTTATTTTCTTTATGCAAAATAAACTGTGATACATGGCATAACCTGTTAGAACTTACTGTTCATTTATATTTCCTGCTATGTATTATTTTTCTCACATTAAACCTAGATTTAAGGGACCACCATGTGTGTTGCATTTATTGGCCTTGACACGTTGTAACACGAAGTTGTGTGTCGCATGTAGGACACGGAAGTGCATGATTGGCTGGCCACCAGTACGTACAAGCCGTGTGATAGGAATAACCGCTAATAGAGGTTACATGCTTAGTTTGACTTAGCGGTTATAGAGGTTACTATTGTGGATACAACAGAGTAGGCATTGGACGGGGAGGACAATTCCTTAGCGTATGGTCTTCGATGCACTTTCCCTTTTGTAACCCGTGAGCTCCGCCGGAGACACGGGTCAGCTTACCCAAGATTACTGACGGCCACTGGCGATTCTGCGGAACGTCATGCTCTTATTGATTGGGCCTCTAGTGCCCCAAGGGAGGACTATGCCGATCCTATTCAGCCAGGGCCCATGCGTAGGAAGGATTGTTCTTAACAACATTTTACTTAGAACGGTTAGGCTACCTTATCTGTTAGGTATGAGTACTTTTGGTTTGGGTACTTGTAACTGACCGTGGCTTGGAACAATAACTTGTCGCGGATTAGTTCGTTACATCTTGTCCTTGTTTGGTTGTAGGTGTGGCTTACTACTTCGATGAGAAGGTATTGAACCTTGTTGGGGTCCGGATACCATATTGGATTCATAGTATGGAAAGATACGTCATCGTGAATTAGTTTACCATCTCCTATCTTTGTTTGGTTGGGGGGATGGTATGCTCGTTCAATAGGTGTGTATTGGACCATGTTATAAATTCAATTGACTTATTTATTTGAGCAATATTTATTCAGTTTATATGGTATGATATTATGTGTCTTGTTACGTCCCTCTGAGGACCTGGTTATCTCTCCAGGTGTGTGCTATTGTCTTTCGCAGGTGTTCTAGCTTTAGCCGTGATTATCGCTATTTCTTCGAGGATGATTGCATTTGGATCGTCTTCGCTTCGCTCGCCAAAAATCATTCTTTTGTATATCATGTATTTCTTTTATTTTGTTGGTAGTGGATTTGTCTCCGCCCAACATATTGTATCGAGACAATTCATTATCATTTATGATATATTTTATTCATTTATTTGGTGTGGATGAGATTAGTTATAGTTCTACTGTATTTTACAGCTTACGTATATTTATTATATAGCTGGCATGTCTACGTTCCTAGTCCTACGTATTTTGGGACTGGGGCGTTACACACGAGAGCACGACCAACTCCACAAAGTAATTTTGAAAACTGGAACATTTTATGAAAGACGCCTTTGATACAACTCTTCAGTACCAAAACTCTAGATCGAACAGAACTGTACTGGGTTTGGCTAAGAGTGGTATACGCTTGATTTGAAAGCTTTATATCATTGAAAATACTTAAGGAGATAGAGAATAGAGAATGAATGAGTGATTTGAAATGGTAAGAATTCTTCTCTATTTATAGTATTTTTGCTGACCAAACTCGGACAAAAAAAGGGCAAAGTTTGGATGCATGAATCTCGCAAATGAACGTTATAGGCATATTTGGTGGAACTAAAATTTGAATTACCCTAGATCGAACTCGGGCCCAACTCGGTCTGAGTTCTGTCCGAGTTCTGTTGGGTCAGAACTGAAATGAATGGACCAAATTTGCATAGGCTTTGGGATTTTTAGAATTGTAGACTTTTAGGGATTAGATAGGTAGGCTTGTTTGGATATGTGGACTAAGAATAACCTAAGCCAGTATCAATCATGATCAACCTAACAAGTATTTTTTAAACTCAAAAAAATTGAAAAATACAGAAGAAAATATAAAAGTCTTTATCTTGATTCCAGTACGATATTGTTCTTGATGACGATACGTTGTCTAAACTTTAAAGTAGTAGGATGTAGATGCAGTATACGTTCTTCTTCTTTAAAACAAGTAAACCTGTAGCAGTTTGTATACTTTTCGTATCGACCCAAGTTGATGTTGATTATCAAAATCAGATATGATCATTAACCAATGAGCCAACACCTACAAAGGGGTACAAGTATGATGGATTTGGTCACACTCATAACTGGGCAAAGAGGAGTATATTTTGGGACCTACCGTATTGCTGCACCAATCTGGTCAGACATAACGTTGATGTCATGCATATCGAAAAGAATGTATTTGACAACATAATTAATACTATCATAGACGTAAAGTGAAAGACGATAGACAATCCCGAGGCCGGGTTGGACTTAGAAGATATGCAGATGTCATGTTTGCATTTGGTAGAGGAAGGCAATAGAAAGTATAAGCAGCCTAAGATAATTTTTTTACTGGACAAAGAGGATAAAGAGAGACTTTGTAGGTGGATTCAGGACCTAACATTTTCTGATGGGTACGTATCAAATCTCAGAAGATGTGTCGACCCAAAGGAAAATACACTAACGAAAACGAAGAGCCACGACTGTCATATATTTATGGAGAAGTTATTTCCAATTGCAGTACTCCAAAAATTATTACCACACGTCGTTTGGGATCCTTTGACATAGTTTAGCATATTCTTCAGAGATCTTTGTTCTACTAAGTTGTTCGTCGATCGTCTAGGAAAGCAAGAGAAGGACATTACGGTTATACTGTGCAAGCTTGAGAGGGTTCCCTCCTGGATTCTTCGATCCATAGAATATTTGCCAATTCATCTTTCCTATGAGGCACATGTTGGTGGGTCCATCGGTTGTCGGTATATCACTACAAGAAAAATGACGATTCTTGACGGTTTATAAGTTGACGGTCGTCAAAAACCGTCAATAATAGTGATTATCTTGACGGTTTTAGGCTTACGTCAAGGGAAGACAAATTTTTTGTTACTTTAGCAATTTTATAGCATATACGTTGACGGTTTCGAATGATCCGTCAAGAAAGAACATTTTTTATATTGACGGTTTTTTGATAACCGTCAAGTAATACATGTGCGAAAAATTGTCGCGCATATTTCAGCTGCCATTTTAGTATTTTTTTTGAATTTTTTTAGTGTATCATCTATGTTGACGGTTACGTAAAACCTCAAAAGCTACTCTTATGGAGTGAAACTCCCGATCCCTTAAAAAAACCCTCGAAGGGGTTCATTCATCTCCCTCATCCTCCTCCCTCAGTACCAGCTCCTCCCTCTTCAATTTCTCCTCCTCCTTCCTCTTCATCCCCTCCATCTTCCTTCCCCAAAATAAAGTGGCTCACCACTTGCCTCCCGTGCTCCCGCGAATAAAACCAACAATGGCAGCTCTCCCCTCTCTCCGCGTCCTCCTCCTCTTCTTCCTTTCTCTGATGTCGACCATCGTCGGAGAGTCCTCTCACCAAACCCTAGCTTCTCTTTCCTCTGCTCCGTCGAAACCCTAGATCCCTAGACAACCCTCAAAAACCCTAACCCCAACCCCAGGGAGCGACGGAGGGCTAGTGCGGTGGTCCAGGTCATAGAGGTCCAAGGCCAGGACCGACGTGCTTGAACGCACAAACAAGGTGACTTCACCACTTCTTGCTCTTCAGCATGCTTATATAGTCGATATGGTGAGCCAAGATTTTTTTATTTTTAGGGGTTTTGGCCATTTTTTTCTTGTATGGGTGAAGAAGTTGAGGAAAGTGGTGGAGGGGGAGGAGAGGAGAAGTTGGAGATGGGTTTCTATATTTTAAAAAGCAAAAGCAGTCAACAATAAGCAATCCCACATCCAGCCTTAGAAGAACCCTACCAAAACCTGAAAAATCACAGTTCTAAGAAAAAAACAGAGAAACCATGTCAGCTCCTTCCTTCTTCCTTCAATTTAGGGTTTCACTCCACTCCATTTCTTTAGCTTTGAGAGCCACTAAGAAGTCCATCCAGTCCGAGCTCTCTCATTCCATCTCCAATTCCCAATCGCAAATTTCTTCCTCTTTGGAGAGGTGCATCTCGCTCATCGCCAGATTCGACTCTTTAAAAGTAAAAAAATAAAACCTTTTTTCAGTAGTCGATGGGTTTCTTGAAGTTGATTGCTTTGTCGTTCAAATTACCTACTGATTCGACCTGCTTACTGTCGATGCGGCCTCTCCACAGCGACATCGCCACCGCTCGGCTCAAGTCTGTGCTCTCTGCGGAATCTCCGAACTGGGGTCTGGTCCCTCTGGGTACGTGTTTGTTTAGTTTTATTTGGGTTTGTTGTCGAGCTAGGGGTTGGTAGAATTTCCTGTCATGACCCGCACCCACCGTGAGGGTACGAGTACGTAACAGCGCCCAGCCTACGCCGCAGTGTCGGCGGTAGAACGCTGTCCTAGGTCAATCATCTAACAATGTATAAGGTACCTGTACAGTATATACACTCTAAATGGAGGTGACATAGCAGAATACAGTCTCAATCACATCTAAAGGTAGAATATAGCACGATAGAAAAGATAGAGAAATCCTCAACTAAGGTACAACAAATATGAAATAACATAAGTCTCAACATCTCTAGAATATACAACTCTGAAATCAAGGACAACTAATCATAAAAAGGAGAACAACCTAGACTATCTATACTAAACATGGGTATCATCCTCAGCAGCTGCCTGAACCTCCCTAGGGGTCCAGGTCGCGAGGGTCATCTAGGCTGTCACGACCCGCACCCGGTTTTCGGATACGAGACGTGTCCAAGCCAGCCTACGCCGCAGAGTCGGCGGTAGAACGCTGTCAAGCCCGCAAGAAATAAATGCTCAAATATCACGTTGCTACTCATTCACATTTCTAAATTGTTACAACATTTACAACATTTATAATTAAGAAAATACAGGATTTTACAATTAATGAAATTGATACAATTGCTTTCTATTTCTAGGTTGTCTTCAGCATACCCAAGTTCTCCCAGTGCTAAGAATGATCGCGACTAAACCTGAAAAATGTTGGTTATCCAGTCAGGATTGGAACAAGTACACAAACCGACGGCAATGCAAAACACAATAGAATTAACAAGACATGAAAATAGCATATGGAATATGAAAGCTAGTAAGAAACTGATGACATAGCACGATAGAGAAATAAACAAGGAAAAACTAATAAAAGACAACTATCTAGGTGGTGTGAAATATCTGTTTCGACATGTGGACGGCTAGGGGGTAAATAAGGCACACTGCACGTGTCGTGCGCAGCGGCTAGCATTCAAGAATAGACATATTGGGATATTTCTGGGTAGTCCACACGTATACTAAGATATTTCCCCTCCCGACTACTCCGTGTGACGAACGTGTCAACAAGCAGCAAGATATATGTATAGACATGAAATGAAAAGACTACTATGAATCAGAAAGCAATCAGAAAGTGCACTTGCCTGGGGTCCTTAACTGATGGAACCGATAATACCTTTGTGTTCCAAAACGTCCAATTAACCTAGGGTTGCTGTGAGGAGTTCGAGATTCGTAAAGAAAATAAGGATGTGATTAGCCACGATCATGATTTATAACCGAAGGAAAAATAACTATTTTAGAAAAATATTTATTACACTGAAAGCTATATTCTATTGGTAAAAATTGCTTTTAGATAAATACTTTGAAATCGAGAAATCATTTAGAGAAATAACTATTTGTTTAGAAAATATATATATAATTATCTAGAAAAAATTTGTAGACTATTTAGGAATATATTATAAACTATTATATGGAAAATAATATAAGGGTCCACAAAGATTATTTTCCTTAATAATTATACAGGAAGATATTTACAACCTATATCTTCCAGAATATATTAAAGCTCATTTGAAAAATATACATATTATATATCTATTTTTTTATTTGATCCCGAAAACCCAAAATGCCCAAAGCCAAAAGTCCACCGAAATAATACTTTTAATAAAAGCCCAAAAAGTGCAACTCCTTAGTTAGAAAGGATCCATATGTAAAAGTCCAGTAGAAAATACTTATCATAAAAACTAGTAAAGCCAAATATCATATATGTCACAAATATAATTTTAATTTACATCTATATATTATATATACTAAACCAAAAATATACCATGCTCGTCTACGTAGGCCTATACTCAGGCCCAATGGTTAAGCCCTCCCATAGTCCAATAATTGAAACAAAATTAAAGAGCAATGGTTGCAAGTCCAACCAAACTAAATGGGTTTAGAAGCCCATAAATAAATACAATAGCAATTTAAGCTATCAAAATACTCACTGCTGCCCAACCCAATTTAGCTCCTCCCTAAAGAGGACTCGAGGAAGAGAGAGAAAAGGAGAAGGAGTGGACTCACAAGGGTTTCCTGGTCGGGCGCGGAAGCGCGGGCGGCGCTCCGGCTCGGGAAGGCGAGCGCGAGGTGGGGGACTCGCGCGCGCGCGGAGCACGGAGGGCGGAGGAGTTCTGGCGAGTTGGCGTTGAGCTTGCCGCCTGCTGGGAGCGGCGGAGGCAGCAGGGTCGCGGCGGATGCACAGGACGACGGGGCTCGAAGATGGCCGGCTCAGAGCTGTGCGCAGGTCGGGAAGGACGGGGGTTCGGGCGGTCGGCGTGATGATCGCCCCCAAGGCGGCGGAGTCCCGGCGCTGCGCTGTTGCGCTGCACACTCGGATTTGCGATCCTGGCGCTGGTCGAGGCGGGCGCTTGAGGTCCGGCGTTCCAATCGCGGACGCCCGAGGAAGCAGCGGCTCGAATCTGCGGGGCCTTCGGGCAGGGCACTCGCCTGGCGCGTCGTGGCTGAAGGCGCCAAGCTGGGCACCTCCCGCGGATGGCGCGGCGGTGGCGGACAAGGTGAGTGGTTGGAATTTGGTTGTGATGGTCGGGATGTTCGTGTCGGCCTGTCGATACGGACACGGTAGTCGGATTGTAATGATGGAATAAGACGGATTGACACGGACGCACGGGTCCGGACACGACGGACATGGGTGCGGGTTTGGTGTGGTGGTGGAATGGTTGTCGTGGTGGCAACTGTGATGTAGGGGACGGTGTTGGCATAGGCTTTGATTGAGATCAGCAAGGTCGGCGTGGGTGCGGATGAAGGCTGAGGAATGGTTCTTTAGGTTTTGTGAATTTGATTTGAAGGAAAAAATAGAGGAGTCTCCTTATATATGAGTCAAAGCTCGAGGGTAGATAAGACTAGTATTTTGATAGGTAAATCCTTTCTCCAGTTGAAATCAAATAAAAATAATTTAATATCAAGCTTAATCTAATCTATTGATTAAGCTAAATCCAGATTGATATTTATCAAAAGGTTTGAATTGTATGAATCCATAACGAATAACCGATCAGCACAAAAAGAATAATATTTAATACACGTAATCCAAATCCATTTCAAATAACTATTAATCACAAAATCTAAACCAACAATGGATTACCATATAATTTATTTAATATTATCAAGTAACTAAATTCTATAATTTAAATCTATAAATGATCTACATAAAATTTACAAAATACTATTTAGTATTTGTCAAGTAATATTTCATATTAATACTTAATATTATCAAAATAACTTCAATTGTACAAAAATCAAATCTTAAATCAATAAATAATTTACAAAAATTATTTAAATTATGTTTGATATTATCAAATAAATTAATTTATATATATTCAAATCTTAATCAATAACTTATTAATATAATAATATTTTTCTAAAATATTCGATATCGTCATTTGGTCGTAAAATATCCAAAAATAAATTTTAAAAGTACTTTGATAAAATCTTTAATTATGGTTTCACAATACTTATAATTTTTAAAACCATCTTTGAAACTAATTCATAACGAATAGTCAATAATAATATTTCTATTAAAACTAAATACTATTTTCAAACCATTAATTTAAACTAGTTAGTAAAATAAATTGTAGCAAAATAAGGTTTATACGCTTCAAGGATAATTTATTTCAAAACATGATTAAAATAACATAAATTTTTGAAAATTTAGGAAGAGGGGTTACATAGGCAAGCTCCAAAGTAAGGGGTGCAGGGTTCCTCATCATCCTCTGTAAAATTTTCAACAGGTCCAGTCATGACGGGAGCGAGCACAACATCTCACGCAGATCATAACAGGTTAGAGAATATAAACATGCAAGAGAGTACGATACATGAAACTGAAAGAAAGTATATGATGTAAACAGAAAGAGAACTGTAATAGAAATATCTACTATAAGTAGAGAGCTACCAGTGACTAGTGATTTAGAGTACAAAGTCGACATGTGAACAGCTTGATTTGTACATGGCTATACTAAAGAGGTGCACATGGCTATACTACTTTGGAATTGTTCACATGACTATTTATACTCCCCCATACCCCCAATCAATACACAAGGATCCAGACAAGTTATGTTACGTACATGGTTTCACATGAAAGCCCATAAATGGATGCACATGAAGTATACAAGAGAGCTCATAAATGAGTGCACATGAAATTCACATGAAGGCCCATAAATGGATGTACATAAAATTCACATGAGGGCTCATAAATGAGTGCATATGAAGTATAGGTTATACATGAGATACATGAGAAACATGACCGATCATGAGAGCACATGAGAGTACATGAGCATGCATGAATGAGCATGAAGCACATGAGAAACATGAATAACATGAGAGCGAGGAATATATAATGTACATGAAACACATGACATGATGTATCCGATGCTCCCAAGGGGGATAACATCGCATGAAAAGATCCATATAGTACCAATCCATGATAATATCGTGACAGCATCAAATAAGGTAAACTAGAGCAGGAATATAATTCTAAGCAAATTATGAAATGATCAGAGAATGTTCTCGCCTGGTATCTGAATAGTTGTAGTAAATGTACTGTCCGAGATGAGGTATCTGACTCCTATTTAGAGCAACACAAGTCAAGACATATACGTGGGATGGTAAATGTAATCTACAATGCATCTGCATGCTGTCTAGGTAAAACTAGACTAAAGTCAACACTTGGTCAACTCTAGTCAACCACACTAGTCAAATTAGGTCAACTAGGTCAAGTCCTAGCCCAAACAAGTCTAACAAGTCTCACTAGCCCTAACCAAGCCTAGGCTAGCACTCACACAATCACAAGACAATGTGAACCACAACAATGCATAATATAAAATAGATAATATATATATATATATATATACCTTCATACATACATGCATATCCACATTACATACATATTTATATATATAGGCATATGTTACATCATGCATATTTATATAGTTATATAGATATATACATTCATGTATATTTACATACATACTTTTATACATTATATATGTTAACATTCATTACAATGCATTATATTTTACTTATACCTTTGATTGATTCATTCATTCATATATGACATTCATTCATTCATATTACATACTTACATGGATCTATACATTATATACATTGTATACAACATGTAAAAATAGAAGAGAGAAAAAGGAGGAAAAACTAAAATAGAAAGGGGAAGGGAAGAAAAATGTAAGGAAAAGGGAAAACAGTGGACATATACATGCTTGCATCATATATTCTACATTACCATACATGCTATCATTATATATTACATTATATTATTTATATATTATGCATTCATATCTATCATTACATGTATACCTTGCATTCACATCTAGCATTCATTATATACTTTCATGCATACATTGTATATCATTCTTTCATTCATGTATTTATGTATTGCTTACATACATTATATTAATTGCAATCCTACATGCTTGCATTCAACCATATATATACATTAATGTAAAGAGGATATATATCATATATATATCATTTCATTCATCTAACATATCATATATTACATACTCTATATTCATTTAATATCCATACTACATAGGCTCATCGGTTACACAAAATACATATATCGTATAGTCACTATTCTACTTAAAATTAATACTGTACTAATTGGGTCTCTACTAAATTCTAGGATTAAAGTATGTTGTAGCCCTTCGTGCTAGCTTTCCGAAACTTCAAACGGATCGCATTTTCGTGTCAGAAAGCTTCCGAAATTGCAAAAATACCGAAACACGTTCGTCTTTCATACAGCTGACACTCAAATCATTCTACAGAAAGTTACAAAAATAATTTGGCTTACAAAATTATATATTTGGAAAGCTAACTTTGATACGGTTCTTTTAAAAAAAACGGAAGATAAATCGGAGTTCTAAGCTAAAAGTTATGACATTTCTAATTTGCTTTGGTTAATAAAAACGTGGATGAATATTATGACGAATTTGAGTTATTTTGGACAAAAGAACACATATAGGCCAAGATACTTGGATACAAACATAGGTATCCAAATGAAACTCATTCTAATCATCCTAACTAAGATCAATCCACTCTCTAACCATTCTAAAACTGAATTTAAATATCTATTTAAACTATTATCATACATACATACACATGGGGTGTCCTAATTTGGGATCTATCAAGTAGGACACAAGACACATTTCTAAAATCCTCAAGAGAGCTCCAAATGGCCTCAAATTTGAATCTAAATGGGACACATGCATGAGGATGCATCCTACGGATTCAAAACTAATTTATATGCAAAAAAAATCGATTTAGAGGATAGGTTTTACCCATTGGGAGTGGAATCCCAATGAAATCCTTTAGGACACAGCTCCGATACGAAGATCCCTCAAAGTGGATACTCCTCCTTGCACTCCTCTTCCAATCCTTGGTAGCACCCTTCCCTTGGAGAATGGGAATGATTGAGGGAAGGTTTGGTGAAGGAATGATTTGATTTGGAGATCAAATCAATGGGAAGGCTCTCTAAAATTAGGGAAGAACAAAAGGAAAATAAAAGAGGCAAGATTGTAATGAATGAAATGAATCATTCTCCCCTAAAGGTGGCTGCCATAAAGAGTCCATTAGGGCTAATAAAGAATGTCCTAATTGCCCCTCTCTAGTCTCATATGGTTAAGTCTAGACTAGGTTCAAGTTTGGGATCAAAATGATCTAGTTTTGAGTCTCTAACTTAACCATTCTAACATGATAAAAATTAGTTTAATTAACTAACTTAAATGTTGGGTTTTGTGGGCCATGCTTAACTTAATATTGGGTCCCATCTAGAGTTTAAGCTGTCCGGGTCACAATACAAGTCGGAACGAGACGAAACTCAAACCCGACTAAACAAATCCAATAAAAACAATATTAAAATATAAAAAATTTCCAAAATATTAAAATATAAAAAATGACCAAAATCATAATATATTAATTTAAATATTATTAAAATAATCTAAAGTTTACCAATTAATTAAAATACTAAATAATTCAAAAGTCACAAAATAACCAAAATACCCTTAGCCTAAAAAGTTGTAAATAGTCATTCTAATCACATGGTTAGGTCCCCTTGGTCATGTTTAGTCTCTAGGCTCAACAGTTCTAGGGTTCACTAGCTAACACATCCAAATTATGATTCACCAATTTTAAATAGTATTAAATTAATTAAAAAATTTCCATAAATCATAAATCCTATTATTGAATAATAAACTTTTACAAAAGTTCAAAATTACCCTCATTTTAGAAAAGTGGGTGTTACAAGTCTACCTCCTTAGAAAATTTCGTCCTCGAAATTAAAATGTTCCTCCCCTTCTAGGTCAAACCCCCACAATCAAAGTCACAAAACTTAATCAATCATACAATTTAAAAGGACGGCATACAGGGTCATGGCATACGGTGGTAATAAAAGTCTCATCTAGGTATACTAGTCACACTAGACCAAAACAATCGCATGGTATCAAAACATACAAGCAACCAAGGATGTTGAACTAGAAAAGTTACAAAAACAACAATCATCAAGGCTGTAAGGCAGGCTACCATCCTATATGAAAACAGGTAATTATCAAAATAAAATAAGATAACTACTAATCATCTATAAAGGGGTACTATTTAAGAAAAATCAAAACCAAAAGTTTAAGGAACGAAAGTCAATAGCATTGAATCCAATCACAATATAATATATATAGAAAAAGAGAGTGTTAGAGAGGAAAAAGCTAACATTATATAAAGGTTATGTGGTTAGTGTGTGTATGGGTGTATGTGGACATGTTCATATGGTTAGATAGTAGGCTTGTGTGTGTAAAATATAATAAAAGTGTATAGGAGGATTTGGGTCTCAAAATAATAGCTATCAAGTTACACTATTCAAGGCGTATTGGTTAAACAGTCTACAAGGCACAAGCTATTTACTCATAACATGCATGGCTAACCATATATATATGTATATCTATATGTATAGAGAGGTAGAGATTTAATTATGTATCTATATACATTATAACATGTATGCATAAACTATATATATATATATATATATATATATATATATATATATATATATATATATATATATATATATATATAAAAAAAATATATATATATATATATATATATATATATATATAAAAAAAAAATATATATATATATATATATATATATTTATGAACATAACATGGAGATGAAGGGTTAGGTTTACATGGCAGTTGTGAACATTAGTGTAGAGTGTCAAGTATACACGGGTTAAAACTTGAAATGAAGGGTTCAATCATTCAGTTTAGTTCAACATTACATATTAATCCGAAATTGAACTACACATTTGAAAGCAATGTAAAAATGTTAGCATGCATTCAGTTTTCAGGATTTTGGAGGAATTCGAACATCAAAACCAACCCAACGTTTACCACAATCAAAACCTAACATGTAAGAGTATGAAACCTAACATTATATCCCTACATAAAACAATGTATATGGCTCAAAATATTACATTTAAAAACTGCAAATTAAACTAATCACTTAGAATCCAGTGTTAAAGGGTAATAGGCACATAGTCTCAGATTTGACAAATTCAAACACAAAACTTAACCAATTTCTTTAAAAATTGAAACCCGGTATATAACATACATGTGCAGTGATGTAAACAACAACTAATAATATAAAATTTATATTTAAATTACGAATTTAAACTAAAAAAAATAAAAAACTAGTCTCTGATACTGTATTGTGTCAGAGATATTGGGATTTTGAGAATTTAACATCAAAAACATATTAATGTGCATTTAGATAGGTTGGTAATCAAAGTGTAGCATGTATACGTGTCAGGCAAGGTGTCTGTGTCCACTATATATATATATATATATATATATATATATATATATATATATATATATATATATATATATATATATATATATATATATGTATTAAAAGGTGATACAAGAATGATGGCAAGAAGGAAATAATGATAAAATCTGTTCTGCTCATCTGTTTAAAAGAAGGAACCATTCTGAAACCAGAGCTATAATATCAAATCCAGATAAGGTCTAGCAAAATCATCAATTTATTGTATTATGAAGAAATTCATAGCAAAAAGTTACATAAAGGTTCATAATAACAGCTAAAGCTACTCCTACTCCTAAGTTAAATAATGAGAAGCAAAACAAACAAACAACAATTTTTTTTAAACTAATACAAGTAATAAATGGCAAGAAGAAAATAATGATAAAATTTTTTCTTGCTCAATATGTTAAAAAGGGGGACCATTTGAGATCAGAGCTATACAAACAAGTCTAAGATAATGCCTAAGACAATTCGTCAATTCATTACATTAGGAAGAAATTATATCCAATAAAGTTATACAAGGGATTATATCAACAATTAGAACTAGTTTTTACTCCTAAGTTAAGTGATGAAGAAACAATTTTTTTAAGGCTGAAATACAAGGTAGAGATGATTGTTTTAAAAAAAAAGCTTTAGAGATATAATCTGATAATCATATGCGTCTTCCTGAAATTATGTTGTCAGAATTCTGCCACGCCAATAAGCATAGCTGCAATAAACGATAGAGTCCATAATAAGGCATACACCCTATAATCATGTTATCTAAAATTCTTACCACGCCACCCGGTATGGCTGCAAGAAAATCTATATTTCATAACTAAGATAAGTATAGCTATATCAAGCTCTACGTCCTTTTCATGCTAGCAAATATGACTACAATAAATTCTAAATTCCATAATAAAGTAGACTTTTACCTTTCTCACTGTCCTTATCAAGTATGTTATCAGGTTATACCTTAATTCCAAAAAAAATATATATATACATATAAATACAAACTCAAATTCAACAACTAACATCAAGATTCAAAATTCAACAATAATCCATCAAAAATCATATAAATACAGACTCAAATTCAACCACTAACATCAAGATTCAAAATTCAACAATAATCCATCAAAAAATCATATAAATACAGACTCAAATTCAACCACTAACATCAAGATTCAAAATTCAACATAATCCATCAAAATCAAGTTCAATAACAGGAAGTAAAGGTAAATCAAATCAGTGAAAAAATAGATTTCAAATCGAAGTTAAAATAAGATTCTCAAGGGTCGTCCCAGGAATCTCTCAAGGAGGCCTAACTGTGATTGAGTACCTTCAAAAAATATATCATAATCCTACTACAGGCTGTAGTGATACTCTAGTTCGAATACCACTATATAAACTCGACCTGCATAGGCCACCACTAAAAACGTGTCACGACCCGCACCCATCGTGAGGGTACAAGTACGTAACAGCGCCCAGCCTATGCCGCAGTGTCGGCAGTAGAACGCTGTCCTAGGTCAATCATCTAACAATGTATAAGATACCTGTACAGTATATACACTCCGAATGGAGGTGACATAGCAGAATACAGTCTCAATCACATCTAAAGGTAGAATATAGCACGATAGAAAAGATAGAGAAATCCTCAACTAAGGTACAACAAATATAAAATAACATAAGTCTCAACATCTCTAAAATATACAACTCTGAAATCAAGGACAACAACTAATCATAAAAAGAAGAACAGCCTAGACTATCTATGCTAAACATGGGTATCATCCTCAACAGCTGCCTGAACCTCCCTAGGGGTCCAGGTCGCGAGTGTCATCTAGGCAAGCTCCAAAGTAAGGGGTGCAGGGTTCCTCATCATCCTCTGTAAAATTTTCAATAGATCCAGTCAGGACGGAAGCGAGCACAATACATCTCACGCAGATCATAACATGTTAGAGAATATAAACATGCAAGAGAGTACGATACATGAAACTGAAAGAAAGTACATGATGTAAACCGAGAGAGAACTGTAATAGAAATATCTACTATAAGTAGAGAGCTACCAGTGACTAGTGATTTAGAGTACAAAGTCGACATGTGAACGGCTTGATTTGCACATGGCTATACTAAAGAGGTGTACATGGCTATACTACTTTGGAATTGTTCGTATGACTATTTATACTCCCCCATACCCCAATCAATACACAAGGATCCAGACAAGTTATGTTACGTACATGGTTTCACATGAAAGCCCAAAAATGGGTGTACGTGAAGTATACATGAGAGCTCATAAATGAGTGCACATGAAATTCACATGAAGGCCCACAAAAGGGTGCACATGAAATTCACATGAGGGCTCATAAATGAGTGCACATGAAATATACGTTATACATGAGATACATGAGAAACATGACCGATCATGAGAGTACATGAGAGTACATGAGCATGCATGAACGAGCATGAAGTACATGAGAAACATGAATAACATGAGAGCGAGGAATACATGATGTACATGAAACACATGACATGATGTATCCGATGCTCCCGAGGGGGATAATATTGCATGAAAAGATCCATATAGTACCAATCCGTGATAATATCGTGACAACATCAAATAAGGTAAACTAGAGCAGGAATATAATTCTAAGCAAGTTATGAAATGATCAGAGAATGTACTCGCCTGGTATCTGAATAGATGTAGTAAATGTACTGTCCGAGATGAGGTATCTAACTCCTGTCTAGATCAAACTAGACTAAAGTCAACACTTGGTCAACTCTAGTCAACCACACTAGTCAAATTAGGTCAACTAGGTCAAGTCCTAGCCCAAACAAGTCTAACAGTCCCACTAGGCCTAACCAAGCCTAGACTAGCACTCACATAATCACAAGACAATGTGAACCACGACAATGCATAATATAAAATTGATAATATATATAAATATATACCTTCATACATACATGCATATCCACATTATATTAATATTTATATATATAGGCATATGTTACATCATGCATATTTACACAGTTACATAGATATATATATTCATGGACATTTACATACATACTTTTATACATTATATATGTTAACATTCATTACAATGCATTATATTTTACTTATACCTTTGATTGATTGATTCATTCATATATGACATTCAATCATTCATATTACATACTTACATACATCTATACATTATATACATTGTATACAACATGTAAAAATATAAGAGAAAAAAGGGGAAAAAAAACTAAAATGGAAAGGAAAGGGAAGGAAAATGTAAGAAAAAGGGAAAACAGTGGACATATACATGCTTGCATCATATATTCTACATTACCATACATGCTATCATTATATATTGCATTATGTTATATATATATTATACATTCATATCTATTATTACATGTATACCTTGCATTCATATCTAGCATTCATTATATACTTGCATGCATACATTGTATATCATTCTTTTATTCATGCATTTATGCATTGCTTACAAACATTATATTAATTGCATTCCTACATGCTTGCATTCAACCATATATATGCATTAATGTAAAGAGGATATATATCATATATATATCATTTCATTCATCTAATATATCATGTATTACATACTCTATATTCATTTAATATCCATACTACATAGGCTCATCGGTTATACAAAATGCATATATCGTATAGTCACTCTTATCCTTAAAACCAATACTGTACCAATTGGGCCTCTACTAAATTCTAGGATTAAATTATGTTATAGCCCTTTGTGTTAGCTTTCCGAAACTTCAAACGGATCATATTTTCGTGTCCGAAAGCTCCCAAAATTGCGAAAATACCGAAACACATTCGTCTTTCGTACAGCTGACACTCAAAATAATTCTACAGAAAGTTACAGAAAGAATTTGGCTTATTAAAATATATATTTTGAAATATAACTTCGATACGGTTCTTTTATAAAAAACAGAAGATAAATCGGAGTTCTAAGCTAAAAGTTATGACATTTCTAAGTTGCTTTGGTTAATAAAAACGTGGATGAATATTATGACGAATTTGAGTTGTTTTGGACAAAAGAACACATATAGGCCAAGATACTTGGATACAAACATAGGTATCCAAATGAAACACATTCTAACCATCCTAACTAAGATCAATCCACTCTCTAACCATTCTAAAACTGAATTTAAATATCTATTTAAACTATTATCATACATACATACACATGGGGTGTCCTAATTTGAGATCTATCAAGTAGGACACAAAACACATATCTAAAATCCTCAAGAGAGCTCCAAATGGTCTCAAATTTGAATCTAAATGGGACACATGCATGGGGGTGGATCCTACGGATTCAAAACTAATTTATATGCAAAAAAATTGATTTAGAGGATAGGTTTTACCCATTGGGAGTGGAATTCCAATGAAATCTTTTAGGACACGGCTCCGATACGAAGATCCCTCAAAGTGGACACTCCTTCTTGCACTCCTCTTCCAATCTTTGGTAGCACCCTTCCCTTGGAGAATGGAAATGATTGAGGGAAGGTTTGGTGAAGGAATGATTTGATTTGGAGATCAAATCAATGGGAAGGCTCTCTAAAATTAGGGAAGAACAAAAGGAAAATAAAACAGGCAAGATTGTAATGAATGAAATGAATCATTCTCCCCTAAAGGTGGCTGCCATAAAGAGTCCATTATGGCTAATGGGAAATGTCCTAATTGCCCCTCTCTAGTCTCATATGGTTAAGTCTAGACTAGGTTCAAGTTTGGGGTCAAAATGATCTAGTTTTGAGTCTGTAACTTAACCATTCTAACATGATAAAAATTAGTTTAATTAACTAACTTAAATGTTGGGTTTTGTGGGCCATGCTTAACTTAATATTGGGTCCCATCTAGAGTTTAAGCTACCCGGGTCACAATACAAGTCGGAACGAGACGAAACTCAAACCCGACTAAACAAATCCAATAAAAACAATATTAAAAATATAAAATTTTCCAAAATATGAAAAAATGACCAAATCATAATACATCAATTTAAATATTGTTAAAATAATCTAAAATTCACCAATTAATTAAAATTTTAAATAATTTAAAAGTCACAAAATGACCAAAATATCCTTAGCCTAAAAAGTTGTAAATAGTCATTCTAATCACATGGTTAGGTCTCCATGGTCATGGTTAGTCTCTAGGCTCAACAGTTCTAGGGTTCACTAGCTAACACATCAAAATTATAATTCACCAATTTTAAATAGTATTAAATTAATTAAAAAAATTCCATAAATCATAAATCCTATTATTAAATAATAAACTTTTACAAAAGTTCAAAATTATCCTCATTTTAGAAAAGTGGGTGTTACAAGTCTACCCTCCTTAGAAAATTTTGTCCTCGAAATTAAAATGTTTCTACCCCTTCTAGGTCAAACCCCCACAATCAAAGTCTCAAAACTTAATCAATCATACAATTTAAAAGGACGGCATACAGGGTCAAGGCATACGGTGGTAATGAAAGTCTCATCTAGGTATACTAGTCACACTAGACCAAAACAATCACATGGTATCAAAACATACAAGCAATCAATGGTGTTGAACTAGAAAAGTTACAAAAACAACAATCGTCAAGGCTGTAAGGCAGTCTACCATCCTATATGAAAACAGGTAATTATCAAAAATAAAATAAGATAACTACTAATCATCTATAAAGGGGTACTATTTAAGAAAAATCAAAACCAAAAGTTTAAGGAACGAAAGTCAATAGCATTGAATCCAATCACAATATAAGATATATAGAAAGAGAGAGTGTTAGAGAGGGAAAAGCTAACATTATATAAAGGTTATGTGGTTAGTGTGTGTATAGGTGTATGTGGACATGTTCATATGGTTAGATAGTAGGCTTGTGTGTGTGAAATATACATAAAAGTGTATAGGAGGATTTGGGTATCAAATAATAGCTATCAAGTTACACTATTCATGACATATTGGTTAAACAGTCTACAAGGCACAAGCTATTTACTCATAACATGCATGGCTAACCATATATATATGTATATCTATATGTATAGAGAGGTAGAGATTTAATTATGTATCTATATACATTATAGCATGTATGCATAAACTACATATATATATATATATATATATAAATATAGATTTATGAACATAACATGGAGATGAAGGGTTAGGTTTACATGGCAGTTGTGAACATTAGTGTAGAATGTCAACTGTACATGGGTTAAAACTTGAAATGAAGGGTTCAATCATTCAGTTTAGTTCAACATTACATATTAATTCGAAATTGAACTACACATTTGAAAGCAATGTAAAAATGTTAACATGTATTCAGTTTTCAGGATTTTGGAGAAATTCGAACATCAAAACCAACCCAACGTTTACCACAACCACAACCTAACATGTAAGAGTATGAAACCTAACATTATATCCCTACATACAACATGTATATGGCTCAAAACATTACATTTAAAAACTGCAAATTGAACTAATCACTTAGAATCCAGTGTTAAAGGGTTAATATGCACATAGTCTCAGATTTGACAAATTCAAACACAAAACTTAACCAATTTCTTTAAAAATTGAAACCCGGTATATAACATGCATGTGCAGTGATGTAAACAATAACTAATAATATGAAATTTATATTTAAATTACGAATTTAAACTGAAAAAAAATAAAAAACTAGTCTCTGATACTGTATTGTGTCAGAGATATTGGGGTTTTGAGAATTTAACATCAAAAACATATTAATGTGCATTTAGATAGGTTGGTAATCAAAGTGTAGCATGTATACGTGTCAGGCAAGGTGTCTGTGTCCACTATATATATATATATATATATATATATATATATATATATATATATATATATTAAAAGGTGATACAAGAATGATGGCAAGAAGGAAATAATGATAAAATCTGTTCTGCTCATCTGTTTAAAAGAAGGAACCATTCTGAAACCAGAGCTATAATATCAAATCCAGATAAGGTCTAGCAAAATCATCAATTTATTGTATTATGAAGAAATTCATAGCAGGAAGTTACATAAAGGTTCATAATAACAGCTAAAGCTACTCCTAATCCTAAGTTAAATAATGAGAAGCAAAACAAACAAACAATAATTTTTTTAAACTAATACAAGTAATAAATGGCAAGAAGAAAATAATGATAAAATCCTTTCTTGCTCAATCTGTTAAAAAAAGGGGACATTTGAGATCAGAGCTATACAAACAAGTCTAAGATAAGGCCTAAGATAATTCGTCAATTCATTACATTAGGAAGGAATTATATCCAATAAAGTTATACAAGGGATTATATCAACAATTAAAACTAGTTTTTACTCCTAAGTTAAGTGATGAAGAAATAATTTTTTTAAGGCTGAAATACAAGGTAGAGATGATTGTTTTAAAAAAAAGCTTTAGAAATATAATCTGATAATCATATGCGTCTTCCTGAAATTATGTTGTCAGAATTCTGCCACGCCAATAAGCATAGCTGCAATAAACGATAGAGTCCATAATAAGGCATACACCCTATAATCATGTTATCTAGAATTCTTACCACGCCACCCGGTATGGCTGCAAGAAAATCTAGATTTCATAACTAAGATAAGTATAGCTATATCAAGCTCTACGTCCTTGTCATGCTAGCAAATATGACTGCAATAAATTCTAAATTCCATAATAAAGTAGACTTTTATCTTTCTCACTGTCCTTATCAAGTATGTTATCAGGTTATACCTTAATTCTAAAAAAATGTATATATACATATAAATATAAACTCAAATTCAACAACTAACATCAAGATCCAAATTCAAAAATAATCCATCAAAAATCATATAAATACAGACTCAAATTCAACCACTAACATCAAGATTCAAAATTCAACAATAATCCATCAAAAAATCATATAAATACAGACTCAAATTCAACCACTAACATCAAGATTCAAAATTCAACAATAATCCATCAAAATCAAGTTCAATAACAGAAAGTAAAGGTAAATCAAATCAGGGAAAAAATAGATTTCAAATCGAAGTTGAAATAAGATTCTCAAGGGTCGTCCCAGGAATCTCCCAAGGAGGCCTAACTGTGATTGAGTACCTTCAAAAAATATATCTTAATCCTACTGCAGGCTGTAGTGA
This sequence comes from Iris pallida, assembly GCA_029216955.1. Lineage (NCBI taxonomy): Eukaryota > Viridiplantae > Streptophyta > Magnoliopsida > Asparagales > Iridaceae > Iris > Iris pallida. The sequence continues at coordinate 190,605 of JANAVB010029664.1, forward strand.
TACTCTAGTTCGAATACCACTACATAAACTCGACCTGCATGGGCCACCACTAAAAATGTGTCACGACCCGCACCCACCGTGAGGGTACGAGTACTTAACAGCGCCCAGCCTACGCCGCAGTGTCGACGGTAGAACGCTGTCCTAGGTCAATCATCTAACAATGTATAAGGTACATGTACAGTATATACACTCTGAATGGAGGTGACGTAGCAGAATACAGTCTCAATCACATCTAAAGGTAGAATATAGCACGATAGAAAAGATAGAGAAATCCTCAACAAAGGTACAACAAATATGAAATAACATAAGTCTCAACATCTCTAGAATATACAACTCTGAAACCAAGGACAACAACTAATCATAAAAAGAAGAACAGCCTAGACTATCTATGCTAAACATGGGTATCATCCTCAGCAGCTGCCTAAACCTCCCCAGGGGTCCAGGTCGCGAGTGTCATCTAGGCAAGCTCCAAAGTAAGGGGTGCAGGGTTACTCATCATCCTCTGTAAAATTTTCAATAGGTACAGTCAGGACAGGAGCGAGCACAATACATCTCACGCAGATCATAACAGGTTAGAGAATATAAACATGTAAGAGAGTACGATACATGAAACTGAAAGAAAGTACATGATGTAAATAGAGAGAGAACTGTAATAGAAATATCTACTATAAGTAGAGAGCTACCAATGACTAGTGATTTAGAGTACAAAGTCGACATGTGAATGACTTGATTTGCACATGGCTATACTAAAGAGGCGTACATGGCTATACTACTTTGGAATTATTCACATGACTATTTATACTCCCCCATACACCAATCAATACACAAGGATCCAGACAAGTTATGTTACGTACATGATTTCACATGAAAGCCCATAAATGGGTGAACGTGAAGTATACATGAGAGCTCATAAATGAGTGCACATGAAATTCACATGAAGGCCCATAAATGGGTACACATGAAATTCACATGAGGGCTCATAAATGAGTGCACATGAAGTATAGGTTATACATGAGATACATGAGAAACATGACTTATCATGAGAGCACATACGAGTACATGAGCATGCATGAACGAGCCTGAAGCACATGAGAAACATGAATAACATGAGAGCGAGGAATACATGATGTACATGAAATACATGACATGATGTATCCGATGCTCCCGAGGGGGTAACATCGCATAAAAAGATCTATATAGTACCAATCCGTGATAATATCGTGACAGCATCAAATAAGGTAAACTAGAACAGGAATATAATTCTAAGCAAGTTATGAAATGATCAGAGAATATACTCGCCTGGTATCTGAATAGCTGTAGCAAATGTATTGTCCGAGATGAGGTATCTGACTCCTATTTAGAGCAACACAAGTCAACACATATACGTGGGATGGTAAATGTAATCTACAATACATCTGCATGTTGTCTAGGTCAAACTAGACTAAAGTCAACACTTGGTCAACTCTAGTCAACCACACTAGTCAAATTAGGTCAACTAGGTCAAGTCCTAGCCCAAACAAGTCTAACAAGTCTCACTAGGCCTAACCAAGCCTAGGCTAGCACTCACACAATCACAAGATAATGTGAACCACAACAATGCATAATATAAAATAGATAATATATATAAATATATACCTTCATACATACATGCATACCCACATTACATACATATTTATATATATAGACATATGTTACATCATGCATATTTATATAGTTATATAGATATATACATTCATGCACATTTACGTACATACTTTTATACATTATATATGTTAACATTCATTACAATGCATTATATTTTACTTATACCTTTGATTGATTGATTGATTCATTCATATATGACATTCATTCATTCATATTACATACTTACATGCATCTATACATTATATACATTGTATACAACATGTAAAAATAGAAGAGAAAAAAAGAGGAAAAAAACTAAAATGGAAAGGGAAGGGAAGGAAAATGTAAGGAAAAGAAAAAACAGTGGACATATACATGATTGCATCATATATTCTACATTACCATACATGCTATCATTATATATTGTATTATATTATTTATATATTATGCTTTCATAACTATCATTACATGTATAACTTGCATTCATATCTAGCATTCATTATATACTTTCATGCATACATTGTATATCATTCTTTCATTCATGCATTTATGCATTGCTTACATACATTATATTAATTGCATTCCTACATGCTTGCATTCAACCATATATATACATTAATATAAAGAGGATATATATCATATATATATATATCATTTCATTCATCTAATATATCATGTATTACATACTCTATATTTATTTAATATCCATACTACACAGGCTCATCGGTTACACAAAATGCATATATCGTATAGTCACTCTTCTACTTAAAATAAATATTGTACCAATTGGGCCTATACTAAATTCTAGGATTAATTTATGTTGTAGCCCTTCGTGTTAGCTTTCCGAAACTTCAAACGGATCGCATTTTCGTGTCCGGAAGCTCCCGAAATCGCAAAAATACTGAAACACGTTCGTCTTTCGTACAGCTGACACTCAAATAATTCTACAGAAAGTTACAGAAAGAATTTGCCTTATTAAAATATATATTTGGAAATCTAAATTCGATGCGGTTCTTTTAAAAAAATAGAAGATAAATCGGAGTTCTAAGCTAAAAGTTATGACATTTCTAAGTTGCTTTGGTTAATAAAAACGTGGATGAATATTATGACGAATTTGAGTTGTTTTGGACAAAAGAACACATATAGGCCAAGATACTTGGACACAAACATAGGTATCCAAATGAAACTCATTCTAACCATCCTAACTAAGATCAATCCACTCTCTAACCATTCTAAAACTGAATTTAAATATCTATTTAAACTATTATCATACATACATACACATGGGGTGTCCTAATTTGGGATCTATCAAGTAGGACACAAGACACATATCTAAAATCCTCAAGAGAGCTCCAAATGACCTCAAATTTGAATCTAAATGGGACACATGCATGAGGATGGATCCTACGGATTCAAAACTAATTTATATGCAAAGAAAATTGATTTAGAGGATAGGTTTTACCCATTGGGAGTGGAATCCTAATAAAATCCTTTAGGACACGGCTCCAATACGAAGATCCCTCAAAGTGGACACTCCTCCTTGCACTCCTCTTCCAATCTTTGGTAGCACCTTTTCCTTGGAGAATGGGAATGATTGAGGAAAGGTTTGGTGAAGGAATGATTTGATTTGGAGATCAAATCAATGGGAAGGCTCTCTAAAATTAGGGAAGAACAAAAGGAAAATAAAACAGGCAAGATTGTAATGAATGAAATGAATCATTCTCCCCTAAAGGTGGCTGCCATAAAGAGTCCATTAGGGCTAATGAGAAATGTCCTAATTACCCCTATCTAGTCTCATATGGTTAAGTCTAGACTAGGTTCAAGTTTGGGGTCAAAATGATCTAGTTTTGAGTCTCTAACTTAACCATTCTAACATGATAAAAATTAGTTTAATTAACTAACTTAAATGTTGGGTTTTGTGGACCATGCTTAACTTAATATTGGGTCCCATCTAGAGTTTAAGTTACCCGGGTCACAATACAAGTCGGAACGAGACGAAACTCAAATCCGACTAAACAAATCCAATAAAAACAATATTAAAAATATAAAAATTTTCCAAAATATAAAAATATAAAAAATGACCAAAATTATAATACATCAATTTAAATATTATTAAAATAATCTAAAATTCACCAATTAATTAAAATCCTAAATAATTCAAAAGTCACAAAATGACCAAAATACCCTTAGCCTAAAAGGTTGTAAATAGTCATTCTAATCACATGGTTAGGTCCCCATGGTCATGGTTAGTCTCTAGGCTCAACAGTTCTAGGGTTCACTAGCTAACACATCAAAATTATAATTCACCAATTTTAAATAGTACTAAATTAATTAAAAAAATCCCATAAATCATAAATTCTATTATTAAATAATAAACTTTTACAAAAGTTCAAAATTATCCTCATTTTAGAAAAGTGGGTGTTACATTTCCCGTATTAATTTTCGGACAAAATTGTTATTTTGGGATCTCGGTGTATTGATTTATATTATTTGTGTTTGGTTCTAATGTTGCAAAAATACGCCATGACACTAAATGGACACGAGACATGGACACAAAACGGTTTTTGGCATGTCCTAGTGTATTTTGGAGTGCGTGTTGTGTCTAGTCATGGGACACGAGGATGTTTATCAATATGTGCAACTCAAACAAGTAAATCTCGGTATATGAGCAGATGCAACTTATTTGGTTTTATAATATGACAGACCATCAAATTTTGGGGTGAGAACCAGCATTGTCACATGGATATCTAAAGATGTTTTCAACATCTAGAGATATACTAGGAGAAAGGCCACTCTACAAAATAGGGTGAAATCTTATTCAAATAAAGAGTGTCATGGACATCAAGACAAATTTAAGGCATGTACAAGTTAGTATTATAATCACTAAGGATGACCTTGTGAGAAACTACTGAAAGGAAAACTTGGTTACATGTAATGAGAAGTTGAAGTACTAATTTCTATACAATGTTATTCAACAAGTTGTCACAATCATTTAGTCCATTACTCAGATCATATGATCCAGATACATATGACTTTTTGATCTGAATCAGATACGGGATCGAAATCTGCAATAATCTTATGACCCGTAATTGAATTTTATGATTTGAATGGTGGGTGTTGTGACCATAGAATTCCAGGGTCCAATCATATGTTGGCTGGTTGCATGCGTTAAGCTCTTCAATTGCCTAAAGGCAATAACATGTCCAAATAATAATGCTACTCCTTTCTAGTTGTTTATGTAAGTTTGTGCCACAATTATGAATCTGTCGAAGATTCCATATCTGAATTAGTTTCAGGCAACTGGGCACTTCCCATCTCACATAATGTTTCTGCATTGGTGACATTTAAGAAAAAATCTCATCTCATGTCGATTAATTAATTTCTCACTTCCTGATGTTAGGATTTATATTTTATGTAGTTTGACGTAAACATGTCTATATATTAGGACCCAAGCAGTGTAGAGAAAATTATGGAAATTGATAAGCATATTGGTTATGCAATGAGTGGACTGATTGTTGATGCGCGGACAATAGTCGAGCATGCTCGAGTGGAGACCCAGGTGCTCAAAGCTTTTGCTTCCAGTTATAGGTAGCCCATCTATTTTACTTTGTGTTTGTATATGCGCTGATTATATAATTTTTCTTCATTAGAATCATAGGTTTTCATACGGTGAACCTATGACTATTGAATCAACCACACAGGCTCTATGCGATCTTGCTCTTCGATTTGGTGAAGGAGACGAGGAATCTATGGTAGGTGCTACTTTTCATTTTGAATCTTGTGTGAACGTGTGCGAGGAAGGACTTTACTTTTTCTTTTTGTTACATAATTTCCTTTGAATATGAAACCAACTTTCAACTCTCGGTTTTGGCCAAACTTTTTTTGTTTAGCTCTCCATGTTCTCAATTTCTTTGGTTTGGATCTGTATCAGATCCAAACATGACAAAATTGATACGAAAATGCCGATAAAGGTATCGATCGATACTCAAACCTTGTTCCTAGATGGCAAACATTTTGAGGTAGTGTTGGGAGCAAAGTGCTACATATACTGCAATAGTCATCGCATACAATAAGTTTCTAAAAGATGTACTTTTGAAGGCCATAAGCATATATCTTATTGGATAACTATTGTAGCTATTCTTGTGTGATTAGACTTCAATACCTATAAATTACATACCTTTTATTCTTCATCTCCAGGAAAATTCAAAAAATCGACTATGAGTTTGAATAATTATGGGTCAAATGGTTCTGAAAAACATTCATTGTATAAGGAGCAGAGGGCCATGGTAATACCTCCATGTATCTTGCACTTTCTTTGCAATAAAGCTGATATGTTTCTTTAAAATGCTAGTTAAAATCCAAGATGTATCCGGGTCTCCCAGACCTTTTCTTCTGGCTTATAGGTTTGTTTATGTTCTTTTCAGATTAATGAAGTAAGGGTGTCATTAGGACCATTGCCAGACAAGTTGTTGCTTTATTGTTCCGATGCATCTATCAGAAGGTGCTTGACAGTAAGAAACTGGAACATCAAGAAGGCAACTAAAATTTTAAGAGAAACCCCGAAATGGCGTCTCAGTTACAAGCCTGAAGAAATTTGATGGGTTAGTAAACTCTTATGCTCATGCTATACATGCTTAATCATATCCAACTGGACTTACATGGGTAATATATGACAATATTATGTATGCTTTTGAATTTTTTACTCTAAATACCTTAGTTGCCAAAATCTTCCACCTTTCCTCTGCCATGCTTTCGATTGCTCTAGCATCACACCTCATATTAGATGCTTTCCTCACCAAACAGTTCTCAGTAATATTGTTAAATGAATAGTATGGGACATGTCACATATTCAATATATGAGCAGTTTACTTGAATGCTTCTAGTATGCTTGTTGAAGGTAGGATTTATGTTTTCTCTATTGGGCCTTAGTCTCTGACTTCACAGGACAGAATTTCGGTCAGCTCGGGAAGAATAATACTCGAAGTTTTTATTGGATTATTTTTTGGGGTTTTCGGTTTTTTTTTTGTCTTTCTACATGTATTCGACCATTATATATATGAAAGAACGCTCATCAGGGAGGTATGGTTGGTTTCTAGATGTATTCGACCATTATAAATATGAAAAAAATTCGAACTATGAAATCAAAGTTCATAAGAAATATGTAGCTATGAAAGGAAAAGAGGGAACTTAGCAAATTCAAATACAAGTGTATATCATATTTCTTCTGTCTGAGAATGATTCTATTAGTAGGCTTATGCTTTCTTCATTATGCTCTATCTTGATTACTTTATACTGCAAAAGTTTTCAATCTCTGACCTTTGTTGATTGTTCTAAACTCGGCTCCTTGTGACTATCGATATACAGTTAATTCCTTATTGAGCCCACTGTCCCCAACGTTGCATTGTATTGTCAGTGTAGACCTTATTAGCATGGACCATGACTATTTTTTTCCATTATTTCATTTCCGAGGAAACTAACGTGATATTCTTATTGAAGCTATGTGAAATATAGAGTTTGGGGGAATATACATACAAAAGAAATTCTTTTCCAGTATATTAAGAATACTTGAACTATACAGTGAGTAGTAAAATTCTTTTCAAATTGAAGCTGGTAGAGTTCATGGTTTGGAAGTCCATAGAGATGATGTAGGTGGATGATGGGTATTTATGATAACACAATACTACAAGTCCTCTTTGTAGAGAGAAGGTTCCACCATGTTGTGGAATTTAATGATGCACCAACACCATGTTGAGGAATATGATGATGCAAAAATGTGTACATGAAGTTAATGTGATATCTGACATACACCATATGGTTGGATTCTTGACTTGGTTAGAATTTAGTGTTTTGATACTAATATTGGTAGTTGTTCTCATTAGGCATTAATTATTTGTAGAAACCATTTAATGCTTTTCCAAATTGGTTTCAACTAACAAATTTCTACACAAAATTATCCTAGAGTATTTTAGAGTGCTTGTTTAGTGTCTAATACATGTCCATGCTTCCTAGTTTAAGTATTTTAAACATGTAGGAGAAGTATTGATAATTTGTGTTCTTGTTCTCTCAGAAACTTGCTGAAAAATGAACGTGCATACTGTGAATAGGGGAATGCTGTGGATATGGGAGGGATGTGCTCCGGTCTAGTTTGCTACTTTTTTGGTTTCATATCTATTATTATCACAGTTTGGATGTTTTAGTGGTATGGAAACTAGATGTGGTATATGTATACTTTGTAGTTGGATTATGTTTTGTGGTTGGACAAGTGATAAATATTTGTGGTGGGACGTGTTGGAAGTTTTTGGTGTATGTACAATACAGTTTGTTAATATGAAAATTAGATTTTATAGTAATTTGATGTATGTGTATCTTCTGAATTGATATTATGTGTGGTTGATTAATATTATATAATTCTTGACGAAATTTTGGCATGCTTCTCTTGACTGTACTTTGGATAGCTTCTCTTGACCATTGTCAAACGTCAACTTTAATTCATATCACGTTGCACAATATAGCCGTGAATTAGTGCTTTTTATGACGGGTTTTGTCCGTCAAAACAAATGCTTTTATTGACGGCTAAAGGCCGTCATCTAGGCCGGAGTCAAGAAAAGTTTTTGCCTATGTTGACGGTTTCTAAAAACTGCTATCTTGACAGCTAAAAAGAAAACTACTTCATATGACGGCCAAAAACCATCACGAAAAGCTCTGCCAGCGACCGTCAAAAAAAGGGGGGTCTTTTCTTGACTCCGGTCTAGTTGACGGATCTGCAACCGTCAAGATACCCATTTCTTGACGGGGAATCTTCGTTAAGAAAAGCCCTTATTCTTGTAGTGTATGTACCCATTCGAGCGACATTTGAACGACCGAAAAAGAAAGGTGAAAAGTAAGACACAGGTTGAGGGTTCTTTTTGTGAAGCATATGTTCTCGAGGAGATTACAAACTTTTATTTCATGTATTTTAAACCTCATGTTGCTACTAATGGAACGAGAGCCCCAAGAAACAACGACGGGTACCTGAAATCTAATGATGCGATACTGAAAGTATTCAATACATTCGAAAAGTCCTCTGAAAAATGAAGAAAAGATTTCTGAATGACGACGAGCTAAGAGTTGCTCAGTTGTATATATTACTCAACAGCGACGATGATGAAGTAGAGAAGCTCGAGGGGTAAGTAATTAATATGTCCATGTTTACCTCATCTCAATGTAATCGTATATAATATTATTATTACACTAGTTAGCCGATATGTTGTTGTTTTTTCAGTATATTTACTGATGAGGTGAGGTCGAGTAGACCATAATTAAAAGATGAAGAAGTTGAACAGGAAATGATACATCATTTTCCTTTCTAGTTGAGTGCATATATAAGTAACTTGGTAATTACTTTTTGTATATGCACTTTACACAATAATTAACGAAATACTGAACTTAATTTCTTATCTTTTGGTATTTAGGTCGATCGTCCAGACACAACACTAGAGAACGAATCTATTATAACTCTAGCCAAGGGGACAATTTATGGCATCAAAATCTGACTAAGCTATTATGTGAATGAGTTTAGGTTCAAGCCAATAAATACCTCGATCAGGGAGAGCTTTCTGGATATTGATTCCATAAAAAATAGTTATTTGTGTACCAAATCTTCAAAGTACAAAAATGTCAATTTAGACAATGATTTATATGATGTCTTACAGAAGATTGTTGAGTTGACATATAACTATGGCGTAGAGCCTGCTAAGATCGTGTTATTCAAGTATGATTGGTTCGATCTGATCTAAGATTAAGGTTTAAAAATTGACAAGCATGATCTGTAGATATTAACTACCATCATCGATATCAAGGATACGAACCATTTGTCCTAGCAAGTCAAGCTCAACTCGTTTACTTCACTACTTATCCTAGACGGGGAACAATGAGGTTGGGTTGGTGGGCAGTATGCAAGACTAAAGTCAGAAATACCTACGATGTTGACGAAATAGCTTATCAGGAGGACGGACTACCTCTTGTAATAAATATTGTAGATGTAGACTTAACAGAAGTTTCTCATTACACGTCTAATGGTATAGAAAAGGAAAAATATTCGAAGAGAAAGATGAAGTAGAAGAAAAGTGAAGATGAGGAGGAAGAGGAAAATGAGGCCAAGGAAAATGAAGAAGACGAATTTTCAGAAGATGATTGAAAGTAAAATATAAAATCTATCATCTAACATCTATAAATCTTGTGAAATATACTTTCATTTAGTTGTGGACTATAGAATCTAAAATTACATATGACATGTATCTTTCATATATTGGTTAGACCACTAATCTCTAAGTTTTTATCAATCTTACCAGATGACACCTATGACCCGAGCACATCGTTTAAGAGAGACACAGATTGTTGCTGACACTGCAAAATTACAACTAATTAACGACAAAAATATCCATCGCTCAACCTACATTTTCGTCAATGTTTACTATTACCGATGAATAGGGTATGTTGTTAGAATTATTATTGCTAAAAAAAATCCGTCGGTAATCCGTCGCTGCAGCGACAACTTACCAATGAATTTGGCGACATTAGGTTAGTAACGGATTAGCAACGAATAATTTCCATCTGAAAATGTTGCGACAACTTTGCGGCGGATTAGCAACAAAGTTTTATGAGCCCACAAATACAAATTTGTCATAAGTTTTCCGACGGAATCATCTGTCGATAAGACATCTGATACGTTTTTGGGTATTAGGCAGCATGTTATCAACGGATATTTCTGTTAGTAGTTCGTCGGTGCGCTGCAGACATCCGTCGATAGATGTCTCTAGTTTGTCGTTGCGCTTCAGCCATTCATTGGTATTCTGTCGTTGGTCCATCACTGCGGTTGTCATTATTGCCAGAATAATTGGTTCTGCTATGCTCAAACATGTTTATATATATATATATATATATATATATATATATATATATATATATATATATATATATATATATATATATATATATATATATATATATTTATATATATATATATATATAAAATAAATATATATATATATATATATATATATATATATATATATATATATATATTTTATTTATATATGCAATAGACTAAAACACAAATATATAACATTGAATGAAATAGACTCAAACAAGTATTTTCTTAAACTATGGAGTAATGACAAACTTCTCCAATATAGTACATTTATACAAATTTCTTAAATGATACAAAAATTCCATAAAGCTATACAAACTCATCCAATACAACAAAAAATCATACAAAATTCTCGTAGATATCAAACGTTGGTGGAGGAGATGGAGGAGGTGGCGGAGGCAGAGGCAGATGTCCGCATGCATATAACTGTGTCATCACCAAACCGATGACCCGCTTTAGGTCCTGGGTAGGAACACCGCCTGGAACAGTCGTCGGCGTGACAGGTGGCAGTGTGGTCGAAGTAGAAGACGGTGCTGTAGGTGTTGTGGTCGAAGGAAGAGCTGGTGCCGGAGGCGCTGTGGTCGAAGAAGGAGCCATTACAGGAGGCACTGAGGTCGAAGCAGGTGCCGGTGCAGTGGTAGCGGGAATCAGAACACGAGTGTCTAAAACGTGGGTCACCTGGGTCATCTGACCCTGTAAGGCTACCAATATCTGTGTAATCTGCTCCAAACTATATGTTTTGATAGTAACGCTGGGCTGTGTACCTACAGGTGGAGGTGGAGGTGGAGGTGGAGATAAAGGAGGATCTCTGGAGTAAATGGATGTCTGGGATACCAATTATCCGATATCGTACACGCTGCCATCTTTTCCTCTACCGAAACTCGTATCCACAAGTCAATCCTCGTAGCCGGCATCGGTGGTTGATTATTCCCAGCTCCCTCTTGGCAACCCCCCACAACAATACTCTCTACTTCACCCACTCGACTCTCTAAAGTCTCATACGTCATCTATATTTATATAGGTAAATAGATTTAGTATTAATATTGATATTTTAGTTACTATTAAGTATTGTTATGGTTAGGGTCTCATACGTCTCTTATATTTGGCTTTAATTTTTATTGCTAATTGGGTTAAGTTTAGGATATTTAGAGTTAGGATTAACTATTTAGGTAAAATAAACATAGTTAAGTACAAGGAAGAATGTAATTAGATAGGACTAAGAAAACTTACATAGACTTTGGTTGTCCGATTATCTACGAGCTTCCCATCATTCTTTCGATTATGAGTACGCTTGAAAACTTTGGAAAAGCCGACGGTGTTTGGGTCTCCGTCTGTCTTGGCGATCTCCTCGCACGGTAACAATTAAATAACAATTAATAACTAAACATTAAAATTAAACAATTGAATAAATAACAAGTAAGAATAATCACCATCTGTCAATAATGCTCTAAAATTGGGATGAATCCACCCGTGTGGCGACTACCCTTAGCACGGGCAGCCCTTGCCTTCTCGCACTTGGCCTTATAGGCCGTAGTATCCATCTTCTTCCTCATATCCTCCCAAAATTCCTCCTTTAACTACTCTTTGCGATGAAATCCGGGGAGTATAGCTAACGCCTTCTAGTCATTGACCATATACCTTAGCCTTTTGCTGGCCACGGACTTGTAGCACTTTCGGATCACCTGATCTCTATGTGCCGGCCACCAGTACAACTTCTGCAAATAAGAAAAAAATAAAAACAAATGAGAAAATATTTAAGAAATGTTGCAAACAAAGACGATAATGTTGCAAACAAAGACGATATTATTTAGGTATACCCAAGCATATCTAGCCAAATAAATCGTCTATCAAGTAGGAGATGTCCTCGAAGTTAAGATATGGACCATGGAATTGATGACGCATCAAGTCGTCCAAATCTCTACCAGCCTGGAGCGAAAAGAACCTGTAATAAGTAAACAATATACCGTTAGAAAATAAAAAAAGTATGAATAAATGTTTATAATAACAATTATATACTTACGTCGCTCCATTGGCCTAGAGCTCGGGATGTGTGGTGCTGGCCGGTCGCTCTGGTAGATTAGGAGGGTCTGTAAATCCTGGTCGATGTATGTACACTCCATGGGCCACCAATAGGCTAGGATATGGATTCGCCCCAGTTGGAGGGACATGTGTAGTCTCCGGTGTAGAAGTCATATCAGTCGAATCAAGGGAGAACCAACACCAGTAGAAGTAGATGCTGAGGGAATATCAAGGCTAGCTTCGCCTACCGATGAACGAGTGAACGACGGAGATAATCTATCCTCCTCATCAATGATTTCGTCCTCGCTAACTCCTCTGCAATTTGCAACTAAAGTAGTAAAAAGAGGAGGGAGGGATGAAGATCCTCGACGTCGTCCATGTCCTCGTCCCGCCATATATAAATCTGAAAGAAATAAAAAATGGTGTGATGATATTAATAATCAATGCAAATCTAATAGAAATAAAAAAATGGTGTGACGATATAAATAATCAATACAAATCGAATAAGAAAAAAATGGTGTGATGATACTCAGAAATAAATAATACGTACTAATCTTCTTCAACTTCTTATTCATCTTCATCTTCCGAATTAACATTTTTACTTTCACTTCCACCTTCACCTTCATCTATAAATTCTTCTTCCTCATCTGATACGTCCATTTCAGACTCCTCCTCTACATGAGGTAAATCCTCTATGTCAAGCTCTCTAACAAACTAAATTATTCGGTCGTAGAATTCATGTGGTAAGTTAAAATCAAAATTGAGGTTCAACAGCCGCATCACCCCCGACAGGACAGAATAAGAATCATAACCCAGATATAACAGAGTATCGGCATGCTTGAACATATCATAGAACTCTTTTGCATCAGGATTCGGATCCTCCAGATTAAAACTTGGACCGACCGTATCAAATACCAAATCACGTGCCAAAGTTCGATGTTGATATTCAAAGTGATCTCCGAGAGTGGACTCTCCCACCTCCTTATTAAAGGAGGACTGATATTGTGGAACCAAAGGTTCTCCTTGAGCCGTCCACTCGTTGTAGTTTGGTACGAAACCCTTCTTGTAGAGGTGCTCTCTCACAAGATCTACCTCTTTAAATGGTATATTATAACATTTGATACAAGGGCACTTTATGAGCCTTCTATCCATAAAATAAGGTTAGCTACTGGCATATCTTAGAAATTCCTTGACACCTGCATTGAAATCATCCATCAAACCAATCTTTCTCTTATGTCACCGATTGTACATCCACGAACGGTCAACTAAGTATCGACTCTTTGTTCAAACCAATTCTGCACAACGTACCATGTATATTGTAAATTCAAGTATCAAAAAACATAAATAATAAGAATATTCTAATTAAGTACCTAATTGTAATAACCAACGTTAACTGTATCGGTATCAAAATTGGTATTAGACAATTCCTATGAGTATCCATATCGGACGTATTAGATTGGTAACGATCGTATCGAATTGGTATCAGCCGTATCGGATTGGTATCGGCCTATCCGATAGGTATCGGCCGTATCAGATCAGTATCGACATTATCCGATAGGTATCGACCGTATCAAATTGGTATCGACCTATCCGATAGGTATCAGCCGTATCAAATCGGTATCAACCGTATCCGATAGGTATCAGCCATATCGGATTGGTATCAGCCTATCTGATAGGTATCGGCCGTATCAGACAGATAGGTATCAGCCATATTAGATTGGTATCAGTCGTATCGAATTGGTATCGGTCGTATCTGATAGGTATCGACCGTATCAGATCGGTATCGGCCGTATCCGATGGGTATCGGTCGTATCCGATAGGTATTGATCGCATCGAACCAGTTTCGACCGATACGGCAAACTATGTTAATAACTAATTATTATTCACAATCCTTTATATATTACAGTATTGACAACGCTAGAACAACACCCTAGAGTTAGATAATACTTTGAATAATATCCGAAAAATATTCGTATATTATAATCCAATATTAACGAATTCGATATCTTAATATACAAAAATATTCAAATATCCGAATCCAATATCATGAATTTCGAATAATTTACGAAAACCAAAAGCCTAGCTAGTGCCATGAATACAAAACCCTAGCTACTCTATTGTGTCTGTGTCCATGTCCCTAGCTATAGCCATAATGCATCCAAAAAAAGTAGATAAATATATTTTATAGATATTTTCGTGTTCGTATCCAACACATCATGTATGTTTGTATATGTATATGATAAAAAAATTTATGTCTATGTCCGTGCCCAAAGAAATTCATAGTATATACAACCTCCAATTCCAATGCCAAAGAGGGTTAGATTTAATTACCTGAGGCAGAGGAGGAAGCGTCGGGTCGTCGGGGAGTTGGGTCGTCCGCAGCCGCACAGGACGTCGGAGTTTGGGTCGTCGAGAGAGGATTTGATTGGTGGAGGAGGAGGAGGGGATCGGTGGAGGAGGAGGGGTAGTGGAGGAGGTCGGGTCGGGTCGTCAAGGGAGGAGTAGTGGAGGAGGAGGAGGAGAAGGAGTTCTCGGGTTCGCCGGAGAGGGGTCAGGTCACCTAGGGAGGAAGAAGGGGTCGGTCGTCGAAGAGTTTGGGTCAGGTCACCTAGGAAGGAAGAGGAGGTCAGGTCCTGAAGTAACAACTTTACTTGATCCACTCATTCTTCCATCGGAACCTTAGCCGCTGTCAAAATAGCCTCGAAGTCCTTAAGCCATGCATCCGCGGAAATAGCATCTTCCGTGCCTTCGAAACGACAGGGGTTGTACTTGCAGAATCTGGTTGACGCCCCTAAATTAGTCCTCACTCTTCTTTCCAAAGCCGTCTGCAATCCTTGGTTGAGTAATGCATTCTGCTCTTGCAGCTTAGTATACATGTGTTGCTGGGCTAACATATGATGTCGCTGAGTAGCCATCATCCCTCTTATGATTTCCAGAAGGGCTGGTGTGTCTACTGCCACAGGGGTAGGCAGAACTGTTGATGGTGTTGGAACCTCCGGATACTGCGATCCCGCTGTTGGTTCCACTATTACCTCTTCTTGGATGTCCTCTTGAGGTAGTACTGGCCTTTATTGCTGACCAACATGGTTAAGTTGTTTGTGTTGCCCTTGTTGTTGTTGTCCAGCTCTGACAGATACGGACAAGGAGCCCCTAAAAAAAGGGACAATAGAACAATCAAACGACCGGACAGGAAAGATCAATAAAGTCAAAGGATACCGGAATGTCAAGCTAGGGTCGAGAGTAAAGAATCATAAGATCAAGAAGAAACATGTGTGGTTAAGACATCCTATAAATCAAAACGCCCTACAAGTCTGAAATCAGACCTGCATGGGCCACCACTAAAATCTTGTCATGCCCCAGATCCAGAATACTAGAGAATGGAAGAATGACTCAGCCAGCTACGTATTACGGGTAGATGAATACCGTATAATACGATCAATGTTGTCTACAAGACAAGGGGTGCATACTACATACAAGTCTCACTAGGTTTACTCAACCTCTATTGTCCCAATTATTCAACGAAAAGCAATAAGTAGAGAACATGTAAGAATAAGCAGTATGGCATCCCAAATGCTCAGTCAAAATGTTCTTAAAATCTGGCTTTACAAAACATAGCCAGATGATATAACAAGATATATACAATCGTTATCAGCTGCAGTCTCACTTAGTTACAATTATGTAAAAGTAGGTGCAAGACAGTCTGACTAACATGTCGGTGCCAAGCGGCAAAAGTAAAATAAGTAGCAAAATGAGCAGGAAAGCAAGGATCCCACTCGTGTCCTCCTGCGATCATCCCTCTAGTATTGACCATCTTTGGGGTGGAAGTAAGCTGAGTCCTTGGGAGCTGGCTCTAAATCTGGCCATACAAAACCAGAGAGTTTAGACCTCAAATAGCAAGTACCATAAAGGAAGCCCGACATGAGGGATTAGAACTAGTGATAAGAATTAAGAATATGATAAATAAGTCTCTGATTTGCTACTAGGATTAACACAACGTCACGACACTTCAAGCCAACTTCTCAACAAAACAAGGACAGAAGTTGACCCGTCATGTCCTGACATTCTGCTCATCTCAGTAGTTAATAGAGTAGGTACAGTACACAAACAAATCAATTTAAAAGGCAATAAAACTATTATGGCTTGCTAACTGTAAGTTCCAAGTTGCCCTGAAAATATGTAATAAGGGATTCCTCAGTTCTTACAATGTACGAGCAAGGCTAGTCTATCTAATAATCAATTGCGCCAATCATGAATTAGACGTGTCCTAGCGGGATGCCCGTTATCAATATGCAGAAAAATATAAACAAATACCACTCCCTGCCCGTGTAGCAGATTTACAGTATTCGTGGGAACCAGCCGACATGTCGGGGTACTAATTGTACCAAGATGGCTGTCATGTAAGAACTCAAAAATCCATTCTCTCCATGCAATAGTTATTTTATTTAACTTAGTAATTCCTAAGTTAATTGAAATCTCATGCCGTAGATCATGATTATTCTAAATGAGTACTTCCGTACAAAGTACGATATGCATAACTCTACATGCATACAACGATGCATGTACGGTTAGGTTGTAGGTCTTACATAATGTAATGCAATAATCAAACCTAGCCACGGGATAATCATGCCTTGACTGTAAGGTGCACATGCTGCTTTTGTAGAAAGAAGTTGAAGTCAGCACGTGTCCATATGCCAATGTTCGGGATCAGCTAGTCGATCGCAATGGTTCATGGTTCATACATAAACGTGTCTCATTCAATTCAATAAGGTGACTAGCCAGTCTTTTAGTTCCAACTAGGCACGCATGATCAATCGTTTAGTCAAGGTAACAATCAATATCAATTTGTGACAAAACATGAAAGTCAAACTAGTATTTAGTATGGTCGGTCTATAACTCACAGGGTTAAATACCAGTAATACAGGATGCCCACAAGCCAATCAAGACACGGGACACACTCCACACAACAATATGTATTAAAACACTAACATGCATTAAGTGGCACAATCCAATAAAATGTGCGAGATAAGACGAAATGCTCGAATTCGGCGAATAGCGCGGGATAAGACAGATGGTGCAAATTTATTATGCGGTTGTGGGACTCATGCGGTCCGCAGAACTGCAGGCGGTCCACAGAACTGCAGGCAGTCCGCAGGACGCATGCAGCCAAAGACTCATGCGGCCAGACTCATGCGGTCCGCAGGACCAAGACGGTCCGCATGACGCATGCGGCCAAAGACTCATGCGACCAGACTCATGCGGCTAGACTCATATGGTCTGCAGGACTATGACGGTCCGTAGGACGCATACGGCCAAAGACTCATGCGGCCAGACTGCTAATCTTCTCCAAAATTTGAGAAAGATGGCCAAGGAATCCATGAACTTCAAACTTGCATAACTCGGTCAAAACAAAACGAAATCTAACTTTTCAAAGGTCTGTGAGTACCCTAAATTTTGGGTTAATTTTTTTTCATTTTATTTTAATTTTCTGATTGAGGATAATTTTGAATTTTGTGTTTATAATTATTTTAAAAATGATATTTAATTCATGATATGATTTTAGGTGATTTTAGACTTGTAGTTTTGACGTTTTGCTAGTGAAATTATAGAGATTGTTTGACCTAGAGCCTAACCATGTGATTATGATATTTTTAATGTCATTTTTGGCCTAAGAATATTTTTGCATTTGACCTCTTTAAATTATTTTGATATTATTTTATTATTTATGATATTGTTTTGGGGTTATTTGAGTCGGGTTCGAATTTCAACTCAATCCGACTTGAAACGGGGACCCGGGGGTAGTTTGACTCTAGTGGGACCCACACACTAGTTAGGCATGGCCCACATGATATTAATTTTAGTCCACATGATAGAAATATTTTAGTTAGAGGTTAGACTAATTATTATGGATAAGGTTAGTGTGATTAGAGACTTTAGAATGACTAATTTAGCCCCAACAAATTAGCCCTTTCCTAATACTCATAGAATAGGTTAGTAGGGGCTTTTGGACTTTTCCTAATAGGACAAAACCACCTTTATGGCCAGCCATAATAAGGATAGGGTTGAGCCTCCCATTTGTCATTATCCATCTATTTTTCTCTCTCTTGTTCTTCCCCAAATTCCTAGAGAGCAATTCCTAGCAATTTCTTCACCAAATTCTTCCATTTCACCACCAAATCTTATTCTTTCCTTTTCCATTCTAGTCAAGGAGGAAGCTACCCAAGTTTGGGAGGATTTGGAGCTCGTTCGTGTCCTTTTGGAATCTCTACGTGTCGGTGTCGCTCCGGGAAGGTTTTTCTTCGATTCGATCTACCGGGAGGTATAAATCCCTTCTCCTTTTCATTTTCTCATGCATATAGGTCTATTTTGAACCCATAGGAATGACTCCCATGGTTGTATCTCCATTTGTGTCTATTTTGTGTCCATTTGGAGGTCATAGGAGTGTCCTTTGTGTTGTGGATGTGTTCATGTTACATATATAGATTTATATATATATATATATTGTAATGAGAGTGTATCTATATTTATATATGTAATAAATGGTTCATGATGATTATATAATCAAGTTTGTAAGTGTGGTTCCTCATATTATTATTGATATTATTGTTGTGGATAATTAGGATATATATTGTGTATTCTTTTGGCTCAAACTATCTAAATCCGTCATAATTTTATCCACGTTTTTAATTTCAGCCCTAACTTCGAAATGTCATAACTTCTAGCTCAAAGCTCGGTTTAATCTCCCATTTTTTTTAAAAGAAGCGTATTGACGTTAGCTTTCCAAAAACATGTATTAATAGGCCTAATTCTTTCTATAACTTTCTGGAGAATTATTTGAGTGTCAGATGTACAAAAGACAAACGCGTTCTCGGTATTTTCACGATTTCGGGAGTTTCCGGAAACGAAAACGCGATCCGTTTAAGTTTCGGAAAGCAAACATATAGATCTATAACATACTTTAATCATAGAGTTTAATTCATAATGAGATGGTACAGTATTTATTATTAGTAGGAGTTACTATTCGGCATATGCATTTTGTGCACCCTTGTGTGTAATATAATGTTCTATTTGATTTTAACCCATATTAATGTATATACATTATGTAACTAAATAGAGAATGCAAGCATGAGTAAATATTTAAATAAATGATGTATGAGGTGTAAGTATCCTATCTAATGTAAGCATGTATAAGTATGGCTTGTAATGAATATGTAGGTTCCATAGTATGTAATGTATGGTGCATATAGTAGTGCAAGAGAATAAATGAATGATGAATGAATGCAAGCATGAATGTAATGTAATAATAGATGTAATGTATGCAATATACAAGTTAATGAGATGTAATGTTCTATGTTAACACAAATCCTATATTACCTCATGTACCCCTTACACAATGTTGACACTATCACACTTGACACATTGTTCACTTACACTTTGACACTCTTTAATATGTATACACTATGTATGCCCATTTAACCCTCACTTTCCCTTTTGCCATGTTCACATACACACACATATCCTCTTAAATAAGTATTTATGAATATAGTTAACTTAGCTATGTATGTATATTATATATATGTTAGCATATTGTGTTGTAATATATAATTTTATATAACCATTTGAAATGCCATGAATATAGACCTAATGTTGAATACTAATATATGCATGTTTATATATGTGTAGACATATATAGCTTAAAGTAATAGATTACCTAGTGTATATCCAATGTGAATTCCTGCCTATTTGAGTATTGAATAATTGCATGCTATATAGAGTTGGGTGTATATTGGCTTGTATAGCCTTGTATTGATGTGTGCTTGCTAGGATAGTCTTGGTTAGGCCTAGTAAGATTTACTGGGTTAGGACATGACCTAGTTTGACCTAGTTTGACTAGTGCAGTTGACCAGAGTTGACCAAGGGTTGACTTTGGCCTAGTTTGACCTAGATTCATGTAGAATGCATTGTAGTGGTTTATATTACCCTTCTGGACATGTTGTGACTTGTGCTGTTCTAATTAGGAGCCAGACACCTCTCCTCGGACAGTATATTTACTTTGGACATTCAGACATCAGGCGAGTACATTCTCTGATAGTTCTTTCATTTATTTGTCAATTACTGTACTTCAGTTCTAGTTAGCTGTATTTGATTCTCTGTTACAAACACGTATTTTATTTCTGAATCCATGTATGCGACACACATACTTACTTGTCTTACCTCTATTATTCGAATCACCATACGAATCACCATACGAATCACTATTCGAATCACCCTTTTCGTATCTTCATATGTTGGTTGGACTTTTATTCGATTGATGTGTCAGATTTTGGATTCATTTGTATTAGATGGGCGAGGAAATACTTGATTAGACATGTGAACATTCCTACTATTCGAACCACCCCCTGTGAATATATTCGAACGATAGCCATTCCACACCCGGCCAGGTGTGTGATGTGCCGGATTTACCCATAGCCGTTTACATATCTAACTAAGTATTTTAAAACACACTTGGATAATTTATTCGAATCATTATTAGAACATCATGTGAATCACTATTCGTATCACCTTATTCGTATCACCTTATTCGATTCACCTTATTAGAATAATGATTAGAATTACATTCGACTCATCTTATATTAGACTCACATTGGGATTAAACTCGATTTATATTGTACCATCTGAACTCATTATGTTACTCTAGTTCAGCTAGATTTTATTTTACAGTCTTTATTGCTATGATTTCTTCTCTTGTTTAGTTACTTACTTTCTTTGTACTTTATCTGTCTCTCCATACCATCACCTGAATATAAACTGCCATATTCATCAATACAACTGTCTATAACTGCTTTATAGTTCTCTGTCATTTACTTGGGTTTTCTAGATGAGATGTGCTCGTTCCTGTCCTGACTGGACCTGTTGATAAATTTTACAGATAGCTTGGAGGTTGCCTGCTAGCCTAGAGGAGATACAGTAGAGATTGTATAGATAGTTATTTTAGTTGTCATGAGTTGTATTTACTTGTGGATTACTGTATTTGAGTTTTGAGATGTATTTCTAGGATCATGTATCTTAGACACTTAGACTTCTATCTCCTGTATCTCTTTTGGATTTCATGTTTATCTATCTTTATCATTCTATCTTAGATTGTGATTGAGTTGTACCTCTGTGTTGGCCTCCTTATGGAGAGTATTCATATTATGCTAGTTATAGTTCATGACCTAGAACAGCGTTCTACCGCCGACACTGCGGCGTAGGCTGGGCGTTGTTACGTACTCGTACCCTCACGGTGGATGCGGGTCGTAACACGTTTTTAGTGGTGGCCCTGCAGGTCGAGTTTATGTAGTGGTATTCGAACTTGAGTACCACTACAGCCTGCAGTAGGAATAGGATATATCTTGAAGATACTCAATCACAATTAGGATCCCTTGAGAGATTTCTGGGACGACCCTTGAGAATCTTGTTTAACTCCGATTTGAACACTCTTTTTTTCCTTGATTTGATTTATCTTTACTTTCTGTTGTTGAATTTGATTTTGATGTATTATTATTGAATTTGAGTTTGTATTTATTGAATTTGATGAAGGTTGTGGAATTTTGAATCTTGATGTTAGCTGTAGCATCCGAGTTTGTAGTTATATGATTTGAAGGATTTTGTTCATTTCTGAATTTTGATGTTCGTTGATAAATTTGATTTTTTTTTTGTATTCATTGTTGATTTAATTTAATTTTTGGCAAGATAAAATTATATCGGCTAGGTCATCTAAGTTATGGAAATCTTGTCTTATATAGTCACATTAGCCAGTATGGTGAGGACATATAGTCTGATTTTGGATATATTTCTCGGGTGTGGAAATTTAAGGTTTTCGCAGCCAAGCTAGCGGCATCGCAAAAATATTAAATACCATGATTCTAGAGGTATGTGCATAAGTCAAGGACTCTGTGATTATCCTAGCCTTGCTCACTAGTATGACGAGGATTTCGAGTACCATGATTTTGGATAGACGCATATGATTATCAGATTGTACCTTAAATGTTTTCGAACATGCTTTTGCTACTTTTGTTTCAGTCATTCAAAAAAAAAAGAGAAGGAATTATTGTTGTTTTGTTTGTTTTGTTTCTCATTGTTTACTTAGGATGTAGCTTTAGCTATTTTTATAAACCTTGTGTAACTTCTTACAAAAATTTATTTCTTCTTAATACAATAAACCAATGATTTTGCTAGGCCTTATTTTGGATTTGGTATTATAATTCTTGTTTCAAAAAAAAGGGTCCCTCTTTTAAATAGATAAGCAGAACAGATTCTATTATCATTCTTTTCCTGCCAATATTTTTACTACCATCATTCCTTGTCTTATATACCTGTCCTGATTATATCAATTCCCTGTCTCATATATAATTCTGTCAGCTATACCTTGAAAACTCTTGAATCTTTATATCATTTTTTATCTGAGAAATGTTGAGGAAGTGATATAAATCATCTAGTTCGGAAATAATGTAATTGGTTATCATATGATGATTTTGTAGGAATCAGAGTGTTGGATGTCAAATATGAAAAATTTGAAATGGAGATGTGGTAAAGGTTTAAAATGAAATCGAGGGATAAATGTTATCAATTTAGAAACAATCACAGAAAGTGGGTTATGAATAATTCATGGATGTATTTCAAAACTAATGAGGATGTTTAAGGTCAACCTAGTTTTGAGAACTTAAAAATCTTTATTATTGATTCTTGGGAACTATTACAAGGCTATGTAGAAATTTAGAGATGGAAAGGAGAATTTAATCGAATAAAATGATTATGCGAAATTGAACTAGATATTGTAAGATGGTGACTAGTTATTTTAGATGATTGGAAGAAAATTATAGAATTCAAAAAAAAATATTTGAAGGTAAACGTTGAAGAAAATATGAAGGTTGATTTATAAAAAAAGAATAAATTTTGTGTGACATAGTGGTATTGGAGTTTAGTGAATACGAGACTCGATTTAAACAAGTCCAAGGATTCCATAAAATGGATTTAGAGGTTTCGGATCTAATTTAAAACGAGGTAAAGGAATTTAAAATTTTGATTAAATGAATAAGTGTTGACTCCTAAAAAGAGGGGTATGTTTCGTGGAAAATGTTTTGGAACTTAAAGATTCTGTCTATGGTGATTGTGGTAAAGGTTTAGATGACTGAAGGTTATAAAATTTCGATGATAGTTATATAGAGGTTGATTTTCATATTGGGACTTGTGAGAAAAAAAAAGAATATGGTTTAGAAAATGATAAACTGATAGTATTAGAGAGGGATGATTTGCTGACTTCGTATGAAATCTTTTTCTGTTTTCTCTAAAAGGGGTTTTTCAATATCATTGAATCCTAGTTTCCTTAATCGGACCAAATCGACTTCGATTATCTTTTCTTATCATATTTATATCTTGGGTTGTACTTAATTGAATTAAATTTGATTGTGACCTGAATCTCTATCCTTGTATGCTCGATCTCAGACTTTGTTGAACCTGTCCTCCATATTGCCTAAATCTTGATTTCCCCCAATTTGATCAACTTAGATCGTATCAAGACTAAATATTCTTAATACGTATTGTGATTGGAAATTTTCCATGGAATTGGCTTTCATTCCTTAACTTTGATTTTGATTTTCTTTTTTTTTTCTGAACCCTTTAAAGATAATGGGTAGTTACTTTTCTTTATTTTTATGATAAGTATCAGTTTTCATATAGGATGGTAGACTGCCTTACAGTTTTGATGGTTTGTTGTTTTTGTAACTTTTGTTTAGCACCCTAGATTGCATGTGTGTTTTGATACCCTATGACCGTTTTGGTTTAGCATGACTAGAATACCTAGATGAGACTTTCACTACCACCATATGCCATGACCCTGTATGTCGTCCTTTTAATGGTATGATTTATTTAAGTTCTGGGATTTGATTGTGGGGGTTTGACCTAGAAGGATTACAAATATTTTAATTTCGAGGACGAAATTTTTATAAGGTGGGTAGGATGTGAGCACCCTAAATTTTGGGTTAATTTTTTTTATTTTATTTTAATTTTCTGACTGAGGGTAATTTTGAAATTTCGTGTTTATAATTATTTTAATAATGATATTTAATTCATGATATGATTTTAGGTGATTTTAAATCATTTTAAAATTATTTAAATCAATGACTTGTGGTTTTAACGTTTTGCTAGTGAAATCCTAGAGATTGTTTGACCTAGAGCCTAACCATGTGATTATGATATTTTTAATGTCATTTTGGCCTAAGAATATTTTTGCATTTGACCTCTTTAAATTATTTTGATATTATTTTATTATTTATGATATTGTTTTGGGGTTATTTGAGTCGGGTTCGAATTTCAACTCAATCCGACTTGAAACGGGAACCCGGGGGTAGTTTGACTCTAGTGGGACCCACACACTAGTTAGGCATGGCCCACATGATATTAATTTTAGTCCACATGATAGAAATATTTTAGTTAGAGGTTAGACTAATTATTATGGATAAGGTTAGTGTGATTAGAGACTTTAGAATGACTAATTTAGCCCCAACCAATTAGCCCTTTCCTAATACTCATAGAATAGGTTAGTAGGGGCTTTTGGACTTTTCCTAATAGGACAAAACCACCTTTATGGCCAGCTACAATAAGATAGGGTTGAGCCTCCCATTTGTCATTATCCATCTATTTTTCTCTCTCTTATTCTTCTCCAAATTTCTATAGAGCAATTCCTAGCAATTTCTCCACCAAATCCTTCCATTTCACCACCAAATCTTCTTCTTTCCTTCTCCATTCTAGTCAAGGAGGAAGCAACCCAAGTTTGGGAGGATTTGGAGCTCGTTCGTGTCCTTTTGGAATCTCTACGTGTCGGTGTCGCTCCGGGAAGGTTTTTCTTCGATTCGATCTACCGGGAGTATAAATTCCTTCTCCTTTTCATTTCCTCATGCATATAGGTCTATTTTGAGCCCATAGGAATGACCCCATGGTTGTATCTCCATTTGTGTCTATTTTGTGTCCATTTGGAGGTTATAGGAGTGTCCTTTGTGTTGTGGATGTGTTCATGTTACATATATAGATTTATATATATATATATATATATTGTAGTGAGAGTGTATCTATATTTATATATATAATAAATGGTTCATGATGATTATATAATCAAGTTTGTGAGTGTGGTTCCTCATATTATTATTGCTATTATTGTTGTGGATAATTAGGATATATATTGTGTATTCTTTTGGCTCAAACTATCTAAATCCGTCATGATTTTATCCACGTTTTTAATTTCAGCCCTAACTTCGAAATGTCATAACTTCTAGCTCAAAGCTCAGTTTAATCTTCCGTTTTTTTTAAAAGAAGCGTATTGAAGTTAGCTTCCCAAAAACATATATTAATAGGCCTAATTCTTTCTGTAACTTTCTGGAAAATTATTTGAGTGTCAGCTGTACGAAAAACAAATGCGTTCTCGGTGTTTTCGCGATTTCGGGAGTTTCCGGAAACGAAAATGCGATCCGTTTAAGTTTCGGAAAGCTAACACATAGATCTATAACATACTTTAATCATAGAGTTTAATTCATGCTGAGATGGTACAGTATTTATTATTAGTAGGAGTTACTATTCGGCATATGCATTTTGTGCACCCTTGTGTGTAATATAATGTTCTATTTGATTTTAACCCATGTTAATGTATATATATTATGTAACTAAATAGAGAATGCAAGCATGAGTAAATGTTTAAATAAATGATGTATGAGGTATAAGTATCCTATCTAATGTAAGCATGTATAAGTATGGCTTGTAATGAATATGTAGGTTCCATAGTATGTAATGTATGGTGCATATAGTAGTGCAAGAGAATAAATGAATGATGAATGAATGCAAGCATGAATGTAATGTAATAATAGATATAATGTATGCAATATACAAGTTAATGAGATGTAATGTTCTATGTTAACACAAATCCTATATTACCTCATGTACCCCTTACACTATGTTGACACTATCACACTTGACACATTGTTCACTTACACTTTGACACTCTTTGATATGTATACACTATGTATGCCCATTTAACCCTCACTTTCCCCTTTGCCATGTTCACATACACACACATAGCCTCTTAAATAAGTATTTATGAATATAGTTAACTTAGCTATGTATGTATATTATATATATGTTAGCATATTGTGTTGTAATATTTAAGTTTATATAACCATTTGAAATGCCATGAATATAGACCTAATGTTGAATACTAATATATGCATGTTTATATATGTGTAGACATATATAGCTTAAAGTAATAGATTACCTAGTGTATATCCAATGTGAATTCTTGCCTATTTGAGTATTGAATAATTGCATGCTATATAGAGTTGGGTGTATGTTGGCTTGTATAGCCTTGTATTGATGTGTGCTTGCTAGGATAGTCTTGGTTAGGCCTAGTAAGACTTACTGGGTTAGGACATGACCTAGTTTGACCTAGTTTGACTAGTGCAGTTGACCAGAGTTGACCAAGGGTTGACTTTGGCCTAGTTTGACCTAGATTCATGTAGAATGCATTGTAGTGGTTTATATTACCCTTCTGGACAAGTTGTGACTTGTGCTGTTCTAATTAGGAGCCAGACACCTCTCCTCGGACAGTATATTTACTTTGGACATTCAGATATCAGGCGAGTACATTCTCTGATAGTTCTCTCATTTATTTTTCAATTATTGTACTTCAGTTCTAGTTAGCTGTATGTGATTCTCTGTTACGAACACGTTTTTTATTTCTGAATCCATGTATGCGACACACATACTTACTTGTCTTACCTCTATTATTCGAATCACCATACGAATCACCATACGAATCACTATTCGAATCACCCTATTCGTATCTTCATATGTTGGTTGGACTTTTATTCGATTGATGTGTCGGATTTTGGATTCATTTGTATTAGATGGGCGGAAAAATACTTGATTAGACATGTGAACATTCCTACTATTCGAACCACCCCCTGTGAATATATTCGAACGATAGCCATTCCACACCCGTCCAGGTGTGTGATGTGCCGGATTTACCTATAGCCGTTTACATGTCTAACTAAGTATTTTAAAACACACTTGGAGAATTTATTCGAATCATTATTAGAACATCATGTGAATCACTATTCGTATCACCTTATTCGTATCGCCTTATTCGATTCACCTTATTAGAATAATGATTAGAATTACATTCGACTCATCTTATATTAGACTCACATTGGGATTACACTCAACTTATATTGTACCATCTGAACTCATTATGTGTCACGACCCGCTACCCAAATTGTTGGGCCAGGCCGAGGCATGCCCAACCTACGTTGAGATAAAACGTAGTAAGCTGTTCTAAAGACAACATGATAAGACTAAATGTGCTAACAGTTCTATAAGTGAAGAAGAATCGTAAATGCTCCAAACACAAAAGTCGTCGTATATAGTAAAATGTCCAAGTACAAGTGAACTGTAAAGTAAAACTTGATACATGTCCAGTTACAAAAAGATATAGTCTAATACATGTCTACTCTCAAAAGTCTAAGTAAACAAAAGACAACTAGGCGAGGTTCCCCGCAAGAACATCCTCGTAAAGCAGAGCCGGGTCCTCGGCAGTATCTCCATAGTATGTGTCACAGAGTAACTCCTCCTCAGTAAGGATACCTACAACGTTATCCTGTCAGGACGGGAGCAAGTACTAAATCTAACAAACATATAATACTGATCATGTGATGAAAAGGAAATGACATATCATGTTGGTTCAATTTTAGGTATATTTTATCATGGCAAGAGATATATATTTTAAAGTTTAAAACTGTAGTAGGAGAGTGATCAGTCAATAGGTAATCAGGATGTACAGTGGTACATATCAATTTTCTGATGTGCACATACGTACACATAACGGCATCGGTGTATATCCATACACAAACGCGGGACCAGACATACGACACAGATACATATAGAATGTAACGGGGCTCGGTAAATACATACGGAGAAGGGGGTCATGATCACGTACACTACTAGCAGTTTCCCCTTAACCCGTTATTTAAGCATATGAGAGAGATTATGAGATACGGTATAAACATGGTAGAGACTGAAAGTAAAACAACATGTAAAGTTCTAACTTGCTACCCCAAGGATCAGCATTTAACATGGTTGGTGATTCACAGTTTTATGGTTTATAGCAGTATGTAAAGTTCGTAGAAAGTACTTGCCTCTAGCAAAGCAAAATAAAATAAGCTGCAATAACAGTGCTATGGATGTCCAGTAACTCGTCACTGTAGAAGTAAATACAATAACTTAGTTTTTATACTAAGCTAAAATACTATGACACTAATTGGTGCAATACGACTTGGGACTGGGCACCTAGCCAAAATGATGACTTTAGCATAGGAGACCAATGTGGGGAGACACAATACTCAAACTAACTTTCTAGGGTCTAGAAATCAATAAGAAAATCAAGTCATGAGTGCGCTACTACGAGCCACTATATCGAGCTAGGCATATATAGTAATCTGGAGTGCACCATAACAGGCCACTATCTATAATTTGGACATAGAACAATACGTGAACATAAGCATGTACCATGTATATAGAGTGTACAATCATTCTTTAACTATCCAAGGTCATCTAATCATGTTAAGAGTCTATTACAATCGAGAAAATATCAAAAACGGACAAAAACGGACAAAAACGGACAAAAACAGCCTAAAACAGCATAAAACGGCATACCGGCGGTATACTGCGGCATACCGGCGGTATACCGGACTAAAAACAGTAAGTTTCTGGTGCTAAAAACGGTATACCGACGATATACTGTGGCATACCGGCGGTATACCGTTTTTCCAAACAGCAACAAAATCCAGATTTTCGCTAAAACTTGTTTCGGCCATAAAAACTTTATTTTAAATCGAAATTCGGACTTTTAAAAGTCAAAATTGAATAGAATTGAATTTACAACAACATGGAAGTATTAGTTTTCAAAAAACAAAATATTTGATAGATCAAAACCTCAAAATACTCGAAAATCATATCTAGAAACTCAGATCTACGCAATACTGTCAATCAAAACCAAAAGTGCTATATACTAAACATGTTAACAATTTAAAGAAGCAAATTATAGGCCAATAAAACTCTAGTTTCCATGGAAAACAAAAATAAAGTATGGTCATGCCACTTTTGAGCAAGATACACTTGCCTAGGTTAAGCTCCAAGCCTAATCTTCTAGTCCACCACCAAGAGGGGTACGAAACCACACTCTAGACCTCAAGGCCAAGCTCCTAGCAAAGCTCCAAGGGAAGAGAAAGGAAGAAGAAATGAAGAGAGAGTGAAAAGAATAAAAAGAGAGAGGAGAGAGAAAATGAAAGGGTTTATATAGAAGGGGGAATTAATCTTAGCCGTCGGATCGTGATCCATGTCAAAATCTAAGTCAATCATGGCCATTCAAACAAAACCAAATGTCCATTGGGTAATAGGGTGCTTCTACACTATTTATGAAAATATCTAAACACTATTCATCAAAATATCCAAAATACTATTCATTAAAATATCTAAAATCGAAAATATCTAAAATGTAGAAAATCTGTCTGGACGGTATGCCGGCCAAGGAAAAATCTATAAGTTAGGAAAAATTTCAAGGCATTACGAAAACCAAGAAAATACGAAATACGCTACAAAATACGTATTTAAATTAAATGTTATTGAAAATTATAAAAACTATTTATTTATTTTTTTTTGAAATCTAGGGGCTTACAAATCTTCCCTCCTTGAAAAATTTTGTCCTCGAAATTCACAAGGATTGAAGACCCTACAATATTCTAACATAGCAAGCAATACAACAAAATGACTAAGGCTGCGATCGAAACTAACCTCTAAGGTATCAAGCGGGAACGGGTGGTTCCCTCGCAGCGGCTGGATCGAACAAGTAGGGGTATCTCTCCCTCATGTCCGACTCCCTCTCCCAAGTAGATTCACCTGGGGAGTGACGGCTCCAAGCTACTCGTACTAGGGGTATAACCTTGTTCCTCAGCCTCTTCTCTCTCCGGTCTAATATCTCCACTGGCTGCTCAGAAACTGTAAGGCTCGGTCCGACCTCCAACTCTGAATGATCTAGCACATGACTGGGGTCTGGAACATATCTCCTCAACTGAGATACGTGAAAGACATCGTGAACTCCAGCTAGGTTGGGTGGAAGTGCAACCCTGTAAGCTACCTCTCCAATCCTGCCAAGTACCTCGAATGGCCCGATGTATCTGGGGCTCAGCTTCCCTCCTCGTCCGAATCGGATCGTCCCTCGAGTAGGTGATATCTTTACTAGCACCATATTACCGTCTACGAACTCCATCGGTCTGCGACTAGCATCAGCCCAGTGTTTCTGCCTATCTTGAGCTACTCTGAGCCTGTCCCTGATCATCCCGACTTTCTCTGCTGCATCCGTGATCATCTCTGGCCCAAGCATAACTCTGTCTCCGACATCATCCCAAAAGAGCGGTGTGCGGCATCGTCGCCCATATAGCGCCTCGAAAGGAGACATACCTATACTGGCCTGGTAGCTGTTGTTGTATGAAAACTCTACCAAGTGCAGATAGCTCTCCCATGATCCTCCGAAGTCCAGCACGCAGGTCCTCAGCATATCCTCCAGTGTCTGTATCGTCCTCTCGGACTGCCCATCTGTCTGCGGGTGGTACGCCGTACTGAACTTGAGCCTACTGCCCAACTCCTCCTGTAAGCTCCTCCAGTAGTGGGATATGAATCTGTTGTCTCTGTCTGACATGATGCTCACCGGCACTCCGTGTAGGCGAACTATCTGCTGCATGTATAGCTCCGCTAACTTCTCGGTGGAAAGCCCCACCTTGAAGGGTATGAAGTGCGCATACTTCGTCAGCCTGTCTACAATGACCCAGATGGCATCCTTCCCTCCTTGGGAACGAGGAAGCCCTGAAACGAAGTCCATCGTAATATGTTCCCACTTCCACTCAGGAATGGGTAACGGCTGCAACAAACCAGCAGGCCTCTGGCGCTCCGCCTTGACCTGCTGGCAAACTAGGCATCTCGAGATAAAATGCGATACATCCCTCTTCATCCCGTGCCACCAAAGATGTTCCCGCAAGTCACGGTACATCTTGTTAGCACCAGGGTGAATAGAATATCTCAATCGGTGCGCCTCCTGCAAGACTGCCTCTACCAGCTCTCCCTTCGGCACGCACAATCGGCTGCCATGCCTTAGGGATCCATCCTCTGCTATAGTGAAGTCATCCAGCAATCCAGCTAATGCCTGGGGTCGAAGTCTGCGAAGGCTCTCATCTGTAGACTGTGCCTCCCTGATCTGCTCCATCAAACCTGACTGAATGTCAAGCGCCATCATCTGTATCACTGATCCTGGCCGAACTAGCTCGATACCGAGCTTCTCCAGATCCTCCCGCAAATGCCGATCAATCATCAGATACCATGCCATTGGATGCCTGCTCAGCGCATCCGCCACCACATTTGTCTTCCCGGGGTGATACTGTAAATCGATGTCGAAGTCCTTCATCAACTCCAACCATC
Source organism: Iris pallida (assembly GCA_029216955.1). Taxonomy (NCBI): domain Eukaryota; kingdom Viridiplantae; phylum Streptophyta; class Magnoliopsida; order Asparagales; family Iridaceae; genus Iris; species Iris pallida. The sequence goes on from JANAVB010029664.1 coordinate 222,700, forward strand.
GTCTTTGCCTCATGTTCAGCTCTTTCTGCGTGAACACATACTTCAAGCTTTTGTGGTCAGTAAAGATTTCCACACGCTCTCCGTATAAGTAATGTTTCCATAACTTGAGTGCAAAGATCACCGCAGCTAACTCTAGGTCATGGGTAGGATAATTCCTCTCATGAGTCCGTAACTGCCTAGATGCATAAGCAATTACTTTTCCATGCTGCTGTAGAACACATCCTAGCCCCTTCCCAGAAGCATCACTGTATATGGTGAAACCTCCAGAACCTGAAGGTAAAGTCAGAACTGGAGCGGTCGTCAGCCTCCTCTTCAGCTCCTCAAATGCTGTCTGGCAGTCCTCAGACCAAATGTACTCTGTGTCCTTCCACGTCAGCTTCGTCATGGGTTCCGCTATCCTAGCAAAGTCCTGGACGAACTTTCTATAATAGCCTGCTAAACCCAGAAAACTCCTGATCTCTGAAACTGACGTCGGAGCCTTCCACGTCTCAACTGCAGCAATCTTCCTGGGATCCACCGAGATTCCATCTCCAGTGACTACATGGCCGAGAAACTCCACTCGGTCTAAAAAGAACTCGTACTTCTGCAATTTGGCAAACAATCTCTCCTGCCTCAGAATACCCAAAACTATCCGTAAGTGCTCTGCATGCTCCTCTGGCGTCTTCGAGTATATCAGGATGTCGTCGATAAACACCACGATGAACTTATCCAGATATTGGTGAAATGTCTTATTCATCAAGTTCATAAAGACAGCTGGCGCATTTGTGAGACCAAATGGCATCACCAGAAACTCGTACTGCCCGTACTTCGTGTTGAACGCCGTCTTCTGGATGTCTGCTGGCCTAACCTTCACCTGGTGGTACCCGGATCTCAAGTCTATCCTGGAAAACACCTTCGCCTCGCTCAACTGGTCGAACAAATCATCTATCATGGACAGAGGATATTTGTTCTTGATGGTGATGGCATTCAAGGCCCGGTAGTCAATACACAACCGGACTGTACCATCCTTCTTAGGCACAAAGAGCACTGGCGCTCCCCATGGAGAAGCACTGGATCGAATGAAACCCTTTTTCAACAGGTCATCAATCTGCTCTTTCATCTCTATGGCCTCCTTGGGATTCACTCTATAGCAAGCCCGGGATACTGGTGATAAACCTGGCACCAGATCTATAGTGAACTCCACATCTCTGTCAGGCGGAAGTCCTGGAAGATCCTCTGGGAATACATCCATAAACTCCCTAATGATAGGGTGTGGCGGTGCTGCGTCTCCGACTGTAGCACAACAGTTCGGCTCTAGGCTAATTTTTGGCCCTGTCCTCCTGACACTGAATGGTGCTGTGCCTGGGGGACTGAACAAAATACTACCCTCATGGCAATCTATAGATGCATGGGCATAGCTAAGCCAGTCCATCCCCAATATGATATCATAACCGGGGAGTGGCATCACAAAAAATCGCCCCCTGAACTCTCTTCCGGCTGTAAAAATAGAACATCTATAGATAGATCTAATAGGCACTGGTCCTCCTCCCGTCATCACTCTACTAATCTCCATAGTAGGTGTAGCTACTAGATGATGTTTATGCATAAACTCTAATGATAGGAAGCTATGAGATGCACCAGAATCAAACAAACATACAGCTAGAAAAGTATGCAAATAAACATGACCTGTGATGACGTCAGCTAAGTAATCCGGCTCCGAAACCTGCTCCGGCTCCGGCTCCGGCTCCGGCTCAATGGCTAGACTATAAACCCTTCCCTGAGGTCCCTTCTGCTGCTGCAGATGCTGCCCGAACCTCTGCTGCTGAGTCGGGAGTGGTCCTCTAGTCTTTGCTACTGGGCACTCTCGAAGCTGATGGGTGGCAGACCCACAAGCCAAACACTGTCCCAACTTCTTCCTGCAGATGGAAGCGTCGTGGCCTACCCACTTGCAGAATACACAAATACCTCCCTTCGGCTGCTGTCGGGGTCCCGGGGCTCTAACTGGCGGGGTCTGATGATGTGATATAGGGGGACGGTAAGTCTGCTGGGATGGCGTCGGTGCTCTCTGCTGGAAAGCCTGACGCTTGGACGGTCCCTCATGATGTACAGAAGCCAGCCTCTTGTATGACAGAAGACGCTCCTCGATGCTCCGAGCTAACTCTAGGCTCTGGTAGTAGTCAGTCGTACCGTTCGCCACTATAAGAATGCCAATGTCTGGAACTAAACCATGGCAAAACCTACGGGTCATCTCCTCTGGATCAGCAACCAGACTAGGAGCGAAACGGCTCAGACGACTAAACTCTACCGCATACTCGTCAACAGAACGGTTCCCCTGCTGGATGTTCTGGAATCGTAGCCCCATGGCTACTCTAGCAGTGATCGAAAAGAATTTCTTCTTGAACTGGGTCTTGAACTGGTCCCAGGTGGCTCTACCTCTCGCGAACAATGGCTCATTCCGGAACCAGACTCCTGCTAAGTCTATCAGCAGAAATCCTGCTGCCTCGACCTGGAGGTCATCCGGCATCCTAACTCCCAGAAGCTTCCTCTCTACTGAATCTAGCCAGTCATCTGCTACTACTATGCCCTCAGTCCCTGAGAACTCCTTGGGATTCAGACACATGAAGTCCTTGATCGTTCCCGCTCTCTGCCGTAGCTCTACATGTGGTAGGACTACGGGACGTCCCTCAGAACGCTCCATGCTCTGGCGGAGTAGGGTAGTCTGCTCCTGATGGGTTGTTAGGAACCCCTGGATCAGTGTGAGCAGCTGGGTCCCGTCGAGTGTGACGGAAGCCTGGGTGGGTATAGTGATAGGGGGTGGTGGAAGTATCGGGTCCTGCCGGGTCTGCGATGTGGAAGGTGGTGGAGGTATCTGGGTTGGTAGATTTGTGGAGTGGGGGAGTGTGGTAGGTGGAGGTGTATCAGTCAACTGGTCAGCTGACTGGATATGGAGGGCCCCGTTCTCGGAGGTAACATACTGGGATGAATGAGTAAGCACCATCTAAATTACACATAAAAAGACTTATAAGGACTTGTTTAAAGTAAGCAATCATATGCAAGGAAATCTAATTATAATAGCAAACATGTGATGTATTTCCTATGTTACAATCCTAGCATTCCTCTAAGTGTTCTAAGCGTCTTTCCTAATATTGTCTAATTACCTTAAGTTCCTAATTGCAGGCATGCTTGGTACAATAACGTAACCAAACAGTTTAGTCAGGACCTGCATGGGCCACCACTAAAAACATGTTACGACCCGCTACCCAAATTATTGGGCCAGGCCGAGGCATGCCCAGCCTACGTTGAGATAAAACGTAGTAAGCTGTTCTAAAGACAACAAGATAAGACTAAATGTGCAAACAGTTCTATAAGTGAAGAAGAATCGTAAATGCTCCAAACACAAAAGTCGTCGTATATTGTAAAATGTCCAAGTACAAGTGAACTATAAAGTAAAACTGGATACAAGTCCAGTTACAAAAAGATATAGTCTAATACATGTCTACTCTCAAAAGTCTAAGTAAACAAAAGACAACTAGGCGAGGATTCCCGCAGGAACATCCTCGTAAAGCAGAGCCGGGTCCTCGGCAGTATCTCCATAGTATGTGTCACAGAGTAACTCTTCCTCAGTAAGGATACCTACAACGTTATCCTGTCAGGACGGGAGCAAGTACTAAATCTAACAAACATATAATACTGATCATGTGATGAAAAGGAAATGACATATCATGTTGGTTCAGTTTTAGGTATATTTTATCATGGCGAGAGATATACATTTTAAAGTTTAAAACTGTAGTAGGTGAATGATCAGTCAATAGGTAATCAGGATGTACAGCGGTACATATCAATTTTCTGATGTGCACATACGTACACATAACGGCATCGGTGTATATCCATACACAAATGCGGGACCAGACATACGACACAGATATATATAGAATGTAACGGTGCTCGGTAAATACATACGGAGAAGGGGGTCATGATCACGTACACTACTAGCAGTTTTCCCTTAACCCGTTATTTAAGCATGTGAGAGAGATTATGAGATATGGTATAAACATGGTAGAGACTGAAAGTAATACAACATGTAAAGTTCTAACTTGCTACCCCAAGGATCAGTATTTAACATGGTTGGTGATTCACAGTTTTATGGTTTATAGCAGTATGTAAAGTTCGTAGAAAGTACTTGCCTCTAGCAAAGCAAAACAAAACAAGCTGCGATAACAGTGCTATGGATGTCCAGTAACTCGTCACTGTAGAAGTAAATACAATAACTTAGTTTTTATACTAAGCTAAAATACTATGACACTAATTGGTGCAATACGACTTGGGACTGGGCACCTAGCCAAAATGATGACTTTAGCATAGGAGACCAATGTGGGGTGACACAATACTCAAACTAACTTTCTAGGGTCTAGAAATCAATAAGAAAATCAAGTCATGAGTGCGCTACTACGAGCCACTATATCGAGCTAGGCATATATAGTAATCTGGAGTGCACCATAACAGGCCACTATCTATAATTTGGACATAGAACAATATGTGAACATAAGCATGTACCATGTATATAGAGTGTACAATCATTCTTTAACTATCCAAGGTCATCTAATCATGTTAAGAGTCTATTACAATCGAAAAAATATCAAAAAGGGACAAAAACGGGCAAAAACGGACAAAAATAGCATAAAACGGCATACCGGCGGTATACTGCGGCATACCGGCGGTATACCGGACTAAAGATAGTAAGTTTCTGGTGCCAAAAATGGCATACCGGCGGTATACTGCGGCATACCGGCGGTATACCATTTTTCCAAACAGCAACAAAATCCAGATTTTCGCTAAAACTTGTTTCGGCCATAAAAACTTCATTTTAAATCGAAATTCGGACTTTCAAAAGTCAAAATTGAATAGAATTGAATTTCCAACAACATGGAAGTATTAATTTTCACAAATCAAAACATTTGATAGATCAAAACCTCAAAATACTCGAAAATCATATCTAGAAACTCAGATCTACGCAATACTGTCAATCAAAACCAAAAGTGCTATATACTAAACATGTTAACAATTTAAAGAAGCAAATTATAGGCCAATAAAACTCTAGTTTCCATGGAAAACAAAAATAAAGTATGGTCATGCCACTTTTGAGCAAGATACACTTGCCTAGGTTAAGCTCCAAGCCTAATCTTCTAGTCCACCACCAAGAGGGGTACGAAACCACACTCTAGACCTCAAGGCCAAGCTCCTAGCAAAGCTCCAAAGGAAGAGAAAGGAAGAAGAAATGAAGAGAGAGTGAAGAGAATGAAAAGAGAGAGGTGAGAGAAAGTGAAAGGGTTTATATAGAAGGGGTAATTAATCTTAGCCGTCGGATCGTGATCCATGTCAAAATCTAAGTCAATCATGGCCATTCAAACAAAACCAAATGTCCATTGGGTAATAGGGTGCTTCTACACTATTCATGAAAATATCTAAACACTATTCATCATAATATCCAAAACACTATTCATCAAAATATCTAAAATCGAAAATATCTAAAATGTAGAAAATCTGTCTGGACGGTATGCCGGCCAAGGAAAAATCTATAAGTTAGAAAAAATTTCAAGGCATTACGAAAACCAAGAAAATACGAAATACGCTACAAAATACATATTTAAATTAAATGTTATTGAAAATTATAAAAACTATTTATTTATTTTTTTTGAAATCTAGGGGCTTACATTATGTTACTCTAGTTCAGCTAGATTTTATTTTACAGTCTTTATTGCTATGATTTCTTCTCTTGTTTATTTACTTACTTTCTTTGTACTTTATCTGTCTCTCCATACCATCACCTGAATATAAACTGCCATATTCATCAATACAACTGTCTATAACTGCTAGTTCTCTGTCATTTACTTGGGTTTTCTAGATGAGATGTGCTCGTTCCTGTCCTGACTGGACCTGTTGATAAATTTTACAGATAGCTTGGAGGTTGCCTGCTAGCCTAGAGGAGACACAGTAGAGATTGTATAGATAGTTATTTTAGTTGTCATGAGTTGTATTTACTTGTGGATTACTGTATTTGAGTTTTGAGATGTATTTCTAGGATCATGTATCTTAGACACTTAGACTTCTATCTCCTGTATCTCTTTTGGATTTCATGTTTATCTATCTTTATCATTCTATCTTAGATTGTGATTGAGTTGTACCTCTGTGTTGGCCTCCTTATGGAGAGTATTCATATTATGCTAGTTATAGTTCATGACCTAGAACAGCGTTCTACCGCCGACACTGCGGCGTAGGCTGGGCGTTGTTACTTACTCGTACCCTCACGGTGGGTGCGGGTCATGACAAGGTCAAATTTGGATAAAATGAAATTTTCTACCACATGGAACAATTAGATTTTTGAAAATAAGCAAGTTTGATAGATCAAAACCAAGAAAAACCTATAAAATCTAAACTTAAAATCTAGATCTACACAAAACCATCCATGGAAATCAAAAACTTCAAGACCTAAACTTGTAGAGAAAGAGGAGAGGAACAACATGGACTAAAAATAAACGAAAATGTGTGAAATCTCTCATAGTGTGCGAGATGTACTTGCCTCTCCAAATTGGTTAGGGTTTTGGTAGAGGGAATGAAATAAAAGTTTGTGAGGAGAGAGAAGAAAAGGTGTATAAATATCAAGTCAAGTTTGATCTCCAGCACCCATTCCTTTCCCATACAATCTAGGCCATCCACCCCTTATCATGATTAACCAAGCCAAACCAAGTTGGTTCAACATGAATCGAAATAAACCAAAAACTAAGCAAAAGCAGAAAATAAAATACAGAAAAATATTTAGCATGTAATTAAAGGAATTAAATACAGAATAAATGCATGATAAATACTAAATAATTACAGTCAAGTAGTACATGTATTAAAAATACGTATCCCGGGAACGGGTAGTAACATCTCTACCCTCCTTAGAAAAATTATGTCCTCGAAATTTCAAATCCAAGCAGGCTAGAAACATCAGGGCTAGACTAATCCAACTACAAGCAATTCTAGCAAGCAAGCAATCATCTTACAATATTAATAGCAAGTAATATATCTATATTTATCAATCTACTACATCAAGTAATTTTTATCCGTAGGGTGATAAGCATGAGGAATCAAGACAATCAAGGTACACGGAAAGAAATATACCTTATGAGTCAAATAGGTGCGGATACAGTGATCGGATATCATCCTCACGTTTCCATATTCACTCTCCTAAGGAGTGATGACCCCAAGCAACATGGACAAGTCTAATTGTTCGGTTCTTCAGTATCTTCTTCCTTCGGTCCAAAATTGATACCGACTGTTTCTCGTAAGACAGGTTGTACCAACAACCAGCTCAGAATGATCGAGGATATGGCTTGGATCCAATACATACCTATGCAACTGAGATACATGAAACACATCATACACCTCTTGTAACAAAGGTGGAAGGGACAAACGAAAGCAACATCGTCTACCCTGTCGAGGATAACAAATGGGCCTACGTATCGCGAACTCAACTTTCCACGAACACCAAATCTAATGATCCCACGAGTAGACGAGATCCTCAAGAACATGTGGTCTCCAACAGAAAATTCTAACGGTCTATGATGTTGGTCTGCCCAATGACGATGCCGATCTTGCACAACTCGAAGTCGATCTCTAATCCCCTTAACCACTTCAACCGTCTGAGCATTCATCTCTTGTCCTAACATCTTCCTCTCCCAGATATCATCCCATGCCAGTAGTGACCTGTACTTCTTACCATATAGTACTTCGAATGGCGCTATCTGAATACTGGCTTGATAACTGTTGTTATACGAGAATTCGACTAAGTGCAGGTGACTCTCCCATAATCCTCTAAAATCTAGGTTGCAAGCTCGTAACATATCTTCCAAAGTCTGAATTATTTTTTCTGATTGCCCGTCCATCTGTGGGTGGTAAGCCATACTAAATTTTAATTTGGTACCCAGGCTCTGATGTAAACTCTTCCAGAAATGTTATATAAAACGGGTATCTCTATCTGACACAATACTGACAGGGACCCCATGTTGTATGACTATCTGCTGCATATACAACTCTGTCAACTTTTCTGTAGATTATCCTACTCTAAAAGGAAGAAAATGTGCCACATTCGTAAGCCGATCCACTATTACCCAAATAGCATCCTTACCACTTGGTAATCTTGGTAAACCGGTTACAAAGTCCATTGTGATATGCTCCCACTTCCATTTCGGGATAGGAAGCGGTTGTAATAATCCAGTTGGCCTCTGTTGTTCTACCTTCACTTGCTGACATATTAAGCAACGAGAAACGAATCTAGCTATCTCCCTCTTTATTCCGTTTCACCAGAAATACTGCTTGATGTCTTTGTACATTTTGGTCCCTTCGGGGTGTATAGAATATTAAGAAATGTGGGCTTCTGTCATAACCTTCTATCTGATATCTCTACTTGGCACACATAGACGCGAACCAAATCTAAGTGTTCCATCCTCGTGGATTTTCATCTCCTTCCTGAGTCCTGACTCATATTCTGTCCTAAGCTTCTGAATCCTTGGGTCCTGTGCCTGAGCTGCCTTGATCCTGTCTACCAAGTCAGATTGAACTCGTAGACTTGCTAGAATTCCTATATCACTAGGAAGTATAACCTCGATGTCCATCTCTTGAAGATCTTCTAAAATATGTTTTTGTGATGTCAACATAAATGCGTCGCCTATTCTGCTATGAGTGTCTGCTACTACATTTGCCTTGCCTGGATGATACTGAAGCTCTATATCGTAATCCTTGATCAACTCTAACCATATTCTCTGTCTCATGTTCAGTTCCTTCTGAGTAAAAATGTACTTCATACTTTTGTGGTCTGTGTACATGTCCACCCGATCACCGTACAAGTAATGCCTCCATAGCTTCAAAGCAAATACTACTGCTACCAACTCTAAGTCATGAGTCAGATAATTTTTCTCGTGGTCTCGAAGTTACCTAGATGCATACGCTATCACCTTCCCATGTAGCATTAGGACACACCCAAGTTCCTTTTCTGACGTGTCACAATATACAGTAAAACCTCTGGGTCCAACTGGTAATGTAAGAATAGGTGCCGAGATCAACTTCTGCTTCAAATTCTCAAATAATGCATGGCACTCTGCCGACCAGACAAATGGCACATCCTTTCATATCAAGTGGGTCATGGGTGCTTAGAGTCTTGCAAAGTCTGATACGAACCTTCTGTAATATCCTACCAATCCTAAGAAAATTTGTACATCTGCTACGGTCGTAGGCATTGGCCAACTTTCTACTGCTTCTACTTTATTGGGATCCACGCTACTCCAGCCCCTGATATAATGTGCCCCAAAAATGAAATATGATCCGTCCAAAACTCACACTTGCTGAGCTTGGCGTACAACTGGTTCTCTCTCAGAACCTGTAACACTTTCTTGAGGTGATCTTCGTGCTCTTATTTACTAGCTGAGTATACGAGAATGTCATCGAGGAACACAACGACAAATTGATCTAATATGGCATAAAGATACGGTTCATGAAATCCATAAATATTGCTGGAGCATGGTCAAACCAAATGACATAACTAAGAATTCGTAATGCCCGTAATTTGACCTGAATGTCGTCTTGGGAATATCCTCTTCTCGATCTCTAACTTGATGATATGTAACGCCCCAGTCCCAAAATACGTAGGACTAGGTACATAGACATGCCAGCTATATATGTACAAAGTATACTCCAATATATGGAACCATCGTATGTATACATAAGCTATGAAATGCAGTAATCCATGATACTAATCTCATCCACAATAAAAGAATCAATATAAAATAGGAATCAACACAGAATTGTAATTTGTACAAAAGTTGGGCGAAGACAAGGTCCACTACCAACTGTCCCAAATGAAATGTACAAGAAGGAATAGATGAAATAACAAGACGAGCCAAGTGCAATCATCTTCAAAAGGATGGAGAAGATCACAGCCTCGACTAGAACACCTGCAAATATCACAGAAGCACACACCTGGAGAGATAACCAGGTCCTCAGAGGGACGTAACAAGATACAGGAAGAACATGCCATGTAACTGCATAAGTAAAAAAATACTATAAACTACAACAACAGGGTACCTAACCATCTATGTGATATGCACTTTGAGGACAACGTTCTACGCAGGGGCTGTACGGATTCACGCAAGCAAGTAATAAAGAGTGGCCGTCAAGTAGCACTCATCCGAGACACTATCGACCGGGCATCAAGTAGCGCTCATTCGAGTCACTATCACCCATAAATGCGTAAAAAGTAAATATAGCCCCATACGATAGTAGCTGTCCCCTCCACCCAATGATACTATACGTGTATCGTAACCACGACATACCAACACGTGTCGTTTCCACAACACGATTTATATTCAATAAATGTCAAATCTTCTAACATGCATCTATTGACAATTATTCCTACGCATGCACAAGGGTGATCAGCCAACACGCAAGTGACCACTATATGATACTCACACCTCACACACAACTCGTGATACAATTATGACAAGTTAATGACATGCACTCTATTGACGGTAGTCACTTAACTCTAGGTCCACATGCAAGAAGAAAATAATAAACACGAAATATAGATACAATAACTGAAATAAAATACAACTAAATGTAAGCAGTAAATATGGCAAGGTATCTTGCCTGAGGTTATGTGCAAAAGGGAAAGATCCAGTAGCTCGAACCAGCAAATAAACGAAGCAAGAAAAGACAAATTCTGTAGATGACTCCGGATGCTGCAACAAACATCATGAACGAGTTTGGAATAAAAGATATGCCTAGGAAATGTCTGTCCAAAAGTTAAATTCTGGAACAGGGGCAAAATCATAATTTTGTGTCAAAACGATGTCCACCGTTGGACCCATTTTGCACCGAAATACGTGCCAATATCTACGGTCTCTAAAGTCGTCAAACTATATGTCTACAAATTTTTTTTGATGAGACGAACCCAATAGTATATCCAATTTTGGATTTCGGTGGACCGTGCATAAAATCATCCGTTGAGTGGAATTGTGGGCCCGCCAAAATGGTGTCTCAGTCAACGGTCTCAGAATTGGACCAAACTTGGTTCACAGAACCAGAAAAATATTTCGAGTCCAATGGCGCAAGTTTTATCACGATTTGATGAGTGTGCACAAAGTAATTTGGAAATATCGAAAAAGCCCGATACTGGAAAATTTGACGGATACAGATCAAATTTGTTGTGCACACGCAACCAATTTGAATTCCGTTAAAGCCCGCACGTTCACGAAGTCGATACGGACCTTTCGGTATCTTCGGTTCATGACGGGTCGCCCGATTTGTCAGGACGTACCTCGTACGGGGTTTTAAGGTTTATAAAAACTAATTTTTCAAGATTTTTAATTTAATTAAACATGAAATTTATTGTATAATAAATAAATCTATTTGAAGGGGATGTCAGAGGGTTATATGGGACTTTTACTCGAATTTACGGATCTAAAATCGGAGTTAAAATGAGAGAGATTGATCAGGAAAAGTGGGATACCTTGATGTTGATTTCTGATGAGTTGTTGTTGTTGTCGTGGTGTCGTCGTCTCTCGCGGGACGGGGCTGACGCAAGCGTAGAGGGCCTGGGGCGCTCGAGTTTCGTTGGGGTTGGTAGTAAGCGAAGAAGAAAGGGAAGGAAGTAGGAGAATGAGAGGAAATTAGGGTTTAAACTAAAACTAAAAATTTATAGGTGAAAAAGGGGGTCGTCCCCTTTTGTGTTAGCTGCGGCTGCTGTTTATGTTTCTAACGTTTCCCCTGTAGAAGCATGGAAAAGGACAAGAGAAGCCCATGCAGCTCCAAACAGAAGGAGCCTTATGCGGCTCAGGAACCCTTCAGAACTTTATGCGGCTCGAAACTCTCCAACAGCTCCATGCGGCTCAAGCAAAGACACGTGGCCATATGCTGTCCGCTTCTACAGCTGGCCATAAAGCAGTCACCCAATTAATTGCTCTGATGATATCTCTGACACAATGAATGATAGCTCTGACGCAATGAATGACAGCTCTGCCATAAAGCTGAAATAATGATGGCGTGCCCCTTGGGAAAAGAAGAAAATCTTCTATAACTGACAGGATCCGTCAAGTCCCAAGCACCCCTATACGGCTGCATCCTTCATGCGGCTGCATCCTTCATGCGGCTGTCCTCTTCATGCAGCTGCATCCTTCATGCGACTGCATCCTTCATGCGGCTGTCCTCTTCATACGACTGCATCCTTCATGCGGCTGTCCTCTTCATGCGGCTGCATCCGTCATGCGGCTGCCACCTTTATGCGGCTGCCATCGTCATGCGGTCGTCTCCTTCATGCGGCTACCTTCTCCATGTGGCTGTCTTCTTCATGCGGCTGCTACCCTCATACGGCTGATACCTTCATGCGGCTAGGATCGTAGGGGCCATCTGTATGCGATTCACTTAGAAACTGCGCTCATGCGGCTCTGTCAGTACTTTCCACTCACGACAGTTGAGACATGTGGCGGTCCTCGCAACAGTTGAGACACATGGCATTCTTATCCTCTTTGGAATTATGGCTGCTAGCAAATCATAACAAACTCAGATTTATTACAATCATCATAATTACCCCAAATCAAATCAGATCAGACAAAATCGAATACGTGGCAAAAGATCCGAGCCTATCAAAATTCATGGCAATCAACATTAATTGCCCATAAGATTTGGTACAATCCACATTAATTGCCCAGATTCATTGCAATCAAAATTAATGGCTCAGATGATTGGCCGTCGACTTTTTAAGGAGGGAATCATTGCAAACCCTAATGATCATACCCCCACCTCTATAAATAGCAAGGTGCCATTCCCTTGCAAACATACTGGAGAGACTAGAGAGACCGGGGAGAGAGGATTACCTGGATACACAGAAGGAAAAAGGCACGCACAGAGGATTCTTCCCGGGCACCCTGAGAGCATTTCTTCACCAGAGCCAAGGCTATGTCCGATCGTCTAAGGAGTAAGGCAAAGCTGCCGTCGCTTTTCCGAGCCTCTACCGTCACCCTCCAGAATCAAAAATAAACAATTGTACTTAGATTGCCATACTTATATTTTCGTCCCTAGGCTTTCTTTGTACAAACGAGTTTGTATTGTGAGTCTAAGTTCAGTCCTCCTATATAATTGTTCTGTACTTTTACAATCAATGGCAAATACGATGGCGATTCTGCTGGGGACAAACTTCTCTACGGCTGAGGAGTTGGTGATGCAATCGGACGCAGCCAAACTTGGCTCCATTCAACAAATGCTGGTCGTCCGGTTCAATCAGCAGGCGTTTGAATAAATGCTCTCCGACGGGAGCGCTGGCCCGGTCCAGCGGCGAACCCGCACGAAGAAGGCCCGCAGGGAGTGGAGGCCCAAATCATTCGCTCCTCCCCAAGCTCTCGAGGGAGTACTCTCTGTTGCACAAGACAGCGAAAAAGACCCTCTTGTGGCTCCATTTCAGACCATAGAGGACTCTGTTGTCCCCAAGTCCGGCAGAAGAAAGCACTATGATGCTGGACTTACAGGGGAAAAGAGGAACTCCATACGGTCTGAGCCGCATAAAGGCGCCAGCCGCATAAAGAAGGCTCATGCGGCCGCAACTACTAACCGCATAGAGAAAACTCATACGGCCACGAAAGTCAGTCGCATGCAAAAAGCCCATACGGCCAGAACTACCAGCCGCATGCAGGCAGCCTGCACGGCCATGACTTCCAGCCGCATCCGAAGGTTCATGCGGCCGCCACTTCTAGCCGCATACAGAAAGCTCATGCAGCCACAAAGGATAGTCGCATGCAGACAGCCTGTACGGCCACTAATCCCAGCCACATACCGTCTGCCCCATGCGGCTCGCGGTCAGTCTTCGATCGCCTCTCATGCGGTCAGGACTCCAGGTGCACCCAAGAACATATGCCAGACTCTCTGCGGCACCATTTGGACTCTTCCTACTATGCACCCTCAGGTGCTAGAGTGAAGAAGTCTATGACAGCACGGGCTCGGCGAGCTCAGTCAGCGGTCCCAACCTCTGACCATCCGAGCGCTCCGCTTACTGTTATGCGGGCCTCTGATGGAAAGTTGTACCGAACCACTCGAGTCTAGCCCCGGCAGCAAACGGACAGAGTGGTTCCCAAAAGTCTCTCAACAATCAGGGAGCAAGCATGGTGCCAATACACTCGGATGCTCAGGTTTTACAGGTTGCTCGAGATGTACCTGACTTGCGTGACGTGATCTGTCACAAGCGAAAAGAAAGAGAAGAAGCCTCGGTGTGCATAAAGTCCTTCCCTGGACACCACTGCACTCAAGTCATTGTCAACTGCTACTGCAGCAAGGCAACCACACAAGAAGAGCGGTGATCCGTCTTCCAACGACTGCAACACCTAGGCTCAGGAGACGAGGCACCTCTCATCGCCTCTTGTAATTCTGCTCAGAGGATCCCTGGTAGCGAGAGAGAAAAGAAAACAAATATCTCCAGCCCAAAGATTTCAACCACTGTGACCAATAAACTATCATCTAAGTGGCTGCCTGCCACCAGAGTTTTCCAAGGCACCCGTTTGAAGACAAAATCTACTACATTGGGAGGTTAATCATCCACATCACTGGCGGTCGCTGGAACCGGGGGTAGCATTCCTCCGAACATCTATGACAATCCGGTATTCCCAGGAGATGAGCCCGGGGAACGACTTTCCCAACAGATACAACAGGTGCCGACGTCCCCGAGGATGCTCGCGACTCTCAAGACGAGGCAAGCTCTGAAGCTGGGGGTACTATTCCTTCTGAGTCCAAACCAGAGGAAAACATTCCCACATACCCCAACGACTTCTCTGTCCAGGAGTATGATTCAGAGGGCACGTCGTCCACCGTCCCTTCTACTTCGGCTCGTGTGAGGACGGCATTTATGACAAACAATGATCAAGACGGTCCCAGTGATCGCCAACACATCGACACTCTCGAGGTCATACTGCGTACCTTGGTCAAATTCATGGAAGAAATCAAAGCGGCGCTCCCAGCTCTGCAAGAAAGGACGCCTAGCCAAGCAAGCTTGGGTCCCGCGATCAATGCGGACTCGAACTCAGCAGCACCAAACCCGGGTGACAATCCTCCTGAAACACCGGCTCCCACCGCTGCAGACGAGGCCAGGGAGGCAAAAAGAGAGGTCCAGGACTTCGGGCCATGTTCTACGCCCGAGAAAACTGCCAAGACCTCAGGATAAGACAACCGTATCCTATTATATGGAGAGGTGTGCCCTTTCCACCAAGATATAAACCATTCAACATCAATCCATATAATGGGAAGATATCTTTAAGCAGGTACGTCACCTACTTTGAAGTCACAACCGACCATCTGCCTCATGACGATGCCATTCTCACACGGCTATTAATTGGAGCGTTGGAAGGGGTCGTTTTTGACTGGTACCGCAACTTGCCGGACAACTGCATCCATTCCTTCGCCGGCTTCACGCGTATGTTCCTGGAGAGGTTCTACGAAGTAGGACAGGATATGACGATGTCCATCCTCATGGACATTGTCCAGGAAGAAAAGGAGTTGACAAGGAACTATATCGAACGGTTTCGTCAAACCGCGATGAAGTTGCCTTCCGGTAACCCCGATTCCTCCTTGATTGAAATTTGCCAAAAGAGACTGCTTTCCACAATCAGCCTCTGGATGGGCAAAATTTAGTTTAAGGATTGGAAGACTTTCATTATCAGCGCCACTAGCGCAGAAGACAAATTGAAGAAAGCTCGCCAACTGGGATTGTACGTCTCGGAAGGAGAAGATAAGGGCAAACGCCCTAACACCAACAGCAAAAATAGTGGTAACCCCTCCAACAATCGAGACAACAAGGGAAAACAGGCCATGGTGGTCGACACGGCTCCAAAACCTGAACCGAAGCCGGCAGAGAAGTAGTGGCCTCAGATGACCTATTCCTTCGAAGACAATCATGTTAAGCCCATCTTGGACATGCTCATATAAGGTGGTCGAATCAAGCTCCCTCCTTCAAGAAGTGAACCTCGCCCTGCCGAGATGGAAGGCCCCAAGTACTGCTACTACCATCACTATGTCCATCATGCTACACAAGACTGCTACCAACTGAAATGATACATCCAGCATCTCATCGATTCTAAAGCCTTAGCCATTGACTTCGAAGAGGTAACCGTAGCAGCCAATATGGTGTCAGTACAATTTGGTAGCTTTTCTCCGATAAAGACTCAAGATAGAGTAGTGCCCGTCCCCAGGGGAAGAATGGAAGTCACAAACCTTCCACCTTCCCGAGACCAGGCTGCTGGTCTAGTGCCCCTTACCACATCACGAGAGAAGGTCATGTGGGTCCACCCGAACCTGGTACCGGAAGTAACTCAGTCCATACCATCCACTTCCAACAAGAAGAAGAGTGGGAAAGTCAAATCATGCCGCACGATCTCGACAGAAGTCGAAGAAGCTATTGCTGTTACCCGATCCGGCGTTCAAACCCAACCTCCACCGGGTTACTCGGCTGAAGATCATCATCCGACAGCTGCTGATGCCCCAGGACCTTCTCAGCCTTCGACGACCGACAAGCCTAGGCCGAAGAAGACTCGCTTTGACAAGCCGTTCCGAAAAGAGATGCCTCAGGGGCTGGAGTGGCCTTACAACTTTGACATCCTGGCACAATTGGCCAACATATCGGCCAAATTAGCACTATACGAGCTCCTGAGACTTTTCAAAGATGTTCGCGTCGCATTAAGCGAGGCACTCCGGAATGCCGACGCATATCTGGCTCAGTCCAATCTCACTGGGGAGAATTCGCCTGCAGATTTCCAGGACAGCGCTTGCACAGGTGCAATGCCCAACATCGTCTTCACTTCCCAGGATATGCTCATTAAGACCAACCTGCACGATCGTCCGTTGTATTACACTGGATACATCCGTGACATAAAGGTGGATCGGATGCACATTGATCCCGGTTCTTCCATAAGCATCATCCCAAAGAGTCTGTTGTACCATCTTTATATCCCCATGCATCGTCTGACGCCAACAAGCACCGCCATCAGCGGTTTCAATTCGGACAGAAACTACCCGATCGGGAAGATTCGCTTGAAGTGCCAAATCGGCGATCTGCAGTCAGAAGTGACTTGTTATGTCATTGATGCGGACACTTCCTATAATATTCTCCTGGGGCATCCTTGGATACACGATTACATGATCGTGCCTTCCACGCTGCACTAGTGCTTCAAGTATGTCGACAAGCACGGCTTCGTGAGAACAGAATTTGTCGACATCGATCCCTTCAAAGGGGTTGAATCTTACTACTCCGCCTCTTGCTTGTACGAGAAGTCGAAAAGGCACCATGTCGAAAGAGATATGCAAGCTCAAACTGAGATGGCAATGGGATCAGAAGAACCTCTGACAATCCACCTTCAAGCTCTCAAACCTGGCAAGAAAGTACCCCTTACGGCCGCTCTACGTAAGGATATAATCAGTCTCTCGGCACAAGAGGGGCAAATAATAATCCGACTGCCAAGGTCTGGCCAAGCGCCAAAACCCACGACGGAGCCACTGACAATCAGGTTGTCAAGTGCCGGCCAACCACAAACAGAGAAGCTCAAACCCTCTGATAAGCCAATAACGATACCGCTTCCCAAGATCAATCGTCAGCCCAATGCGAAGTCGGGGACTCCTAGCGAGCCAACAACTCCCCGTCTAGCATCAAGCGCCAAACAGGGAGTCCCTAGTTCGCCAATGACTCAATGTTCTGTCCAACCAGCGGAACCCCTGATGATTAAGCTGCCCAAGTCATCCTCTCAGTCTTCATTTATACAGGGGGTGGCCGAAGAAGAACCAAAATTGGCCATGTATGTGGCTGCTCATACTGATGTTCCATCCACAGACGATGTAATCCTGCTAGAAAAGATACCTTATTTCATCAATAAAAGGCTATATTTGAATTACCTCGAGCTTGATAAGCTTTGTACAATGTATGCCATGGAACATGGTATAAGCACCCACTTGCACACACAAGTGACAAATGTCTACACCGCAAACCAACTTACTCCATTGGAAGACGCTTACCGCATAGTCGAGGGAGGGGATCATAAAATCATCTTCGGCCGGAAGAATGATCCACAACCTTTTAGCGTGGAGGAAGTCGATCTCGAATCGGACGCCGGAAGACTGCCCCTTTATCTGTATAGCTCCCAATTCAAGCACCTCATGCAAAGTCAGGGGTATGATTTGGAGACTACACCAGGCTTGAACTACGGTACTGGTCGACGGTTACCTTTACAGTTGCCAGCCCCGGCCGGGAAACTACAGCATTACTACAACAAGACCCGATGCGGACTGGGGTATGTTACGCCTGCAACAACCCCTGAAAGCTCAGATGAGGAATGCGACTGGCATTCACACTCAACTGGATCACCAACTTTTGATTCAGATGTTAGCATTGAGAACATGCTCAGGCAAGTCTGGTCCGTCAATATGGCATTTGCTGACGCCTACGAAGAGGATGAAGACATTCCTGAACTTCTTGAGTTAGAGCCGTGGGCAAAACAACTAGATTCGTAATGGAAGAAGCGGTTCGAACAAAAAGAGCCTCCTACCGAAGATGAGGTTGTGCAAGTTGATCTCGGCAATGAGTCCTCTCCCAGGCCCATCTTCGTTAGCAAGAATCTGACAGACGAAGAGCGAGAATCGCTATTTCAACTCGTCAGAGAATACATCGACGTGTTCGCCTGGAGCAATGAAGACATGCCAGGACTGAACCCAGAGGTTGCACTTCACAAACTCAACATCCGTCCGGATGCAAAATCGGTCAAGCAACAGCAACGACGGTTCTGCCCCGACATCATGAATGCAATTGAAGCTGAAGTCAATAAACTGATAACCAGTGGCTTCATCCGCGAGGAACAACATCCAGACTAGGTCGCCAACATAGTACCAGTCCTCAAGAAGAATAGAAAGATTCGAATCTGCATCGACTTCAGGAACCTGAATGAGGCATGTCCAAAGGATGAATTTCCCCTCTCTATCACAGACATCATGATTGAAAACACCTGTGGCTTCGAGCGTATGTCATTCATAGATGATTTCTCGGGGTACAACCAAATCAAGATGTTCCCTGACGACGAAAAGCATACATCATTTCGAACACCAATTGGCACATACTGCTACACAGTCATGCCCTTCGGTTTAAAGAATGCCGATGCCACCTATCAAAGAGCTATGAGCATCATCTTTAGAGACCACCTGCATAAGACAGTGGAATGCTACGTCGATGACATCGCCGTCAAAAGCCGCTCTAAGGAAGATCATCTGCAGGATTTGAGGACAGTGTTCGACCTGATGCGAGCGCACAATTTAAAGATGAATCCCACAAAATCCTTCTTGGGTGTATCCAGGGGGAAGTTCCTGCGTTTCATCACTACTTACCAGGATATCCACATAGACCCTGAGAAGACAAAAGCCATCATGGAGATGGGTCCCCCGAGAAATCTCCGTGAACTCCGAGGCCTTCAAGGGAGGCTGGCCTATATTAGGAGGTTCATCTCTAACCTCTCAGGGCGATGTCAGCCATTCACCCACCTCATGAAGAAGGGCGTTTCATTCGTATGGGACGAAGAATGCCAGCGTGCCTTTGACAGCATCAAAGAATATCTGACGAACCCTCCAGTCCTGGTAGCTCCGGTTGCTGGAAAACCATTTCTGCTCTATGTGCGAGCTATGGAGCATTCTCTCAGTGCTCTACTAGCACAAAATAATGATGCAAGCCATGAGCAAGCTATATATTACCTCAGCCGAATGATGATGGGACCAGAACACCGATACACTGCCGTAGAAAAGGAGTGTCTTGCTCTGGTGTTCGCCATTCAGAAGACGCGACACTACGTCACGGGACAAACCATCCATGTCGTATCAAGAGTCAACCCCCTCAGGGTCCTCATGACTAAACCAGGTGCGCTCAGCTCTCGCCTCGCTACCTGGGCGATATTACTGTCCCCCTACCATATGATCTTCGTTCTACATATAGCGGTTAAAGGTCATGTAACACCCAGTTTTCCAAATGAGGGTAATTTTGAAATTTTATAATTTTAATCTTTTACTAATGATATTTAAAATCATGATATAATTTTTGGTAATTTTAAATCATTTTAAAAGTATTTTAAATCGTGACATATGATTTTAGTGTTTTGATAGTATAACACTAGAGACAGCCTAACCTAGAGCCTGAATTTGTGATTAGGGTATTTCATTTATTATTTCCAGTTCAAGGGTACTTTTGTCATTTGAATTTAATTGAATTTAATAAATGTTATTTGGATTTTTAATGTATGGTGTGATTAAAATATTATTTAATTGATTGCCATATTTTGTGATTAGCCTAACTTGGTTTGGACCTAACCTAGATTAGTCACAGCTAGTCTTAGCTAACCATGGTTAGTGATAGTTAGTATTATTTAGATTTATTAGAATTAATATAATTTTTAGTGATTTTTAGGTGATTTTAGTATAATTGATTTTGGTGTTTTAGTGGACTTGACTTATGTTGACCTTGTAGACTAACCTAGTGGCTAACCTAGGTCTTGACCTTGTGATTAGGATTTGAAAACCTAGGTTGACTTAAGCTCATGAGGATTAACTCATTGGGATTAGTTTGGTGATATTGGGAGCTAGTTTGATATAGAAATGGCTTGTGAAGTCACAAGTCATTTTATGACTAATAGGCTTATTGGCCCATAGCCCACACCCATGGAACCAAGCCCTAACCCTAGGATTTCTGGACAGCCACTATGGTCAGCCCCCTCCCCTATTTATATGCTCTTAAACTAGGGTTGCCTCTTTAGGAAACTTGCCATTTGGAAGAGGTGAGTCCCCAACTTTGTAAATCCTTAGAAAATCTATTTCTTCTCCAAATTCCTTCAAATAAATTGCAATAGGACTTAATTCCTGTATTCTTGCTGTTACTGTGGAGTATTTTTAGGGAACACGCAGTTTGAATAAGTTTAGTGGCTTGTGGAGCTCTTCCCATTTGGGGATTTTGACCCGTTGTTCACCAATAGGTATAATCTTGTATACTCCATATAATTTCTGTTAAAAATTATTTCTAGGTTGCCCTAACCCTAGCCTAACTATAGGAATAGGGTTTCCCAAATTTTTGTGTCGTTTCATGTCCATTCTGGACACGTATCAGTGTCACTTGGCACGTGTTTGTTGAAATGCCCCAATGGGCATTTCGATTGATTTTTAGGAATGTAATTGAATAGGAATTAGGGTTTTGATGTCGCTTACGAGTTTCTAGTGTCTGAGTGTGGTTTTTGTGTCGTGTCGAGTTGCTACAGACACGTGAACACGCTGACACGCGCGCGGCACTGTGCGTGCCCTGCTACTCGGGGCTTGCTGTGCAGTGCACACGCCACTTCAACACCTAATTTTTGACACACGTATTGGGGCACTGACTGACACGAGGCTTGCAAAGTTTCACGAGTCCTCGTGTCGTGTCGGATACATATTTTCGTGTGCACCGTGCGTGTACTGTGTACATGCGTGTGCAGTGTGTGTTTTCTATTATTAAATCATTTTAAATAATTTTAAATTAGGTTTTAATGTATGTTTAGATCCTAAATATGATGTTTAAATACTGTTACACCAAGTTACATAATTGTTTAGGTTTTAGATTTTGTGTTGGCTCGAATTGTTGGAAAACAGTACATTTTCTCTGATACTGTGTGATACTGATATTTCCTAGATTCCCAACCCAGTTTAAAGCTTCTTGTGTTATGTTTTAAGTGATTCTCTGGACTCCTACATGTTTTATATGAGGTTAATTAAGTGAATGACTTTTGAATTGGGCTTGGGATGTGTAGGGTGGGATTTAGCAATTGAGTTAAGTCCTAAATTGAGAACTTAGTGTTTTCCTGCTGTTATGAACTGAGTTCATGGTATTATTTAACTAAATTTGATTTATGGTTCATGAAAACCTGAGATGGTTTAAAACATATCATTAGATTGTTCACTGTTCTCTTCATTGATCCCAAGTTGTTTTCTGTTGAAACTGAAGTTAAATACCTTGCATTTATGTATAAAAGAAAACCTGAGTTCCAGTTTGAACTGAGCTATGTATTTCCAGTTTTACATTCATGTTTGGGTTTGAATGTGTTAATTAGGAATTTGGGCAAGTGAATTGGCTTGTGGAAATAACATGTTAGCTAATTTTCCTTCTCCTTAAAACTGGATTGTATGAAACTGAGATGAATTGATCTCTTTGGTTCACTGGGATTCACAGTTTTAAGACCTGGTAATTTAATTCCCTTACATTCATGAGTAAAACCTGAGAATCAAAGATTACATGTTTTAATGTCTGATCATTCCTTGTACACTAAGTACCTGATGTACACTGCACATAATTCCTACTGTTTTCCAGTTTCATTGCAACCTGGGAATAGGATGTGAGTTGGTATTGTTTGATTGTAAATTGACTTCTTTCCTTTTCAATGAAAACCTGAGAATGCAACTGATTTTTCCTTTTATCCTTGATTCTAAGTTGAAGTTCAAAACCTGGGAATTATTTGTGTTGGACTGAAATGAGTTTTCTCTTTTGACTAATGTGAATCACTAAAAATTGTGTTTCCAGTTTTCCATTCATTTGAACTGTTGATTGATGGAATGTTGAACCTGAGCATATGTAGACATGAGTTACACTTTATTGTTTCAATGTTCTTCTTTTTAACTGTTATGAGGATACTGAGACTTGTTCCTAAATCTGACATGCTAGTTTTCTTTTTATGAACTGTCACTTAACTGATTTGGGTTTTATGTAAAACCTGGGAATGGGATATCAGCTTGAATTGATTTCCTTCTTTGTATTGACTGAGAACTAAATCATTTTCCTTTACTATCATAAACACACACAACCACATTGCACAATAAATTGCTCACTATTTCAGAACCTACAGTCCCTGTTTTCCAGTTCTATCACAACACCCTTCACATACACTAGTGTATATTTATGTCACTCTCACTCTTGTATTTGACACACACCCTCTAGTTCACTATTACCTCACATGTCACACACCCACTCACCCACACACTTGAGTATCCTTGTGTCCCCCTCTCCTTTCCTTTGTATATTTGTAGGTTCCTATAAATAGGATTGTGTGTTAATGTATATATATATATATGATATAATGTGTTATATATTATGATATAGAGTAGGGTGATATTGTAGATTAGTACTATAGGTATCCTATACTAGTTGTGTGGTATATATATAGATGTATTGTTTTAGATATAGATTGAATTGGTATTGTTAGCATGGTTTGCCTATTGGCCCATGGTATAGTCTATAGGCCTATGGCCTATGGTTGTGTTTGTGTAGCTAGTGAGTCTAGTTTAGACTTGTTTAGTCTTATTAGACCTAGAATGGACTGGTTAGCCTAGTGTAGCTTAGTTTGACTTAGGTTGACTTGGGTGACCTAGTGTGACTTCTAGGGTTGACCCGAGTTGACCAAGAGTTGACTTTGGTTTAGATTGACCTAGATTCATATAGAACGCATTGTAGTGCATATTATTTACCATTCTGGACTCGTTGTGACTTGTGCTGTTCTAATAGGAGCCAGACACCACTCCTCGGACAGTACATTTTTTTTGGACACTCAGATAGCAGGCGAGTACATTCTCTGATCTTTTCATACTTACCTGGATTATATTCTTGCTCTAGATTACTCTACATGATGCTGACACGTATCTTCACGGATTAGTACTATATGGATCCCTTCCTGAGATGTTATCCCTCTACGGGTGCATCGGGTATTTCATGTTCATGTACTTTATCATGTGCATCAGGTACTCCTTGTACTCGTATTAGTTCATATTTTTACATGTTCTCATGTGCTTTCACGTGCCTCATGTACTACTCATTACATGAGTTCACGTATCTTTAGCTGTATTCATGTGCCTATAACGTAACTTGAATGGATCCTTGTGTATTGATTGGGGCGGGGTGAGTAGAATTGGTTATGTGAACACTATCCCCAGTAGCTGTATAAATATGCCTCCTTATTTGTATTCATGTGCCCCCAAGCCGTTTACATAACCATTATGCTCTAAATCACGTAGCCACTTACAGTCTCTACTATCATGTATTTACTTTCAGTTACAAAATATCTCCTGTTTAATCGTACTTCCTTTTCAGCACTTCCTGTATTTTACTCTATTGCATGATTTATACTCCTAACCTGCTATGAACTGTTTTGAGAGATATGTGCTCGTTCCCGTCCTGACTGGACCTGTTGAAAATTTTACAGTGAATGATGAGGCTCTGGTGTCTATCCCTCTTGGTGCAGCATTAGACATCACTAGTGACTTGGACCTGCTAGCAGTTGGTGTTACTTTCATTAGTTTAGGATTGTCTTACTATTTTGGGATTACTGTATTTAGATTCTGGGATATTCTGAGATATGTATTTACTTTAGTCACTTAGAATTCTGGATTTGTATCTCTGTGATGTTACATTCCTGGTTGTTATCTATCTTTATCTTTCTATCTCATTCCTGTTCTATCCTAGATGTGATTGAGTTATATTGTGTTATGTCACCCCCATTCGGGGAGTATAACTGTATATTACCCTTATCTGTTAGATGTTATGACCTAGGACAGCGTTCTACCGCCGATACTGTGGCGTAGGCTGGACGTACCCACGTCACGTGCCCTTATTCTAGGGTGCGGGTCGTGACACGTTTTTAGTGGTGGCCCATGCAGGTCGAGTTTATGTAGTGGTATTCAAACTAGAGTATCAATACAACCTGTAGTAGGATTAGGATATATTTTTAAGGGTACTCAATCACAGTTAGGATTCCTTGAGAGATTCCTGGGATGACCCTTGAGAATCTTATTTAAACTTCAATTTGAAATCCTTCCCCTTGTTTTGTTTGCTCTCACTCCTTGATTATTGAATTCAATTTTGATGAATCGTTGTTGATTTTGATTTTCCTAACGAGATGAATTTTATGGCCTGAGTTACGGTACCTTCTGATAACATGTGTTGACGGAATAATGGGGATAATAAACGTCTACTTGGTTATGGAACCTAGAGTTTATCGCAGCTATGTTAGCTGGCGTGGCAAAAATATAGAGACCGACTTCGGATGTACGTATCTTGGTTATGAGATTAGGAATTTCTCACAGCTATACTAGTCGGCATAGCGAGAATTCCAGATGACATGATTATAGAGGTGCATACCCCTGTTATGGACTCTACCGTTTATCGCAGCCTTGCTTACTAGCGTGGCGAGGATTCTGAGTATCATGATTTTGGACAGACGCATATGATTATCAGATTGTATCTTGAGAAGGTTTTTAAACATATCATCTCTATCGTACCATTCTGTTGTATAAATTGTACCCCCCATCATCAAATAACTTAGGAGTAGGAGTAGCTTAGCTATTATTATAAGATTGTGTAACTTCTTGCTATAAACTCTTCCTAATGCAATGAATTGGTGATTTTGCTAGACCTTGACTTAGATTTGATATTGTAGCTCTGGTTTCAAATAGTTCCTTCTTTTAAACAGATAGGCAGAACAGATTTTATTATTATTTTCTTCTTGCCATTAATTCTTGTATTACCTTAAATATATATATAGTGGACACAGATACTTGCCTGACACGTATGCATACTACACTTGTTTACCAACCTATCTAAATGCATGTTAATATGATTAATGTTAAGTTCTCAAATCCTAGTATTCTAATGTAGTGCAGTATCAGTGACTAGTTCTATGTTTCTCTATATTAAATTCGTAATTTAAATTTAAATTTCATGTTATTAGTCTTGCTTACATCACTACACATGTATGTTATATACAGGGCTTTATTTCAAAAAAAAAATTGGTTGAATTTTGTGTTGAATTGTCAAATCTGAGACTGCGTACATAGTAAACCCTTAACCTTGGATTCTAAGAGTTTAGTTCAAATTGCAGTTTTAAATTGTAATATTTTGAGCCGTATACATTGCTGTGTGTAGGTATATAATGTTAGGTTTCATAACCCTTGCATGTTAAGTTGTGGTTGGGGTACACATTGAGTTGATTTTTATGATAGAATTTCTCCAAAATTTTAAAAACTAAATACATGATAACATTTTTATTGCTTTCAAATGCGTAGTTCAATTTCAGATCTAATATGTAATGTTGAGCAAACTGAATGAATGAACCCTTTATTTCCAGTTTTAACCCATGTACACTTGACACTCTACACTAATGTTCACAACTGCCATGAAAACCTAACCTTTCATCTCTATGATATGTTCATATAGCTATATAGATATATATAGTTCTGTAAACATGTTATAATGTATGTAGATGCATAAATTAAATCTTTACCTCTCTATACATATAGATATACATATATACACGGTTAGCCATACATGTTCGGAGTAATAGCTTGTGCCTTGTAGATTGCTTAACTAATATGCCATGAATAGTGTAACTTGATAGCTATAGTTGAGACCCAAATTCTCCTATAACACTTTCACGTATATGTCACACAAACCACATGACCCTTACAAAATGATAGCTTTTCCTTCTCTAACACTCTCTCTCTCTTCTATATATATTAGATTGTGATTGGATTCAATGCTATTGACTTTCGTTCCTTAAACTTTTGGTTTTAATTTTCTTAAATAGTACCCTTTATAGATGATTAGTAGTTGTCTTATTTTATTTTCTTGATAATTACTAGTTTCAGATAGGATGGTAGATTGCTGTACAGCCTTAATGATTGTGTGTTTTTTTTTTACCCTTTCTAGTATGGCACCCATGACCCGAGCCTGTCGCCTGAGAGCAGCTGCAGCTACTGATAGTGTGCTTCCACCTCCTATTGCTCAGGAGGTAGTGACCCCTCAGGCTGACCCAAGGGTAGTGGCACCTCCCGCCATCGAGGAGGTGTTAGCATCCTTACCAGAGAGTTACCCTCCACCACCTGTTACTCAGGAGCGAGTGACAGTCTCATCTGAGACCAAGAGTCCTTCCCCGTCTCCTCCTCTGCCTCCAGGAGCAGTACCCCATACCATACCCTCGGCAGGTTTGTTTCCTGACAGAGCTCAGATATCCAGACTTCTCCGGGATGTGTTGGAGACACAGAGAGTTCAGGCTGAGATCCTGAAGGAGCAGGGTCGTGGAATCCAACTGCTGTGGGATTTGGTACATTCAGGAGGGGAGCCTAGTTCTAAGAGGCCGAGGAGCAGTGTATACCCAGAGCCCCATGAGCACCCAGACTATCAGCCTAGACCAGCCTACCCATTCCAGACTCCTGTTCAGCAGAGGCCAGCTGAGAGAGTGCCTACCTGCGCCTTCTGTAAGAAGCCTGGACATGTGTGGGACATCTGTAGGAAGAGAAGAGGAGTGTGCCTGTTGTGTGGGTCAGCTGCATACAGACTGCGAGACTGTCCTGCTGCACTTATCTCGGCCAAGACTCCGCCTTCGGGAGGGAGTTCCAGCCACCAGACCTAGTTGAAGGTGAGTCCTTGACCTATATCTTAGCCAGTCTTTGAAAATTTATGCACCCTACCATATTGTTGTATGTTTTGATACCTTGTGATTGCCTAGTACTGTAGTATGTTGGTGTAACTAGATGAGACCCCAGACTGATACTACATGCCATGACCCCATAGGTTACATTTTCCAACTGAATGATTTAAATAGGTTCTGAGATTTTGATTGTGGGGGTTTGACCTAGAAGGGGTACGATCATCTTAATTTCGAGGACGAAATTTTTTTCTAAGGTGGGTAGGATTGTAACACCCAGTTTTCCAAATGAGGGTAATTTTGAAATTTTGTAATATTAATCTTTTACTAATGATATTTTAAATCATGATATAATTTTTGGTAATTTTAAATCATTTTAAAAGTATTTTAAATCATGACATATGATTTTGGTGTTTTGATAGTATAACACTAAAGACAGCCTAACCTGGAGCCTGACTTTGTGATTAGGGTGTTTCATTTATTATTTCCAGTTCAAGGGTACTTTTGTCATTTGAATTTAATTGAATTTAATAAATATTATTTGGATTTTTAATGTATGGTGTGATTAAAATATTATTTAATTGATTGCCATGTTTTGTGATTAGCCTAACTTGGTTTGGACCTAACCTAGATTAGTCACAGCTAGTCTTAGCAAACCATGGTTAGTGATAGTTAGTATTATTTAGATTTATTAGAATTAATATAATTTTTAGTGATTTTTAGGTGATTTTAGTATAATTGATTTTGGTGTTTTAGTGGACTTGACTTATGTTGACCTTGTAGACTAACCTAGTGGCTAACCTAGGTCTTGACCTTGTGATTAGGATTTGAAAACCTAGGTTGACTTAAGTTCATGAGGATTAACTCATTGGGATTAGTTTGGTGATATTGGGAGCTAGTTTGATATAGAAATGGCTTGTGAAGTCACAAGTCATTTTATGACTAATAGGCTTATTGACCCATAGCCCACACCCATGGAACCAAGCCCTAACCCTAGGATTTCTGGACAGCCACTATGGTCAGCCCCCTCCCCTATTTATATGCTCTTAAACTAGGGTTGCCTCTTTAGGAAACTTGCCATTTGGAAGAGGTGAGTCCCCAACTTTGTAAATCCTTAGAAAATCTATTTCTTCTCCAAATTCCTTCAAATAAATTGCAATAGGACTTAATTCATGTATTCTTGCTGTTACTGTAGAGTATTTTCAGGGAACACGCAATTTGAGGAAGTTTAGTGGCTTGTGGAGCTCTTCCCATTTGGAGATTTTGACCCGTTATTCACCAATAGGTATAATCTTGTATACTCCATATAATTTCTGTTAAAAATTATTTCTAGGTTGCCCTAACCCTAGCCTAACTATAGGAATAGGGTTTCCCAAATTTTCGTGTCGTTTCGTGTCCATTCTGGACACGTATCAGTGTCACTTGGCACGTGTTTGTTGAAATGCCCCAATGGGCATTTCGATTGATTTTTAGGAATGTAATTGAATAGGAATTAGGGTTTTGATGTCGCTTACGAGTTTCTAGTGTCTGAGTGTGGTTTTCGTGTCGTGTCGAGTTGCCACAGATACGTGAACACGCTGACACGTGCGCGCGCGTGCGGCACTGTGCGTGCCCTGCTACTCGGGGCTTGCTGTACAGTGCACACGCCACTTCAACACCTGATTTTTGACACACGTATTGGGGCACTGACTGACACGAGGCTCACAAAGTTTCACGAGTCCTCGTGTCGTGTCGGACACGCATTTTCGTGTGCACCGTGCGTGTACTGTGTGCATGCGTGTGCAGTGTGTGTTTTCTGTTATTAAATCATTTTAAATGATTTTAAATTAGGTTTTAATGTATGTTTAGATCCTAAATATGATGTTTAAACACTGTTACACCAAGTTACATAATTGTTTAGGTTTTAGATTTTGTGTTGGCTCGAATTGTTGGAAAATAGTGCATTTTCTCTGATACTGTGTGATACTGATATTTCCTAGATTCCCAACCCAGTTTAAAGCTTCTTGTGTTATGTTTTAAGTGATTCTCTGGACTCCTACATGTTTCATATGAGGTTAATTAAGTGAATGACTTTTGAATTGGGCTTGGGATGTGTAGGGTGGGATTTAGCAATTGAGTTAAGTCCTAAATTGAGAACTTAGTGTTTTCCTGCTGTTATGAACTGAGTTTATGGTATTATTTAACTAAATTTGATTTATGGTTCATGAAAACCTGAGATGGTTTAAAACATATCATTAGATTGTTCACTGTTCTCTTCATTGATCCCAAGTTGTTTTCTGTTGAAACTGAAGTTAAATACCTTGCATTCATGTATAAAAGAAAACCTGAGTTCCAGTTTGAACTGAGCTATGTGTTTCCAGTTTTACATTCATGTTTGGGTTTGAATGTGTTAATTAGGAATTTGGGCAAGTGAATTGGCTTGTGGAAATAACATGTTAGCTAATTTTCTTTCTCCTTAAAACTGGATTGTATGAAACTGAGATGAATTGATCTCTTTGGTTCACTGGGATTCACAGTTTTAAGACCTGGTAATTTAATTCCCTTACATTCATAAGTAAAACCTGAGAATCAAAGATTACATGTTTTAATGTCTGATCATTCCTTGTACACTAAGTACCTTATGTACACTGCACATAATTCCCACTGTTTTCCAGTTTCATTGCAACCTGGGAATAGGATGTGAGTTGGTATTGTTTGATTGTAAATTGACTTCTTTCCTTTTCAATGAAAACCTGAGAATGCAACTGATTTTTCCTTTTATCCTTGATTCTAAGTTGAAGTTCAAAACCTGGGAATTATTTGTGTTGGACTGAAATGAGTTTTCTCTTTTGACTAATATGAATCACTGAAAATTGTGTTTCCAGTTTTCCATTCATTTGAACTGTTGATTGATGGAATGTTGAACCTGAGCATATGTAGACATGAGTTACACTTTATTGTTTCAATGTTCTTCTTTTTAACTGTTATGAGGATACTGAGACTTGTTCCTAAATCTGACATGCTAGTTTCCTTTTTATGAACTGTCACTTAACTGATTTGGGTTTTATGTGAAACCTGGGAATGGGATATCAGCTTGAATTGATTTCCTTCTTTGTATTGACTGAGAACTAAATCTTTTTCCTTTACTATCATAAACACACACAACCACATTACACAATAAATTGCTCACTGTTTCAGAACCTACAGTCCCTGTTTTCCAGTTCTATCACAACACCCTTCATATACACTAGTGTATATTTATGTCACTCTCACTCTTCTATTTGACACACACCCTCTAGTTCACTCTTGCCTCACATGTCACACACCCACTCACCCACACACTTGAGTATCATTATGTCCCCCTCTCCTTTCCTTTGTATATTTGTAGGTTCCTATAAATAGGATTGTGTGTTAATATATATATATATATATGATATAATGTGTTATATATTATGATATAGAGTAGGGTGATATTGTAGATTAGTACTATAGGTATCCTATACTAGTTGAGTGGTATGTATATAGATGTATTGTTTTAGATATAGATTGAATTGGTATTGTTAGCATGGTTTGCCTATTGGCCCATGGTATAGTCTATAGGCCTATGGCCTATGGTTGTGTTTGTGTAGCTAGTGAGTCTAGTTTAGTCTTGTTTAGTCTTACTAGACCTAGAATGGACTGGTTAGCCTAGTGTAGCTTAGTTTGACTTAGGTTGACTTGGGTGACCTAGTGTGACTTCTAGGGTTGACCCGAGTTGACCAAGAGTTGACTTTGGTTTAGATTGACCTAGATTCATATAGAACGCATTGTAGTGCATATTATTTACCATTCTGGACTCGTTATGACTTGTGCTGTTCTAATAGGAGCCAGACACCACTCCTCGGACAGTACATTTTTCTTGGACACTCAGATAGCAGGCGAGTACATTCTCTGATCTTTTCATACTTGCCTGGATTATATTCTTGCTCTAGATTACTCTACATGATGCTGACACGTATCTTCACGGATTAGTACTATATGGATCCCTTCCTGAGATGTTATCCCTCTACGGGTGCATCGGGTATTTCATGTTCATGTACTTTATCATGTGCATCAGGTACTCCTTGTACTCGTATTAGTTCATATTTTTACATGTTCTCAAGTGCTTTCACGTGCCTCATGTACTACTCATTATATGAGTTCACGTATCTTTAGCTGTATTCATGTGCCTATAACGTAACTTGAATGGATCCTTGTGTATTGATTGGGGCGGGGTGAGTAGAATTGGTTATGTGAACACTATCCCCAGTAGCTGTATAAATGTGCCTCCTTATTTGTATTCATGTGCCCCCAAGCCGTTTACATAACCATTATGCTCTAAATCACGTAGCCACTTACAGTCTCTACTATCATGTATTTACTTTCAGTTACAAAATATCTCCTGTTTAATCGTACTTCCTTTTCAGCACTTCCTGCATTTTACTCTATTGTATGATTTATACTCCTAACCTGCTATGAACTGTTTTGAGAGATATGTGCTCGTTCCCGTCCTGACTGGACCTGTTGAAAATTTTACAGTGAATGATGAGGCTCTGGTGTCTATCCCTCTTGGTGCAGCTTTAGACATCACTAGTGACTTGGACCTGCTAGCAGTTGGTGTTACTTTCATTAGTTTAGGATTGTCTTACTATTTTGGGATTACTGTATTTAGATTCTGGGATATTCTGAGATATGTATTTACTTTAGTCACTTAGAATTCTGGATTTGTATCTCTGTGATGTTACATTCCTGGTTGTTATCTATCTTTATCTTTCTATCTCATTCCTGTTCTATCCTAGATGTGGTTGAGTTATATTGTGTTAGGTCACCCCCATTCGGGGAGTATAACTATATATTACCCTTATCTGTTAGATGTTATGACCTAGGACAGCATTCTACCGCCGATACTGCGACGTAGGCTGGACGTACCCACGTCACGTGCCCTTATTCTAGGGTGCGGGTCGTGACAGGTCAAGCTCTGGCAGACTTTTTAGCGGCTCATCCAGGTTCGGAGTGAACCGGAATAGACGAAGAGATTCCAGATGAGGTCGCCAATTCAAATATGGCCTCTCATGATACCATATGGCGAATGTACTTCGACGGTGCTTCCAGAACGGGGCCCAAGGGCAACATCGTCGCTGGAGTCGGAGTGGTGCTGATTTCTCCCTCCGGGCTGGTGATCAATCGGGCTTACTCCCTCACGGAGTCCTGCTCAAATAATGTGGCCGAGTACAACGCTCTGGTCATTGGCCTCCGACTTGCAAAAGAACAGGGGGTAGAATACCTCGAAGCATATGGCGATTCACAGCTAATCGTCAATCAGATTCGGGGTTCATACGAAGTTTGCCATGAAGACATGATCCTATATCACCAAATAGCATTCGACGTCATCTCGTCCTTGGAAGGGTTTTTATAGAACATGTTCCTAGGCTCCAGAACATTGAAGCCGATGCTCTAGCAGGCCTCGCCGCTTCCTTAGTGGTCCCGAATCATGCTCATCATCTAGTCAACATAATAGGCCGTAAGTCGGTCTGTCCCAGAAATAACATTCAATGTATTGAAAGTTATTCCGCACTGGCAGTCGACGAAGCACCAGACTGGAGATAACCGTTTATTGACTTCATAGTCTACGACCTTCTGCCAGAGAATCTGAAGGAAGCCACTTCTATCAGAAGACGTTCCCTTAGATTCTTCTACGATACAGAGACGAAAATGCTGTATCGGCGATCATACGATGGATTACTGCTTCGATGTCTGTCAAATACAGAAGCCAAAGAGGCCATGCGTGAAGCTCATGACAGCGTCTGTGGGACCCATCAGCCTGGCCCAAAATTACAGGATCGCCTTCGACGAATGGGCTATTATTGGCCCACGATGGTTGCAGATGCGATAGACTATGCAAGAAAGTGCAAACCCTGTCAAGTCCATGCAGATTTCATCCACCAGCCATCCGAGTTTCTACATCCGACGGTGGCATCCTGTCCATTCAAAGCATGGGGAATGGACATCATTGGCCCGATCACCCCACATTCGTCTAGGGGACACCGCTTCATACTCGCAATCACAGATTACTTCTCCAAGTGGGCGGACGCTATTCTGCTAGCAGAAGTCAAGACTTCGAACGTGATCAGCTTCCTCAAGCATCACGTAATTTATCGCTTTGGACTGCCCCGAAGGATCATCCATGATAATGGTCTGCAGTCGCTAGCCATGCCTTTTATCAGTTCTACGACAAATATCGAATCCAGAACATTGCTTCAACACCATATAAACCAGCGGCTAATGGTCTGGCTGAAGCATTCAACAAAACAATCATCAAGCTGCTCAAGAAGTTCATGTCTTCCAACAAACGCGACTGGAATGAGAAACTCGGCGAATGCTTATGGGCGTACCGCACTACGGTACGGACGACCACCGGGAACAAGCTATTCTTCTTGGTATACGGGAGTGAGGCAGTTCTCCCCTTGGAGACCCAAATCCCCTCACTCCGCATCGCCCTCACGTACCGGTTGACAACAGATGATAATCACCATCGACGACTACAAGAGTTGGAGGCCCTAGAAGAGAAACACCTGTTATCTCAACAACGAATTAAGCTGTATCAAGCCCGAATCTCTGGAGCTTTCAACAAGAAGGTCAAAATCATAACATTTTAATTAGGCGATCTTGTTTTGGCAATTCGGAGGCCGATGGTTATGACTCACAAAATTGCCGACAAATTCCAGCCAAAGTGGGAAGGCCCATTCATCATCGAGGCTATATTCTCCAATGGTGCTTACCGTCTCGCAAAACAAAATGGAGACTTGCTCATGTTGCCCATCAACGGCAAGTTCCTAAAGAAGTATTATGTCTGAAATGACATACCAAAATATCTCAGACTGTCGAGTTATGTACCCTCTGGTACCGCTGAACCCACAGTCTGCCTCCAAAATATCTCAGACTGTTGAGTTATGTACCCTCTGGTACCACTGAACCCACAGTCTGTCTCCAAAATATCTCAGATTGTTGAGTTATGTACCCTCTGGTATCGCTGAACCCACAGTCTGCCTCTAAAATATCTCAGATTGTTGAGTTATGTACTCTTCGGTACCGCTGAACTCACACTCGACCTCCAAACACCAAAGATTATCGGGTCATGTACCCCTTGGTACCACTAAACTCACCTACATTCATCCTCAAAATATCCCAGATTGTAGAGTTATGTACCCTTCGGTACCACTGAATTTATATTCTGCAGCCAAATCTTTCAGATTATCGAGTTACGTGCCCGCAGGTACCGCTGAACTCCCATCCTGGTCAATCTATATCGCATCTTTTGGGTAGTAAGTCACGTATGATTATACCTCTGAACTTTCTTCCTAAAAGGAGCTCCTTCCTGAAGATCCTCTACCCGCACTTCCAGTGCAAAAAAAGGGTAACAGATCCACAAATTTCTAAGATAACCATGTCGATGATACCTCTGAGTTGTTTCACTTCCATCAAAAACAATCCGCCCCCTCACATAGAACTTTCATGTCGATGCTACCAATGAGTTGTTCTATGTACCCCTTCATGAAGCCTACTCCTGCCATGTCCTCTTTACCTCTGAGTGGGAAGGCTCCATCGAAGAAACCCTCATATTTGCCATGTCCTTATTACCTCTGAGTAAGTATGTTGGTTCTCTCTCAACTTATTATCCGTATCCAGAACCAGGATACGCCAAGGATAATAGGTCCACAAAAAGTCTTATATTTGGGACAATCACTACAAACAAAGAATAGAGCGAGTGTTTTCTGTTCATTCAAAATCAGTTACGTGACTACATCTCATGAGCAAGCCAGAAAAGTTCTCCGTCGTTTCATTTAGACAAGAAAGAAAAAAGATTACATTGATGTCCAAAAAAGAAGAGAAGCACAAGCTACAGCAAAGACAGACAGAAAAAGCAAGACATACATTTATGAGGGCCTACAAATCCTAGTTGCGGGGGCGCATATACCAATCCCTCAACCATTTTTTATATGAAGGATCCACTTGAGCAAAATCCTCGTCCGGAGCAAGAGGGTCAGAACTCCCAATACTACCGCCGTCAGACTGGGGTTCCTCCTTTGCAGCAATTTCAATAGGCGCCAACTCTCCTTTCTGATCCTCCATTTTTGGTATTACCTCCTCCTTAACAAGCGATGACTCTTGTTTGAAAGGGGGCAGCAGCTCTTCCTTCACAATGATCTCAGCCTTCGGCAGGGTTGCTGCAAGAATCAAAGATAAAAAGAAACAAAGTTAGAAGATGGTTAGAGCCTTATGCGGCACAGTCCAAAATGGGGCTTATGCTGTCTTGTTTGAGAAGGCTTCATGCGGTTCGATTCAGAAAGTCCTTATGCGGTTCAGTTCATGAAGTGCTTATGCAACCCTCATGCGGCCCAGACATAGGGTATACCCCCATGCGGTTCGGAAGGCACACGCAGCACAGTATGAGAAGACGAAGAAGGCCCGTGCATAAATAAGCGACATAGCCCTAGTTCTGAGTTCATCCTTACCAACAATGGTGGGGTGGACATCGGAGTGCACTTCAGGCACCTTGGCCGACGAGGAAGCGGCTTTCTTGCCCTTCGTCGCAGCAGAGGCAGCGTTGGAAGACTTGGGGGCCATTGTTGATCGAAGAAAGAAGAAGAAGAGGATGACAGTTAGGGCAAGAAGTGCTTAAATTGGGAATGAGAGTAAAGAGTTTCTCTCTCTACTTACTCTTATTTATAGGAGGCCAAAAGGAAGACACGTGGATTGATGAACGCTCCGAGTCTCGTGCTGCAGGCAAAATCGACTCCTAGGATTTTGACCCCTCTCATAAAGGAGATTCATCAAAGCACGAAATCCAAGTATTTAATGAACCGACTCTTGGGATTCCCCCTAAAGACGGCTCCAAATCATAACGAATCAAGAGCAATTAATGCCACCTACGTGGCAGAGAGAACAGTATGCGGCCAGAGCAGTTCATGCGGCTAGTATGTCCATGCGGCTAGAGAGGCCATGCGGTCGGAATATCCTCTGCGGCTAGAAGAGCTTATACACAGCCATGCTTCCTATTCAAAGTATTTCAATTTTATAAATTAAAAACTTTGAAGGGGGTCTTGTAGAAGCATGAAAAATGACAAGAGAAGCCCATGCAGCTCCAAACAGAAGGATCCTTATGCGGCTCAGGAACCCTTCAGAACTTTATGCGGCTCAAAACTCCCCAACAGCTCCATGCGGCTCAGGCAAAGACACGTGGCCATACACTGTCCGCTTCTACAGCTGGCCATAAAGCAGTCTCCCAATTAATTGCTCTGATGACAGCTTTGACACAATGAATGACAGCTCTGACGCAATGAATGACAGCTCTGCCATAAAGCTAAAATAATGATTGCGTGACCCTTGGAAAAAGAAGAAAATCTTCTATAACTGACAGGATCCGTCAAGTCCCAAGCACCCCTATGTGGTTGTATCCTTCATGCGGCTGCATCCTTCATGCGGTTGTCCTCTTCATGTGGCTACATCCTTCATGCGGCTGTCCTCTTCATGCGGCTACATCCTTCATGCGGCTACATCCTTCATGCGGCTGTCCTCTTTATACGGTTGCATCCTTCATGCGACTGTCCTCTTCATGCGGCTACATCCGTCATGCGGCTGCCACCTTTATGCGGCTGCCCTCGTTATGTGACCGTCTCCTTCATGTGGCCACCTTCTCTATGCGGCTGTCTTCTTCATGCGGCTGCTACCCTCATACGGCTGATACCTTCATGTGGCTAGGATCGTAGGGGCCATCTGTATGCGGTTTACTTAGAAACCATGCTCATACGGCTCTGTCAGTACATCCCACTCACGACAGTTGAGACACGTGGCGGTCCTCGCAACAGCTGAGACACGTGGCGTTCTTATCCTCCTCGGAATTATGGCTGCTAGCAAATCATAACAAACTAAAATTTGTTACAATCATCATAATTACCCCAAATCAAATCAGATCAGACAAAATCGAATACGTGGCAGGAGATCCGAGCCTATCAAAATTCATGGCAATCAGCATTAATTGCCCATAAGATTTGGTGCAATCCACATTAATTGTCCAGATTCATTACAATCAAAATTAATGGCTCAGATGATTGGCTGCCGACTTTTTAAGGAGGGAATCATTGCAAACCCTAATGATCACACCCCCACCTCTATAAATAGCAAGGTGCCATTTCCTTGCAAACAGACTGGAGAGGCTAGAGAGATCGGGGAGAGAGGATTACCTGGATACACAGAGAGAAAAAGGCACGCACAGAGGATTCTTTCCGGGCACCCTGAGAGCATTTCTTCACCAGAGCCAAGGCTACGTCTGATCGTCCAAGGAGTAAGGCAAAGCTGTCGTCTCTTTCCCGACCCTCTACCGTTACCTCCCAGAATCAAAAATAAACAATTGTACGTAGATTGCCGTACCTTGGTTTTCGTCCCTAGGCTTTCTTTGTACAAGCGAGTTTGTATTGTGAGTCTAAGTTCAGTCCTCCTATATAATTGTTCTGTACTTTTACAATCAATGGCAAACATCCCCCTTTGTATATTGCTTATAGCAAGTTGCTGCTATGGCCGCCCACTTGTGTGGCCGACCAAAATGGTTTATGTATTTTATTTTTTTCTAATCTTTTGAATCATGCATATATATGTATATATATATATATATATATATATATATATATATATATATATATATATATATATATATATATATATATATTTTTTTTTTTTTGAATCATGCATAATGCATTCAATAAAAACCTCCACAATATAAAACTTAATATTATTTATCTATATACAATGCATTTAATTATATGTACATATATATGTGTATCCATAAATTCAATTGGCACAAAAAAATAACCAAGAATAATAATTACTATTAAAAATCATGATTATTTACTCATAACAAATTCTTCATTGATAATAATATAATATTTAAAATAAACAATTGGGTGGCTTGGTGGACTTATACCGCATACCCTTATTTGGGTCCAGAAAAATATTGCACAATTATTGGAACACATTATTAAATAACAATAATTCTAATATTTGTATAAATAAATATTTAGTTAGAAATATACATCTAGTCTTAAAATAATTTAAGAAATATTTGCACACACATAAGATATGCCTACATGGCCACATTTGGTCACACCACCTGCCTACTTGGGCCGGGTATGGTCCGGGCCTAGTTCGGACTGGTTTGGCCCAACTGGGTCATCTAAAAATTAATATATAATATAATATCATATTAAAATAATTTAAATGCGTCAATTCACAACTTGGCCTGGTTTTTCTAGTTTGGACAGAACTATGGCTAGGCCTCCCACGGCATGGCTAGTACACTAGTCAAGGCACACTGTTATATCTTCCGTCACTACACCAAATCAGGACTTTTACGGCCTCTAATTTACGGCGCGCGTAGGATGCAGGCCGCAAATGATATAATATTACGGCGCACCGTAAATGTAAGCTGTAAATTCCTTTTTTTTTCTTTTTAATACGGCATTCATTTTTAGGGCCATTAAATGTTATCAATTACGACATTTATTTATGCGAGCCGTAAACATATAGGGTTCTCACAACATTTTATGGCATGCACTTGTAGGCCATATAATAAAATAGGCATTGACAGCCTACCAAATATATGCCATAAATGATATCCTACCTATTTAAATTATTTCTCCCAAAAAAAAACTTTGCCATCTGTTAGAAGACTGCAAAACAGAAAAAAAAACTCCCTCCAAACCCAAATTAGGGCTTCAAAGACCGACTTCAAATTCCCTCCAAACCCAAATTAGGGCTTAAAGACCGGCTTCAAATTCCCTTTTCTTTGCATCCAAACCCAAAAAAGCTATCCTAGAAGAAAACCCTATTTTCTTTGGCGGCTTCAAAGTTCCAGCGGTGGACGACCTCCTGAGGACCTCCCACACCGGAATCGTCAAGGGGGTCTCCGACTACATCCTCAAGCACCTCGATCAGAAGAGCCCCGTCGTCAAGCAGAAGGTAGTGAACGAAATTTTTTTTAGGGTTTCTACCTCTATCGTCGTAATTTGAATCGTTCAAAATTTTAAATTTTTGTGAATTCATTTCAAGTAGCTCGTCAAGAGTGCTGTTTTTGTTGTAGGTAGGATGAATTTTGAACAATTGATGCATGGACTCGGTAGATTCAAATTTTTTTTTTTGGGTGAAGTATTAGGGTTTCTAGCTCATCAGTTGTGTGTTGGACTGTTAATAAATTGCTTCTTTAGGGAGTTCTGTGCGATTAGCTTTATATAGCCATCATTTTCTGATGTGATGAATTTGGAACAATTGTTGGACCCAGAAAGAATCAAAGTTTTGTGTTTGATCTATCTAACCCTTTAAAGTAGTAGAAACTTTTGATCTAGTCAGAAAGTTTGGAAGGATTAGGGTTTCTAGCTCATTATTCGATTTTGCTCTGGTCGCTTGGAGGTCCGGGTTTTTGCCCCGGTAAGCTATGGTCGCTTGGAGTTCCCTCCGTGGCTTCATCGGCGTAGATCGTTTTAACTTTAATGACGAGTCTTGGATCGGTGTTCTCGACGAGTCTTCCTTTGTATTGATGGTTTTTTCTGCACATGTGCTTCTACGATTCCTTCTCCGAAAAGACCATCTTTCTCGATGAGTCTTCATCAGCAAGCTCTGGTCTGATCATAAATATTTATTAACTTTATTGATTCGATCTTGACATGGTAGGTGTTCGATCCAATTCCTTAAAGGAGCTACCAGATCCAGTCAGGCAAACTGCAAGCAGCTCCTCGGCTTGAGGCATTCGTCAAGGTGAGTATTCTCAAAATGTTGTGGTTTGGATCAATTGGATCGGTGTATTCTATCAAATTCTTCTAATATTTGTCCTATCTTTTCTTGGTCAATTTTTGTGCGATCAGGGCGACGTAGAGACCTTGTGACTCACTGAGTAAGAAACCCTATTTTCTATGTTTTCGACTGCTTTTTCTATTTGCTGGTTTAATGTTTTCTCTGTTTGTAGGTTGCTTGAATTTCATAATGGCATATCGTTTGATTTCTTTCTTTGTATTGATGGATTTTTTTTGCACGTGCTTCTAGGATTTTTTTTGCATCTTCTTTTGGTTGTAACCTATTTTTTTCAATAGATTTTTCGTAAATTTATTTGTTATGTTTTGTGGCTAGTGATATGTGGCTCGAGACTTAGATCCATTTACTTTCCAAAATGACATTTGGCCTGAGATTTTCCAGGAGTAGTTATTTGTTAATTTTCCAGGAGAAGTTAATATTTGTTATGTTTGTGGCTAGTGATCTTTAACATATGTAACATGCAGTTACATGTATAACATGTAGTAACTTTTTGAAAGTTTGAAACATCAAGAAAATCTTAAAGGACCATAAATCTGCATAGGACGATATTAAGAAACATGTATAATACATAATGGTCAAGTCTATAGGCACAAACAAGGCTGGCCTATTCAACTTTCATCCGATACTGAACAGACCCTTAAATAGGTAGTGATATAATAAAAAAGCCCTTTGTTTGAATCAGTTATGTGAGAGACATATGCAAGTTTTTTACCTGTAGCCTGTAGCAAAACAATGATTTTTCCTAGCCCATAAATCCGTTTCATACCTGAATTCTGAAAGCTAACATCAAGTGCTTTTATTTAATTTGAAATATGTTTTGTATTATGAATCTTGTTTCTAGCTTGATGACATTTCTCTAAGTGAGCACTCACTGTGATGTTGGATAGTTTGCACAAAACTATTCAGATTCGGACTCTACGGAAAACTGTAGCTTGTAGGAAAACAACGATTTCTCCTAGCCCATAAATCTGTTTCATACCTGAAGTCTGAAAGCTAACTTCATGGTACCCATATTTAATGTTAATTTAATTTGTACTTGCAATTGAAGTCTAAAGTAACACAATGTGCATTTTGACTGAATTATTTGTAAGCATTGTTCAAGATTCAAAACTGTTATATTCAACATGATGTATTCAAGGTAGGTTGAAGGTCATAATAACTTCCATTTTGAGGGGTCGAGCAATATTACTGAAGTTCTCCCTTACCTCTTTAAGCCATGCAAATTATACTCTAGTGTTGGTATAGAGCTTGTGGTAGGGATTCATCCTCTTGTCACTATACCTATCCACATTTCTATTTCATAATGTTGTTTTTTGTATGAAGCTTGAAGTGTTATAGCTGTATTTCGTTCTTGTGCTATTTAACTCCCCCCTCTGCCAACAATCCATCTAATGATTAATCTTGAGCCCATATGCATAGGCTACAGATATGCCTATTGTGAAGTACTAATTACTAACCATATGGTCCATATGCATAGGCTACAGATATGCCTATTGTGAAGTACAAGTGGAGCACTCTTTTTCTTCAGACATCCTAAATTAGTAGCTGACTAGGCAATGATTAATCTTCCGCGCCTATTGATAATTCCTATTGTTATAATCTCACAACAAATACTGTCCCCGTTAATCTCGATGGTGTTGTCGACTAGCAAACCGATAAACAAACCCTACTGGCATCAATCACTGCTAGACGTCAGGAAAAGTACAGCTAATCCAACACAAATTTGACCACATATCCCTATTTCCACAAATATTTCTTCTTGATATCCATTGGTCTTGATCTAGACAACTGCCCTAAATTCATGACCTGGACAACTTCCACAAAGCCACTCGGGATCTCTTAAGAGTGACCGCAAGGTTGGATCCCATTGGCGCTGCTCTCTTCATAGGATGGTCATTACTCCTAAACCCTATTTTATAGGTCAACTTGATTTTAACCTATTTCTATTTGGTTCAGACATTAGGGCTGAGTAAGGTGAACAAAGACATTTTGTCTATGTGAATGAATATTTTAGGAACCTTGTTCCATTTATTTCTTATTGTTGAACATGTATATATGATGCAATGCTCTCATCTTTTTCCTATATATATGCAGAGAAGGGAACTAATATATATAGTAAACAATATTTTACTTATCCCTCTTCAGTAACAAAGAATACTATGTCCGAGTATAACAGTAAACACCAGAGTACTGTATAATTAACTTATGTTAAGAGTATCAAATTCTAGTAGATTAATAGCTTCTCGATCACATGCCAAAAAGTGCACATTTGAAGTCCAGATACCATTAGCTGGCTCACCTACACAATGAAGTAGGAGGGGCTAATTTATTAGGGTAATGCTATTGCCACTGTCCCATTATAATCCTCAATAAGCCTTGATCATAGTCTTCCTTTTCAGGGATTGCACCTCGAGAATGTATGCTGCTGAGCCACTACACCCCACGAGGTGGCTTCAGAGAAGCGGTTGTTGACAAATAAAATTTACCAAAGTCTGATGGGTAAC
The DNA here is from genome assembly GCA_029216955.1 of Iris pallida. Taxonomy (NCBI): domain Eukaryota; kingdom Viridiplantae; phylum Streptophyta; class Magnoliopsida; order Asparagales; family Iridaceae; genus Iris; species Iris pallida. The sequence goes on from JANAVB010029664.1 coordinate 265,559, forward strand.
TAGTATACTATACTGTTAACCAACAGACATCATGAAGACAATTTGTTAGCAAATTTTTATGTTGTCATGATCATAATATACGTAAGTATAATTTTTTCATGTGCTGGTTTGGTACAATAAGAGACACTTCATAATAATAATTAAAAGAGGATGAGCAGTAGATAATATCTTTCCATATGTTTAAGTTGAGTATTCCTGTGCACAAACAATCTCTCTTTGTTTGGACAATTGAAGGAGAAATTGTTTTGTTACCCTCCTAATGAAGGGTTTTGAATATCGGGGATTTGCACTTGTGCCAACTGTTGCTGAGTATTCCCGACAACATTTTGTTTGGCACTTGTGCCAACTGTTGCTAAGTATTGCTGAATATCGGAAATTGTTTTGAATATTCCTGACATGTGACACTTGTGCCAACTGTTGCACAAGAATTAGATATATTGTTTATCATAACAAGTATTTGTGCATCAACTTAGCAAGAATTAGATATATTGATATGATACATGTAGAAGAAACTTGATACTCTTGTTAAGTAAGTTTTCCATGTTTTTCAAACAATTTTAAATTACTACAAATGAAAAAAAATTTTGAAAAAATGTGTATGCCAACAATCTAGCTAGAAAATGTGTATGCTTAAAAGATTTAAATGTCTCCTACACGTGTATGTTTGAAAGGTTTAACTGTGTATGATTTAATTAGATATATGTTCTTTGAATGTTAGTTTGAACTTGTTTACTATAGTTTTATTAGGCTGGTGTTAAGTTCTGATTTTGATTGGTTAGCTTCATGAGTTGTTTTTTGTTGACATTGATTTTAAATGTTATTTTCTTCTTTCCTTGTGATGTCTTATGCCAATAATTTTGCAGTATTGTCATTGTAAGACAATCATCCATTATGGATAAAGAATGGACTTATATGCCAAGGTGAATTTTGAAGCCCTACACTATAATGTTTTTAATATCCCAAACATATTTAGCTTCTAATTAGTGTAAATTTGATTTTCTTTTTTATTTTAGACCATCACAAGCATATCGAGAGGGAGCACGAAAGTTTGTAGATAAGGTTCAAGAAAGTAAGGGATATCCAGATAAGATACAATGTCCTTGCATCCAGTGCTTAAACTTAAGATACCATCATTATGATGTAGTATACGACCATCTAATTTATGCTGGAATTGATCCTACTTACACCACTTGGGTTTTTCATGGAGAAAAACCAATCACAGTAGAAGAAACTGAAAATGATGAAATTCCATCATCGTATAAAATGTTTAGAGATGCATATTTCCAAGATGATGACATGGATCATATAGATGAAACAAGAAACGAAGATTTTGAAAAACTCATCGAAGAGGCAGAACTACCTTTATATTCAGGATCAACACACACTAAGATGTCTGCAACACTTATGTTATGCAAGGCCAAGGCTCGACACAGCATGTCTGACAAAGCATTTGATGATGTTCTCAAGATTGTTCATGATTTGTTACCAGTTGATAACATACTTCCGGATAGCTTCTACTCAGCCAAAAAGTTATTTAATACTTTTGATCTAGGTTATGAGAAGATACACGCATGTGAGAACGACTGTTGCTTGTTTCGGAAAGATCTAGAGCATATTGAGACTTGTCCGAAGTGTGGTTCTTCTCGGTGGAAACTCAATGAGCGAACCAAAAAGATAAGGAAGGGAGTTCCGGCAAAAGTTTTGAGGTACTTTCCTGTTATTTCGAGATTTAGAAGATTGTTTATGTCAGCTGAAAAGAGTGTACAATTAACATGGCACCACTCAAACAAAAGTCATGATGGCATTATGCGACATCCAGTTGACTCTTTGGCATGGAATAGAATAGATGATAAGTGGCCCTCTTTTGCATCTGATTCTCGTAATCTTCGACTTGGCCTTTCTTCAGATGGATTTAATCCTTTTGGTGATCTTAGCTCTAGACATAGTTGTTGGCCTATAATTTTGGTTACATATAATCTTCCTCCATGGTTATGCATGACAAAAGAAAATTTAATGTTGACATTACTCATTCCTGGGCCAAAACAACCAGGAAATGATATAGATGTGTACCTAGCACCTCTTATAGATGATTTGAAAGAGATGTGGACAAATGGAGTAAGTGTTTATGATGCATTTACCCAATCCACATTTATTTTGAGAGCTGTTTTGATGTGGACGATAAACGATTTTACTGCTTATGGCAATCTGTCCGGGTATGCTGTTAAATCCAGTAAAGGATGTCCTGCCTGTGGAATTGAGACATGCTCAAAATGGTTGAAAAATAGCCACAAACACGCATTCATGGGCCACCGGAGATTTCTAGCTTACAATCATCCATTTCGGGTAAAGAAATCTTGGTTTGATGGGACTGAAGAACATGGTCGAAAGCCTCGAATTTTAACTGGTTCAGAAGTATTTCAAGTGATCAGAGATATAGAAAATGACTGGGGGAAGGCTAAGAAAAAGAAGACAAAGAAAAGGAATAGAGAGGATGAAAACGAAGAGCATGACGTCGTAGAACCTCAATCAGTATGGAAAAAGAAATCAATCTTTTTCGAACTACCATATTGGGAGGTTTGTCTTTTTTGCTTTATATATTTTTGTTTTAAACAATAAGCTTGTTTGCTTTTAAATTTGTTTATAGAATTTAACATCTTTCTATTTGGTCCTTTTTGTAGTCATTACTGTTGCGGCACAATTTGGATGTGATGCATATTGAGAAAAATATTTGCGAGAGTATAATAGGCACTCTATTGAATATTAAAGGCAAAACAAAGGATGGCTTAAAGTCTCGTGAAGATTTAAAACACATGGGAATTAGAAAGTCATTGCATCCGAATAAAGATGATGACTCTGGTTATAAGAAAGCACCATATGTGTTGTCAAAAAATGAGAAAAAAATATTTTGTAAAAGACTATCTGAGTTGAGATTGCCAGATGGTTACAGCTCCAACATTGCAAGTCATGTATCACTAAAAGATTGCAAAATTTATGGGCTCAAGTCCCATGATTGTCATGTGCTAATGCAACAAGTTTTGTCAGTAGCATTAAGGGGACTATTAGACAAGGGGCCAAGGATTGCAATTTTCAGATTATGTGCTTTTTTTAATTGCCTATGTCAAAGAGAGCTTGATAAAAATAATTTGGAATTACTTGAAGACCACATTGCAGAGACTCTGTGTATGCTTGAAAGGTTTTTTCCTCCATCATTTTTTGACATTATGGTTCACCTTACTATTCACTTGGTTCGAGAAGCACTAATAGCTGGTCCGGTCCATTTTCGCTGGATGTACCCATTTGAAAGGTGACTCCAATATTTTACTCTTATATAAACAGTTCTTTGGTTTAATTATTGGTCGAATTAGCTATTATTAATTTGTTAAACTTACATTTTGAGTTACGTATATGAAAGTACTGAAAGGTTTTGTGAAAAACCGTTCAAATCCAGAAGGTTGTATAGTTGAAAAGTATAATGCAGAAGAGTGTACAAAATTTTGTGCTCCTTACATAAAACAAGCATCACAAATAGGTGCTCAACAGAGCCGATATGAAGAATATGAAGATGGAAATATATTAGAAGGAAGACCATTGGGTGAGGCTAAATTGAAGGAATTGTCTCCTAACATGTTTGAAGTTGCTCATTTGTATGTCCTAGAGAATACAGCAGAAGTTGAACCGTATAGAGAGTAAGTTTCTAATATATATGTGCTACAGTAATATAAGTATCACTTTGGTGGTTTTAGTATGTTTTTATTTGCAGTTTTTAACTTTATTCACCATGGTCTTTTTTCCAGAATGCACATAGAGGAGCTTCGATTTTCTGATATACGTCTTCGTGTGAACGAAAGTCTTTTAAGAAAGAGGCATAGAGACACATTTAGTGCATGGTTAGCAAATAAAGTCAGGGTTGGAGATGCTAGTAACATGTCAGACCTTGTAAAGTGGATAGGGTGTCGACCTAAACCATATATTGAATCCTATTCAGGTTATATCATCAATGGAAATCGATTCCATACAAGATATGTTAAAAATTGCACACAAAACTCTGGCGTTTCTCTTGAAGCAGAGACAATGTGTCGATCAAGTGCAAGAGATACGTCACATGTTAGTGGAAAAATTGTGTTCTATGGTGTTATAAGAGATATAATTTTGTTGGACTATCACAAGTTTAAAATCCCTATATTTCATTGTGATTGGGCAAACATAGGAAGTGGTGTCAAAGTTGAAGAGTGTTTTACATTAGTTAACCTTCATGAAGGTCAGCACCAATTTGAGAATGATCCTTTTATATTTGCCTCACAAGCAAACCAAGTCTTTTATTCCAGAGACGACGATGCTTCAAATTGGTATGTGGTACTTAAAGCACCACGAAGAGGAGTTTATGAGTGTGAAAGTAATGGGAATGATTGCATACCATATGCTCCATTAGATGTCTCCAATCTTAATCTTGATGATGAAGATTTTGAAAGAAAGGACTATGAGGTCTTGGATGAGTCGGTAATTGTTGCAATGATGATGTTGTTTATTATTTTATGTTTCATGAGATAGATTTGAATACTAATACTAATTTTTAATTTTCTTTTCAGATTCAACCATCATAAATCATGAGCGGTGTCGAGGTAAGCATCCTTTTTGTATATATTTTCTGTCTACGTACATCCGTCCACGTACATAACTTCAGATGATTAGCAATCTTTCTCAATGTTGTTACAGATTTAGACAGTCACTGTAGTTATCATTGATGATATAACCTGAATAGCAATCTTTCTCAATGTTGTAGCAGCTGTATTCACTGCACCCTAACATATGCCTTTATTTCATCCACCAAGTACATATCCTGCTACCTGGACTTCATTACATTCACATTCATTGCAACTTGCATTCTTCTATTTCACTCTTCACTGCAAGGCTTCATATCCTACATTAATAAATTTTCCCTGTATATACTACTGTCCTGTACCACTGCAAGGCTTCATATCAGAACACCCGCCTTGTTCTGCATACCCCTACATGCTGTCATGTTACCAAATAGCCACAGCATGTTAGCATGCCCTGCACTCAATACATTCACTGTTACATGCCATTGTATCATAGCATATACAGTGCACTACTCTTCTCTAACCTCCATGTCTTGCATTCAATTCATATGTCCTGCTCCAATTTGGTCTACTACATTCACTGTATAAAACTTTTTACTGCAATTAGCTTCTTGTACACCTTTCTTGATGTCCTGCATCTTGACTAAGCCACAGAACACTTGCATACCCATCTGCAAATTAAATTCCCTGCATTGCCTATAGGACTAGATGCCTACAGCCTCATTTCATCAACTAGTTCATAATATTCACTGCATCATGACCTGCAATTGGTCATGTCTGCAACATGCCATTTGATACACTGCATTCCCTGTTAGCTGCACATGTTGCAAACTAAAATTGTAACACCTAGTTTTTAAATTATATACTTATATGTTAGGATATCATTTTTAGGCATATGTTAGGATCATTTTTAGGCATATGTTGGTTTCTTTTTCTATGTGTAGCCTTCAAAAAAGAGAGGAAGGTCAAAAAAGCAACAAATAATTGGATCAGTTGCAGCCATTCAAGATGAAAATCAATGTAGAAGATTATCGAATGGAGATTCTAATTCTCCAACTGCTGATATCCCAGAAGTTCAATCCCCCCAAAATCCAAAGGCTGCAAACTTAAAACCCAGAGGAAAGGCAAAAGTTTTGTGTTTTACCAAAGGAAAAGGAAAGGGGACCCGCCTTGAAGTTGAGTTCAATGAAATAGGCCAACCATATAGAGAGAATGCAGCAAAATTTTCTTCTTTCCTTGGGATCACAGCTAGAGAATTAATACCAGTGACACTTGACAATTGGAGTGATCTTACCGATGAATTTATCACGCAAATATGGGAGCACATTATGGTAGTATTCTCTATAAGTATCAAATTTACATTTTGTTATACATTTTGTTAGATATATTTCTAATACAATTGTTCATTTTATTTTGTAGCAAAAGTTTAGTTTTGCTGAATGTTATAAAAAGTATACATTTGGAAAGCTAAGAAAACATTGGAGGGATTACCGGAGTTCGCTGGTAAATAAAGTGATGGACCAAGCCAAGTTGGTTGGCCTGAAACGTGCTGCTACCCTCTTGAAACCTGACAGTGTAGAATCTATGGAAGTTTGGCAAGCTTTTATAAAAAAAGGGACCAATCCACAACATTTGGTGAGTCCTTAATTTATACAATGGAAGTACTACATTAATTGATTTTATTGTATAAAAATAATGCACTAATTTGTGTCTTATGTATTACAGTAATCCAAATACTGCATTTATTGTAAATAATGCTTTTTTTTTTACTTATATTGCTGTTTTTTTTGCATATATCCTTGAATTGTGAATATTTTGTAGGCGTTAAATAAAAAGTATAAAGAAATGCGAGCGAAACAAACTCTAGTGCACAGAACGAGTCGTAAAGGATTTGCACGGCTAGAGGATGAGATGGTAAGGCAAATTATTGAATCTCTATTGGTGATCACTTAATTTGTTGATATGACAAATAAAATTTTCTTTTGTAGAGACAAGAAAGTGAGACACCGGATTCAATATCAAGGTCTGACGTTTGGATTCGTGGGTATGAAGCAAGAAAGAAGAATAATGATGATGAAGAAGAAGTTGAGGATCATGAAATAGTGGTATGTATACTTCATTTTTCTGTTGCATAGACTACTGTCTTTGAAGCTTATTGGAAATGGCATATTGAGCTTGAACTTGATTTCACAGTATTTTTTCTGTCTACGTACTTGAACCTATTTGCAGGCCACTTCTTTGCCTGTCAGTGAACACTCTACCAACACATTTATCAAGCTTTCTAATCTTTCATTAATTCTGCTACATACCTGCAGATTAGCTTATCCTCTGGGATATTATTTATTATGATAAGCTCTCTCATGCAGTAGTTATATGTGTGGTAGTAGCTACCAGGTCAACTTTCAATAGTGGAAAATTTCAAATATTATGAGTAAATGAAAAACTATTTGTAATATGGAAAAGCAACTTGGAATGTGTTTGTTACAAAAAATAAGGAACTGACAAGTGCAGATAGCAGACCACATTCATTAAGATATCAAACTTGAAGATGTCTGTAAGTGGGAAGACTGTAACAGGAGCAAGAGAAACTTTGCATCAAGTTATCTGGCTTATAACAGTTGAATCAAGTTTTTCTTTTGGTCCATTGGTGCACACATCCAAAAGATTAAACTTAAGAATCTGGAACTATCTGTTCCATTGGGGCTGACATGTACTATCTGTTTTTTATGTGAGTCATGTAATCTAAACTTAAGAATCTGGAACTAGATACACTAAAGATGAAACAAATACAAAATTATTAGAAACTTTTGAATCGGCTACATCAATCCTTTTCTTCATTCTCATCTGGGGCCTTAATTATTGTTATTTATACTATCCCCAAGTCATAATATTTTTAGATCTAATATTTGAGTCTCTTGCTATGTTATATCAGCACCATGGTAGTTGTTACTTGTGTCCGGCACGTATCAAACACAGCAGACACAACAACCAACTAGCACACTCCAGATCAATGTCATGCCCATGTTATGGTGTTTGTATCAATGTCATGAGTGACACATAGGATAATATGTAATGTAGAAAGGGAAGTTCTTTTCAAAACCTGTTATTCCACTTCGTAACTGTACCCATGCGACTTCGTAACCCACTTATATTGAGCATATGCGTAGATTTTTTGCTCCAAGATATGTTTCAAGGATTGATGGTCAGTCCAGATGATAAATTGTCTTCTACCACAAATATTGTCCCTATTTCTTAACAACGAAGAGGATGACTAACATTTTCCTTTAAGTTGCTGACTTAGATAGGCAATGGGCCTGTTCCTCTACACTAATACCTCCTTCAGAGGCATCGCATTCAATGTTCCATTGAAATATGGGATTGCCAAGACTGGAGGTTGAGTGTTATTTTTCAGTTCTCCAAAGGCCTTGTGTGCATCATCTCCCCACTGAAATGCATTTTTCTTAGTAGCTTGGTAAGTGGTTCAGTTATAGAATTATAATCCTTGATAAATCTTCTATAGCAGCATGTGAGTCCAAGGAAGCCTCTCAGTTGCTTCAGAGTTTTTGGAGTGGGCCATTCAGTGACAGCCATAACTTTCTCTTGATCCATTTCTATTCTCTTGCCATAGATAATGTGGCCTCAATAACCAACTTGATCTTGCACAAAATAGCATTTACTCCTTTTTACCTTCAACTGATGTTCACTTAGTAGCTTGAAAAATATATCTAAGTGTTCATAATGAGCTGGCAGGTTAGCACTGTATATGAGCATGTCATCAAAGAAAACCAACATAAATTTTCTAAGATCAGTCTTTGAAAACTGCATTTTGAGCATACTGCAAAAAAACAGATAGTACATGTCAGCCCATATGTTGGTTTATCTGCAGCAGTTTAGAGGGTTAAACATGTGTCTGTGTAGAGAGGGATATAGGGATAGGCAGCAGCAAGTGAAGAGAGGCAGCAGTAGGTAATAAGAAGAGGGGAGAGCAGTGTGCACTTGCGCACTGCAGGCAGCAGTAAATACTGCTTGTTTGCAAAAGAAGCAAGGCTTGCCTTGCCAAATGCATGCAGCAGCAGCAGCAGCAGTAGGCTAAATAGGTCTCCGCTCTTTGCAAATGAGCGAGTAGAGGTCAGTAGCAGTAGCAATAGGATGAGAAGCATGGGCGTGTGAGTGCTTGTATGTGTGTGTAATGTGTGGGTGTGTGCTTGTGACAGATGAAGAGGTAGGCTCGGGTTTATTCTGCTTGTATGTATGTGACACATGATTCTTTACTTGCTCTATTGTAATACTATGTGACACATGATTCTTTACTTGCTCTATTGTAATACAGCAACAGGTCAAAAAATACAAAGCACAAGAAAATGGCTCGTCTTTTAGAGATGATGCTGTTGCAAAGGTACTCGGTCCGGATCCACGAGGACGAGTAAGAGGGCTTGGATATGGAGCAGCTCCGTCAAAGTTGGAGGGACAAACACAAATGAGGGACAAAGTTAATAAATTAGAAAATGAACTTCTGGCCTTGAAAAATCAAATGAATAATTTTATTGCAATGGCCGGAAAAGGAGGAAGTAATTCGGTAAGTACCTCAATATATTTGCTTTTAAATATTGTGACTCTTTTGTATTTATATATTAAGCTTAACATATATTAATTACAGCAGAAAGATGATGCAAGTGGTCAACATTCTATCAATAACATGACACAAAGCAAAAGGAACGAAACAAGTCCAATTCTGAATTCTGTTCATGAGACGACACAAAGCAAGAAGAAAGAACATGTAGTTCTTCGCAATTCCAATCAGGAGGGCTCAAAATGCAAATTGCTAAGTTGGTTAGACAAAAATACAGTTGTTGCCACCAGTGAAATTCTATCAAGGGATCCTAAATCACTAGTACATCATGTGCCGCTTGGTGCTGAATGTTGGAAAGTTTCTGTACGACATGTAGTAGAGGGTAATGAGGGAGTGACTCTCTATCGACCAACGCGTGAAGCTTTTCTTTTGAATGAAGCACTTGGAAGCATAATTGCATGGCCGATCAATTACATCATAACTTGTTAGAAAAATGGAAGGTAATTTCTATCTAAATACTCCTTTTTTGCTTCTTTTGATATAAGAACTAGCCACTGTAATCCAAACAAAGATATCAGTTTGCACATATTATTTGTTTTAACATTGATTTATACCTAAATCTAAATGGTAAAAGTATTTTTTTTTTACTTACCCTTTTTTAGAAACGCGGGTGAGAGCTCGCACTTTGTTCCAAAGTAGTCCTTACGAGTGGTTAAAATCTCTTTTGTCTGTGAATCAAAGGCAGGATTGTCAATGAGAGCATTGACAAATACCCATAAATGGTTTTTCGCATTATGGGCTTTGAGATTTGCATTCTTCTTCTTCTTGTTCACAACTTCCACCAAATGGCTAGTTATTTGATTGGTGACATAGTCCACATGAGATCCACCTTTGATTGTGTTGATCCCATTGACAAAGCTGACCTGTTAAAGATGATAGAGTTTGCATAATCAATTTAAGCACATATAACATACAAGATACACATGAAAACGACTTTTTTACATACCTGCTGGAACTGCCCTTCACTTTTAGTCACAAAAATTTCCCACCTATCATTGACTTTTTCAGTAAACCTGACAAACACCAACAACATATAAGAATTCCACCACAGCTGACCAAAAAATATGTTATATCAGCACCATGGTAGTTGTTACTTGTGTCCGGCACGTATCAAACACAGCAGACACAACAACCAACTAGCACACTCCAGATCAATGTCATGCCCATGTTATGGTGTTTGTATCAATGTCATGAGTGACACATAGGCTAATATGTAATGTAGAAAGGGAAGTTCTTTTCAAAACCTGTTATTTTTGTCGCCCAATTGGAGGTACAGGTTCACATAATCAGCAAAAGACTTCACGGGTACACGATGTCCATTCAACTCAACCTTGACAGTCTTGCCTAATGTACCAGCGATATCCACAACTCTCTTCTTCATGAGGGCGACCACGTCATCCTCCAGTTCAGTCATGTTAAACTTGGTCAGGTCAGGTTTAAAGGTGACCCTGGTCCAATTTTCTCCGGCCTTGCATTTGGTGATAGAGGGATTAGATTTGCTCCCCATGTTGTTTGTGAATACCTACATGCAAATATTTACAGTACTTTGAATCAGGAGGAGCTCAGGATACTGAACAAAACCATTATGAAATGTGATTGTGCAAACAACAACAGTGAGATGCTAAGTTCAATACACTAATTTCTAGTTCCCAAAAGATTTTGAAAATTTTGTTAATATGAACGACATCAGAAGAAACAAAGAAAATCTTTATTAGTTGTTGAAAGAAGGATTTCTTTTGTTATATGAAATACAATTCGTGACTGTTGAAAGAAGGTATACTATTGGCTTTTTTCTTGCTTCAACTCCTGTGCCTTACAATCTTTATTAGTACTCGAGTCTCTTTCTATTAGTTCATATTCAAAATCATGTGAAATAGTACTGCCTTAAAAATCTTTATTATGTTAATATTGTTTTTATTTGAACAAGTCAACAGATTCTTTGTTGGATATTATAACGCATCCCCATCTTTATTTTGTTAATATTGTTTTTTATTTTAATTCAGGTAAAGCTTAAAGAAGAGGGGAGGCATGCTTCTAGAAAATGATCTGCGATTAAAGACTTTTATCTTTGAAGGTTTTGAAGTGTCCAGCTATAGTGAGAAAGTGATTTTACTTTTGTAGCAAGACAATGACTTTTGTAGCAAGACAATGACTTTTGCTTTTGTAGTAAGACCATACTTTTTGTTTTTTTTAGCTTAAAGGCTTTTGGATTGAGTCTTGTAGTAAGAAAATGACTTGATATTGGAAATCTAGTTTAAACAATTTTGCTTTGTGTTAAGATTCTAGCATATTGCTTTATTTTATTAATGTTTATGTATTTAGTCCAACTTGTTGGGAAGTAAATACTCTCAATAGATGTGTAGATGTGCAGATGTGCAAATGTGCAATTAGTTTGATTTCTGTAATACTGTGAGAACTATATTATTGTCATATTTGATTTTGGTTGATTAATTTATATTTGTAGCTATTCAAATTTGGATATTAAAAAAAATCATTATCACGGCACGCGTTGTGAGCCACAAAAATGAAACTCATTAACCCTTTAATAGCCCTCATTTTGAGTCATAAACATATAGCTTTTACGACCTGCTTTGCAGGGCCATTAAAGTGAGATTTGTATGTTTCGTTTTGAGTATTTATGGCTTGCTATGTGTGCCATAAATTGAATACTTTAATGGCCATCACTTCGAGTCGTAAAACATTAGTATTTACAGCCTACATTATGGGCCATAAATAAGATCCGAAGTTTTCCAGCAACTTCATTTACGGCGTGTATTTAGCTTTCTTACGGCCTATTTTTGTACGTCGTAAATACTCATACCCTTTTACGGCTGGAGCTTTTACGGCATGACCCTGTGAGCCGTAAATTTAGTTTTACGGCACATATTGCGAGCCGTAAAAGACCATATTTGGTGTAGTGCGTGCCAAAATTTATGGTAGTCTTGTGCTCTAAAATTCAACAATGGTTAAGGTCATTTCTAATAAAAATCATAAATTGCATAAATTTATTTTTAAGTCTAATAAAATAATAAAAATAATAATTAAAAATAGGGGTTTTACATGATATCCTGACCGAAGATCTATTTTGGAGAAAACTCTTGCTCTGCTCAACTGGTCAAACAAGTCGTCGATCCTTGGTAGTGGGTACTTGTTCTTTGCTGTTGCCGCGTTGAGCTTTCTGTAGTCAATGCACAATATTGATGACCCATCCTTCTTTCCTACAAGTACTACTGGTGCTGCCCATGGTGATCCGCTATCTCGAATGAACTTCTTCGCCTTCAGTTCCTCTATATGCTGATATACCTTGGCCTGCTCTGAATCCCACATTCTGTAAACTCGATCCAATATCGGTTTAGTTCCAGGTGCCAATTCTATACTGAACTCAATATCTCTAACAGGTGGTAGACCTGGAAGTTCTTCGAGAAATACGTCAAGAAACTCTTCAACTACCTTTGGGACTTGAACTTCTTCCATTACCGTTACTACTCTTTGTTTATGTTGGTCTGTCTCTGACCTGACTAAGGTAAACCGTTTCCTACCCGAAATATTAAAAGAGACACTGCCTCTTCGACAACCTATTATCGCTTCGACAACCTATTATCGCATGACTGTCCTTCAGCCAGTCCATGCCCAAGATAACGTCAAAATTACCAACAGAAAATTCCAACAACTTGGCGGGTAAGGAACGCCCGCACACTACAGCTCGACACGCTAGAATAACTTTACTATCTCCTACGAGCCCACTACTAGTGAGTATATTCAGCCTCTCTAGCAATGCCTCGAATTTTATTCCTAGTCGTGTTGCAAATCCTGCAGATATAAATGAGTGTGATGCTCCCGAATCAAATAATGCTACTGAAGGATATGAGGCGACGAGAATGTTACCTGCCACAACATTTCTCGATGCCAATGTCTCTTCCAAGGACAGATTGAATGCCTGTCCTTGGCCTCCTTCTTGGTTCCCATGCTGCGGCTGAGCCTGGTGTTGCCGCTGGCCCCTGCCTTGGTGATTCTGGAGTGGTCTTTGTTGTTATTGCTGCATCGGCGGTCCATGCTGTCGAAATATCTGAGCCTGTGACATCAACGGACGTTGTGCCAATGGTCTTACTGCTACCGCTGGTCCTTGATACTGGCCAGTCCCTGGCGCTGGCAGCATAGGAAATTGTTGCACTGGTCCTCCTGACCTCGAATTCATAGGACAGGTGGAAACCCAATGATCTGGACTTTCACATATCAAACACTGTCCGTTCAATGCCCGACACACACCTCTAGTGTGCCCTGCCTTTCCACCATAGGTACATCCTACTGGGGGTTGCTGGTTCTTCCTATGTTGTTGTTGTTGTTGTTGCCTTGTTGGTGGTGCTGGCCCTCATATTGCCACATCGTGAATACGAATGCCAGAAAATTATGCTGTTATTCGGGGCGCTGCTCCCCCTCCTCCTTCAATCTGATTGTGAGACCTCTTCTGACCTCCAGTCCTTGATGTGATCCTCTGGATGGTGATCGCATGCCTCCGGGTTGCCGTCAATACATCATCAAAAGTCTGTTAATTATGCCCCTATATCAATTACAAGAGTTCAAGGTGAAACCCTTGCTGAAACCTCATAGCCCTCTGGCTCTCCGTTGCTACCATCTTCGGGGCGAACCTACTCAGTCTGCAGAACTCTGCTGCATAAGCATCCACGGTTTTGCCAGCTTGCTTGAGGTTGATAAACTTTTGTTGTAGCTCGAACTGTGCCACAACTCTATAGTACTTCATCTTGAATCTCGCAGTAAAATTATTCTAAGCAATAGGATGTCTGATGCCCACTTCTTCTGATTCCCACCAATCACGTACGAGGTCCTGAAGTAACAACTTCACTCGATCCACTCGTTCTTCCATCGGAACCTTAGCCGCTGTCAAAATAGCCTCGAAGTCCTTAAGCCATGCATCTGCTGAAATAACATCTTCCGTGCCTTCGAAACGACAGAGGTTGTACTTGCAGAATCTGGTTGACGCCCCTAAATTAGTCCTCACTCTTCTTTCCAAAGCCGTCTGCAATCCTTGGTTGAGTAATACATTCTGCTCTTGCAGCTTAGTATGCATGTGTTGCTGGGCTAACATATGATGTCGCTGAGTAGCCATCATCCCTCTTATGATTTCCAGAAGGGCTGGTGTGTCTACTGCCACAGGGGTAGGCAGAACTGTTGGTGGTGTTGGAACCTCCGGATACTGCGATCCAGCTGTTGGTTCCACTATCACCTCTTCTTGGATGTCCTCTTGAGGTAGTACTGGCCTTTATTGATGACCAACATGGTTAAGTTGTTTGTGTTGCCCTTGTTGTTGTTGTCCAGCTCTGACAGATGCGGACGAGGAGCCCCTAAGAAAAGGGACAATAGAACAATCAAACGATCGGACAGGAAAAATCAATGAAGTCAAAGGATACCAGAATGTCAAGCTAGGGTCGAGAGTAAAGAATCATAAGATCAAGAAGAAACATGTGTGGTTAAGACATTCTATAAATCAAAACACCCTACAAGTCTGAAATCAGACCTACATGGGCCACCACTAAAATCTTGTCATGTCCCAGATCCAGAATACTGGAGAATAGAAGAATGACTCAGCCAGCTACGTATTACGGGTAGATGAATACCGTATAATACGATCAATATTGTCTACAAGACAAGGGGTGCATACTACATACAAGTCTCACTAGGTTTACTCAACCTATATTGTCCCAATTATTCAACGAAAAGCAATAAGTAGAGAACATGTAAGAATAAGCAGTATGGCGTCCCAAACGCTCAGTCAAAATATTCTTAAAATCTAGCTTTACAAAACATAGCCAGATGATATAACAAGGTATACACAATCGTTATCAGCTGTAGTCTGACTTAGTTACAATTATGTAAAAGTAGGTACAAGACAGTCCGACTAACATGTCGGTGTCAAGCGGCAAAAGTGAAATAAGTAGTAAAACGAGCAGGGAAGCAAGGAACCCACTCGTGTCCTCCTACGATCATCCCTCTAGTATTGACCATCTTGGGGGTAGAAGTAAGCTGAGTCCTCGGGAGCTGGCTCTAAATCTGGCCATGCAAAACCAGAGAGGCTAGACCTCAAATAGCAAGTACCACAAAAGAAGCCCGACATGAGGGATTAGAACTAGTGATAATAATTAAGAATATGATAAATAAGTCTTCGATTTGCTACTGGAATTAACAAAACGTCACGACACTTCAAGCCAACTTCCCAACCAAATAAGGACAGAAATTGACCCGTCATGTGCTGACATTCTACTCATCTCAGTAGTTAACAGAATAGGTACAGTACACAAACAAATCAATTTAAATGGCAATACAACTACTACGGCTTGCTAACTGTAAGTTCCAAGTTGCCCTGAAAATATACAATAAGGGATTCTTCAGTTCTTACAATGTACGAGCAAGGCTAGTCTATCCAATAATCAATTATGCCAATCATGAATTAGACGTATCCCAACGGGATGCCCGTCATCAATATACAGAAAAATATAAATAGATACCACTTCCTGTGCGTGTGGCAGATTTACAGTATCCGTGAAAACCAGCCGGCATGTCGGGGCACTAATTGTCCCAAGATGGCTGTCATGTAAGAACTTGGGAATCCATTCTCTCTATGTAATAGTTATTTTATTTAACTTATTAGTCTCTACGTTAATTGAAATCTCATGCCGTGGATCATGATCATTCGAATGAGTACTTCCATACAGAGTACGATATGCATAACTCTACAATGATGCTCGTGCGATTAGATTATAGGTCTTACATAGTGTAATACAACAATCAAACCTAGCCACGGGATAATCATGTCTTGACTGTAAGGTGCACATGCTGCTTTTGTAGAAAGAAGTTGGAGTCAGCACGTGTCCATATGCCAATGTTCGGGATCGACTAGTCGATCGCAATGGTTCATGATTTATACATAAACGTGTATCATTCAATTCAATAAGACGACTAGCCAGACTTTTAGTTCCAACTAGGAACGCATGATCAATCATTTAGTCAAGGTAACAATCAATGTCAATTTGTGACAAGGCATGAAAGTCAAACTAGTATTTAGTATGGTCGAGTCTATAACTCTCAGGGTTGAGTACCAGTGATATAGGATGCCCACAAGCCAATCAAGACACGGGGCACACTCCACACAACAATATGTATTAAAACACTAACATGCATCAAGTGGCGCAATCCAACGAAATGCGCGAGATAAGACAAAATGCTCGAATTTGGCGAATCACGCGGGATAAGACAGATGGCGTGAATTCATTATGCGGTTGCTGGACTCATGCGGTCCGCAGAACTTTAGGCGGTCCACAGGACGCATGCGGCCAAACTCATGCAGTCCGTAGGACCAAGATGGTCCGCAGGATGCATGCGGCAAAAGACTTATACGACCAGACTCATGCGGTCCGCAGGACCAAGATGGTCCGCATGACGCATGCGGCCAAAGACTCATGCGGCCAGACTGCTCATCTTCTCCAAAATTCGAGAAAGATGGCCAAGGAACCCATGAACTTCAAACTTGCATAACTCGGTCAAAACAAAACGAAATCTAACTTTTCAAAGGTCAAATTTGGGTAAAATAAAATTCTCTACCACATGGAACAATTAGTTTTTTGAAAATAAACAAGTTTGATAGATCAAATCCAAGGAAAATCCATAAAATCTAAAACTTAAAATCTAGATCTACACACAACCATCCATAAAAATCAAAAACTTCAAGACCTAAACTTGTAAAGAAAGAAAAGAGAAACAAAATGGACTAAAAATAAATGGGGATGCATGAAATCCCTCATGGTGTGCAAGATGTACTTGTCTCTTCAAATTGGGTTAGGGTTTTGGTGGAGGGAATGAAATAAAAGTTTTTGAGGAGAGAGAAAAGAAAAGGTGTATAAATATCAAGTCAAGTTTGATCTCCACCACACATTCCTTCTCCATACAATCTAGGCCATCCATCCCTTATCATGATGAACCAAGCCAAACCAAGTTGGTTCAACATGAACCGAAATAAACCAAGAGCTAAGCAAAACAAAAAATAAAATACAGAAAAATATTTAGCATGTAATAAAAGAAATTAAATACAGAATAACTGCATGATAAATACTAAATAATTACAGTCAAGTAGTACACGTATTAAAAATACGTATCCCGGGAACGAAAAGTGACAGGTTACTGTTTCACTTTTACTTGTTAACAGTGATGGAACTGTCCGTCGCTAATCGGTCGGTACATATATAGCGACGTACTAGTGACAAATTTAGCGACGTAAATTTATATTCTATTTTACATAATATATCAGTAGCTACTTAGTCGGTATTCTGCCGCTAAGTAGTGACTTTTGTACTTTCATCGGTAATATCATTTGCTAATTAACAGTATTTTTATAGTGTGAAGAGGAAGTGGTACCTCCTACTATGAAGGAGGTAGTGGTACCTCCTACTGTTAAGGAGGAACTGACACACTAAAGTGGAGATGACAGTTAAGGAGGAAGTGGTACCTCCTACTGTTAAGGAGAAAGCGGTAGCTCATAAAGTGGAGTTTGCTGTTAAGAAGGAAGTGGTACCTCCTACTGCTGAGGAGGAAGTAGACCTAGTCGGTAGTGGCACCGGGAGTTCCGGTTACCCAGCTCCTACAGTGAATCTTGATCACCTAGACGCTGGTTATGTGCAGTATCTAAAGGATTGGTATCTGCCCCAGCGCAGAGCATAGAGTTATATGATAGGACTTCTGCCCGGATGTGTCTCCAGTAGACTTAGCGTTGTATTATCTTTCTGGATGGAAAACTTCTTGGATGTTGTTGTCTTAATTCTAGACTTTTAGTTCTTATCTAAACTTGGACGTTTCTGGACTAGACTTCTTGGTTATTATCTAGACTTGTTTAAAACTTGAGATATTGGTTTTCATTCTCTATATATCATATTGTGCTTGTGACATGCAATTGTGGATATGTACTATATTTTTCATTCTTTTGATTTTTTGACATGTACTGTATTTAAACTGTTTCTTTGTAACTTTTATTTGTTTATCATAAGTCAGGCATGACAAGACAACGCGGATCATTCGGTCAGTCCCGAGATAGAGGACATATCACTCTGTCTGGCTGTTCTCCTTATGGGCATGGTATTGGATCATCGTCTCCGAGTACTACAGTTATAGACTACTTCTATCTCCTTCTGACAGTACTCCTGGGACGAGTACTTCCAGGCATGAGACTACTCCTGCGTCCAGCATTCCTCCTGCTGAAGGTACCATGTAGAGCAAAGAGCACGTGGATGAGGCCCCATCGTTTGTACCTTCACTCTCTTTGTTTTAGAGCGATCTGCTGTATGCTCCTCCAGAGGAGACGAGGATGAAGATTTGGGCCGACACGGGCCTAGAAAGTAGGTTAATTTGTTTTCGTTTTCTTACTCATGCATAAGTATATATTTACTTATTCATGAATATAACTATCTACGTATAGATATCGTACCTCGTCAGTACAGAGAGCATTATGGCATTCTTTGAGGCAGAACTATGGTTGGCCTCGGATCAACTACTCAGATGCCCCGGAAGATAGGAAGGTATTCTGGTTTGCCTACTTCAAGATAATTAAATTATATATTTTTTAAATATCAATCATTTTTATGCATATTATATAACTTACTATTTTACTTCTTATAGAGAACATATTTCTATCACCACACCAAACTGAGTAGATCGAGAAACAATATCATGTCGTTGTCGCCAAGTTAATCTGTGATGTGATCGACGACCAGAAGGCTTGTCGTCGCTCCAAAAAATTGATCCAAGGTTGGATCACATGAGCAGTGGACGATGATGAGGGCTAGATTCGACAATCTCAGATACAAGGATCGTTCGGAGAAGGCGAAGGCGGCTAGGACGAGGAAGTGGTGAGGTTGGTCAATTTTTCATGATGGAACATTTCCGTCATCTGGTATGTATTTTATTGAATATATATTATTTCAATAAAAGTATGATAAAATATATAATTTTAATAACAAATAAAATATTTTTAACAAGTACAGAGGGTTGAGGACGCCAACATGGTGTAACCTCATTTTCCCTAAATAAGATTTTGGCCTATTTATCACCTATCTATTATAGTTGTCCATTATATTTGAATTATTATTGTATATATATTTTTAGTTGTTATTATCTATTTATTATTTATGTTATCTTTTAGTAGCTTGGTAATGTTTGTATCCTTGGACTGCCAAACCCAACAATTTTCCTTATTAAGCCTTAGCCCACAACTAATCCGGTCAACCTACCAAATGCACAATTCTATTAATCATGTTAATTCTATTAGTTTTACTAAGCCCAGCCCAGACCTTAGATTCTATTTCTGGTTAGGAGATCATCCTTTTAAATTAAATCCTAAGATTGATCCCAAGCCATCTCTTCGGCTATGGGCCAGGCCCAAAACCGGTCAGTTCCCCAACCCGATTGGCTAAGACCAGTCACCCAAAAAATTGGCAAATGTTAAAGGTCATCCTCTTTTTATTAAGGGCAATCATGACTGACTTTTTTTTACTAAGGACAATCAAAATTGAACAAGATTACTAAGGGCAACCCCCTCGACAGCGTCGGTCCGGCCGAGCACCCCTCCCGCCTCTCCGAGGTCCACTATTATATTCCATTTATAATTTATAGCCATTGATTCCTTCCTTCCTTGAGTTTTACAGAGTCGAGGAAAAAAAATTCCAATCTTTGAGAGAAAAATTTCTTCCCATCATCACTACTTATATCATTTAGAGAAGAAGACGAAGAAGAAGAAGAAGAAGAAGAGGAGGATGGGTTGTCTTCCTTGCTTTGACTCCAGCAATGGCTACGGAATGGAACAGTTGAGGTCCAGCTTTGGGAGGCATGACCAAGAGAAGAGGATGGATCACCCCATGGACCCTCCTAAAGTTGACAAAATCCCTCATGGTCAGTCAAAGTTCCCATTTTTGATTCATTATTTTTGGCTGTGCGATGAAGTGATTTTCGTAAAGTTGCTGTCTTGATCCATTATTTTGATATGGGTCGTGATATTACCACAACAATTCATCAATAGACTTGATAAAATTTCCTCATGGGTCACTAAAAAATTTCAATTTTTTTGTTGATTGGTCTCAATCTCCCTCTCCATGGCGAGGACTGCAGGCCAATCTGCAGTCATGTCTTCACTTTGGACTGCAGGTAAGCCTTGTAGTCACTGTAGGTTGAAATTTTTAAAAAAATTAGAAAAAAAATTTTTGTCAATCGAGGACTGCATGCAAGCACTGCAGTCCTGTCTCCACTTTGGACTGCAGGCAAGTCCTACAATCCTCGATTGATAGAAGAGGGATGGCCCTTAGTGTTTTTAAAATGACAAACTTGTAATATTTTTAAAATTTTAAGTTTGTGGCCCCTAGTAAAAAGGGATGGCCTTTAACATTTGGCAAAAAATTTCACCAAAATTTCCTCTCCTTCGTGACTGCCGACCGGAGCCGAAGCAGCGGCGACTTCTCCCAGCGCGGCGGTGTGGAGTGATTCCCGGCCCTCTCGAGCTTCACAAACTTTCCTCTCCACCGACATGCTCTCGTCCATCCTCGCCATCGGTTGTTCCACCGACATAGTTAGGTTAATCCTCGCCGTCGGTTGCCAACGGCCGATGACCCTCATCGCGTCTATATATAGCGTCGATCACTCTTCCTTCGTCATCTATCAATAGTGGCGCGAAGCCCTGCTCATTTTACTACCAACTCCTTCTTCTTTCCAGAGCTCGTAGCCATGGCGGCCATGGTGTTCATCACCCAGTGAGGAAGAAGTGATCCCTTCTGCGGCGTAGCTCTGATCTGTACCATATCAGAACCGGCGACAGTGCTTGGCTACTCCTTCTTCCTCGGCGGCGACCACCCGACAATCGGTGAAGAGCAGTGGTAAATTCTTTCGTTCCCATTCCTCTGTGTTTTGTTTGATCTTTCTATTGATCTATGGATCGCCACAGTGATCGGTTCATTTGATCGATTGGCTCGGCATCAATTTTCCATGAAGACGACGAAGACTTTCTGAAGCTCTGATCAAATCAAGTTCGAGTGAACCATTTGAATTGGTGAGTTCGACTCCTTCATGTCCTTTGATCTATTCGATCGTTTCGTTGCAGATGACTGTAGGTTCATCAATCGGTTTTGTTCGCAAGTGTCTGACTCGGTTCGTTCGTTCTGTTAGTTGTAGTAAGGAATTTGGTGATAGCCTGCGAAGATAGAACTCAAATTAGTGAGTTATTCTTTGATTCCTGATCCGATTTCTCTTCCTATGAATTTCCTGAGTTAATATCAGTTTCTTTTCTTGATTTCCCTCACTTCTTGACTAAAAACTATCAAAGAAATCTCTCTGAAATTCGTCTCTGCTCTTGCATCCTATGTGTTCGACGGATTGCTCTAATCAGTTCTGCTATAGACCCTGGACACAAGAACTGCCGTGTCGGACACCAAAGACACGGACGACTAGGAATGTTGGCACAGGTTTATCTTCCTCTTCTCTTCTTTATTATTTTTGGACTTGTGTTCACTGTGCCTAGTGAGAACTCGGCTAGTTATTCAAGAAGGCTCGAGTGAAGTAGCAGGTTGAACGAGAGCAGGGGTGTCCTCATAGTCTAGGTGAGCAGAGGATTTTGTGCAAGAGGAAACAACCTGGTGTCTGACATGGAGATAGGTGTTTGGACACAATTAGTTGTGTCAAGTATCAGAGTTCAATAAATTCCTTGTGTATATCTTTCAGTTGGTTTTAACTTTGATTTACTGTTCCCGGACCGTTAGTATTAGGGTAAGCTTTGAATTTGGGTTTATATGGACTGCTGTTTAAATTAGTCTTTGGGCAAGATTTGATTTCGGTTTACAACCCAAGAAGTTTTGGGCCAATTTGTGTTGGGGGTGTTACGAGTTGCTTTTGAGCAGGATGCTTTTGGGTAAGTAATCTTGGGCAGTTTGGGCTCTCAAGATCAGTAACTCTATAAAAGTGTTGTTAGTACTTTAGTATATGGATTAAAGGTAGTTGGAGTGTTTAGGCCGTTTATGGCCCAATAAACATTTGTAGGCTAGATTAAGTTTCCTATTAGGAATAAGATAAGGGATTAATAATATAAGTGCTATTTTGGTTATTAAGGCATAGTAAGAATCTATTAAGATTGTTTGAAGATTTCTAAAACCCATTTTCCTATTTTTAGGTGCTTAGAAGATATTACCAATTCCCATGAAGAAGGCAAGTACATGCATTTCAATTTTATTGCCACTTGCATGCATGAGCACACACGCTTGCCCCCATGATAGTTGCTTTACTTACTTTACATGCCTTACTTGCTTACATGATTCTCATGTCGGGTGGGGGACATTCTAAAATATGTAATAGACTAATATTGGACAATTCATGCCTGATAGCATATTTTATATGCCTGATGTCTATTACATGCGTGACTGATAGCATTGTCGTCAGACATGCCTGATTATTGTGTGACTGATAGCATTATCATTAGACATGCCTGATTCTTTCATGAGTGATAGCATATTATTCATTTAGTATACCTGATACATATTAGTCCCCACATGTTGATGATGTCTAGATACACATGTTCATGTAGCTAGTGCATACTCTATTTATTTCTCATGCTTACCTGTCTTTCAGTTTCTTTTGTTTTACCTATTTCCTTGATATCCTGTTAGTAAGTATTATTGATTTACATTGTGCTTTGTTCCATTCCTGACTGGATCGTTGATTACATGTGAGATTGATCTCTTAGAGTGTTACGGCCAGCAGAGGGACCTAGTAGCGGAGCTCACTCCGGATAATTTTGAAATGTAGATTGATGTATAGGTTTATGATATGTTGTAAGTGAGATTGAGGATGTCATAGACTTAGATAGTCTTTATATTCTTACCGACTTTGTGCCCGGATATTCATGTATAAGGCTGTAATAACTGCATAGTGATATGTGATGGATATTAGTAGATAAAATTATGATAGACGCTGTGATGAGTATATGATATTACTGATCATGACTGGACCAGACGGCTGATTACCGCTGTCAATGACAGCGTAGGTCGAACATGACTCGATTTGTATCCGACTATTCGGGAGCGGATCGTGACACATAGTGACCGTCTTCCTGGTCACCCATTGGAATGGCAAAAACCTCGTCGATGAGATGGCTACGCAGAGCTGTGTAAGTATTACTTTATGTTTCGTTAAGTTTAATATAACTTAGAGAATATGCTAATAAATATTAATACAGTTATTAATAAGTATCTTAAACATTAGCAACTACGACGATTTGATAGTAAATATTAAGCTTATCGAGATGCATACTTTTATAGGATGAGTATTTTAGGCGTACGTGAGTGGGTAAGTACTAGTGCACCTGCAAAAGGGGGGACTGTTCTTCCTCCCAGCTCACTTCAGCTCAGTCGTTGGACGAGCTATGGATGACCATCGTTGGTGGTCTTCAGAGGAGTACGTACTACAGTAAGGGATCCTATGACACCTTTGTTGCGACGCAGTCATCTAGGGCCCCTTTTGCCACTGTGCGTTCCCCACAACCCTCATAAGAGTCGACCTGAGTCGAGGAGAGCGTGTGTCGCCAGGTTGCTAAGCTACGTGGCAAGATGCTGCGAAGGATTACGGAGTAGCCCAGTCTTAGCAGCAGCCGGACGATACATCGATCACTGCATAACTTGATACGCTCAGCGCAGCATCAGGGAGATGAGTGAGAAGACAAATCGTAGCATTCTTACGCTGCATAGGATGCAGGTGGCCATAAGAGATCAGATTTTGAGGATGCATGATGCGATGGATTACGGAGCAGCCTAGTCTTAGCCGCAGTCGGACGATACGTCGATCACCGCATGACTTGATACGTTCGAGCGCAACATCAGGAAGATGAGTGAGAGAAAAGATCGTAGCATTCTTGCGCTGCATGGGATGCAGGATGCTAGAAGATAAGCGATCAACTTCTGAGGATGCATGATGCGATGGCTCAGAGTGGTGAGGTGACTTGGAGGATGACGTCTGTCATTGATTCATGCAAAGCTAGACTTCTAGCAATAGAGCATATGCGTCCTTCCGGCCCGACGGCATCGACATCGCCTTCGTCGATTCCACTGCCGCCTTTATCGTCGAGGGTGACGCTTTCAGAGGAGCAGTATGCGTTCCTTCTGTCCTAGTAGCACGGTCGTCCTCCTCATCCTCCGCCTCCAAATCAGCCATAGTCCTTCATTACGATTTTTTTTCGATGTTTGTGTAATGGCCCTTTCTTGGGTCTTTATATATTGATTTTATAGATTTAGTGATATTATGTATTTAGTGACATTATGTGTTATAGTGACCCATTCTTGGGTCTTTGTTGGATTATTTCTTTACTTGTTTGTATGAATGAGACATAGGACTATCTATTTGTTTTAGAAACATGTTTACAGCTTTTGTGTTTACTTTTATTGCAACTTTATTATTTATATTTATATCTCTATTTGTTTTTCCGGTGTTGAGTGTTCTACCGAAGGGGTCAGCGAACCCAGGAATTTCTACCGAGGGTTGCTCTGGGTCTACTTTTTATAAATTGTGAATTCTTAACTCCAGGTAGATTCTTGATGGAAAACAAACATGTTTATGTTTTTTTTTAAAAAATTTAGCGACGTTTAGCGACATTCTACGACAAAGTTAAACGTTGTTAAGTGGTATCGTAACGTCGTTATGCTATAGTGTTGTCGCTAAATGTCACTAAATGTCGCTAATAAGCTGACGTGCCAAAGCTACCTTGTCAGCATCTCTATAGTGAACGTCACTAACGATGTCGCTCAACGTCGCCATGTATCCGACATGGAAAAATTGTCCACGTCAGAAACATCGTCGCTATGACATCGCTACATCCGCGACGTTTAACAACGAATAAGTTCGTCGCCATTCAGCAACTCCACGAAGGTAAACGTCGGTAAATTCAAAAAAGTCAGCGACGATAGAACATCGCTGAAGGACGTCGCTATAAAGAGGAATAGCGACATTTTTCATGTCAATGACCACGGATTACGCGACAGTACAAAGTCGCTAATAACATCGCTAATTTGTTTGACATATTTTTTTTAGCGACATTACTCAGCGTCGCTAAATTATCATATTTTGGTAGTATTTGGTTATTAGGAAGAGAGATTTAATCTTAGCCGTTTGTTAAATCTAATCCAATGGATAATATATGGATGATAATGGGGTGGACATAATAGGGATGAATCTGATCCTACCTCTCTCTCTCTCTCTCTCTATATATATATATATATATATATATATATATATGTGTGTGTGTGTGTGTGTGTGTGTGTGTGTGTGTGTGTGTGTGTGTGTGTGTGTGTGTCGAATAGTTTGTTGGGACTTTGTGATGTACAGAAACTAAGCAATAAACTAAAATAAATTAGATGATAAATCAAATAAGAAGATTTGTTTTTTTTTTGCTTTGAGAAATGTGCAACAAATTAAGAATCAAATCAGTTAATAAATAATTCTCTATTATTTTGATTTAAACAAAAATATTTTTGTTAAGTGATGTAGAAAATAAATAAAAAATTATTAGTGACTGTTGTAAAAAGTGAGGAAGGAAGTGAATGACGGTAGCCAAATCAAATCTATATGGGACTTCCTCATTGATGATATATAAGAGGGAATATGACAGGATTTGTTATATATATGGATAAGAGTTGTTCGAAACTTTAAATGAGTTGACAAATAATTTATTAAAAGAATTGTTCGAATCTTTGAATGAGTTGACAAATAATTTAGGATAATGTAATATAGAAAATTAGGGAGCCCTAGAAACATTGGGGGCATAGCCCTAGGCCCATGCCTAGGTTGATAGGTGGTCCACTACCAGAATAAGTCATATTAGCAACGCCAGAAAACGTTACTAAAGTGACAAAAAATGTCGCTAAAATAGTTTTCCGACGTATTTAGCGACGTTTTCCTGTGGTCGCGGAAAGCCATGTCACTAATAGACATTACGTCGGTAATCGTCGCTCTTACCGATGCTTACCGACGTCATTAAACGTCGGACAATTATCGACGTTCGCCGACGACCCGTAGAAAATATGGCGACGTCGCAAACGTCGGTCAACGTCGGTGAATCCTGCGACAGTTAGCGACGTATGTCTACAATTATCGACGTTGACCGACTCTGTAGGCGAGGGAAATACTGGGACATTTAGCGACGTATGTCTATTGTTTACCGGCGTTTACCGACGTGTACCGACGTGTACCGACGCAACATTACGACGGTAAGCGTCGGTATACCTAGTGATTTATCGACGTTTACCGATGTTCAGCTGCGTCGCTAAATGTCGCTGAATTACAAAAAAAATTACAGAATGTCCACAGAATCATATTTTCTACCTGTAATTCAATAAATACCAAAAAAACCACAAGCACATTTTCTTCCTGGGTTCGCCGACCCCTTCGGTGGAACACTCAACACCGGTACATCACGATATACATATGTATCAATGCAACCAAGAGTAAAAGTCTACAACCAACATATGATGAGATACCAACACAACGAACACTAAAATATCCAAAGTTGGTAAACGAATATCCAAATTATACAACCAATATCCACATGAATCCAAAACTAATAATGAAAGTCTACACAAACAAATAATCCACAACCAATACTGAAACAACATAAACAAACACTAAAAAAATACTACAATCTCATAAAACAGTCCTAACTCGGACTACTGCGGATCTGGAGGAGGAGGGGCACCGTCGCGCCTCAAGAATAGGAACATCTCGTACTCCTCCTGTGAAATTGTCACCGATGAAGAAGGTAGTGACGTCGGTGGAGTCGGAGGTAGTGACGCCGGTGGAGTCGACGACGATGATGGCGCATCCGGAGGACAATAACGCTCCAACGCTGCCAGTCGCTCGAGGTAGGAATGCATGGTAGATAACAGCCTCGTACTGCGCTATCAACCATCGAATTCTGCATCAACGTGAGCCTCTCGTCCATGGACAGCTGTAATGCCTGCAGATCCATCACGCTGCGCTCTGTCGACGCTCTAAGATCATGGACGCCCCGCTCTGTCCTCTCAGTCATATCCCTGAGCACCATAATGCTGCGGTCGAGCGTATACAATCGTTCTATGAGCGCAACATCGTCCGTCTGGTGCTGCTCCTGGATCCGTCGTAGTAGCTCGTCACGGACAGACTCCACTATCTGCTGCACTCGGGCAGACTCCTGGGAGGGCTGTGGGCCATGCACACTAGCAGGGGAGG
Source organism: Iris pallida (assembly GCA_029216955.1). Classification (NCBI taxonomy): domain Eukaryota; kingdom Viridiplantae; phylum Streptophyta; class Magnoliopsida; order Asparagales; family Iridaceae; genus Iris; species Iris pallida. Next base: position 293,072 of record JANAVB010029664.1, read on the forward strand.
TCCTAGAGGACTGTGTCATAACTAGGGTACCATAGGATCCCGTACCATAGTACGTACCCCTGTGGAGACCACCAGCGGCGGTCACCCACAGCTCGTCCTCCGACGGAGCTGGAGCGGGCTGCGAGGAAGTACCAGCCTCTCCCGCAGCAGATGCCCTAGCAGCCGTCCGCTTCTTAAGCCGTTGAAACTCGGCCTAGAAAGCATGGATACTCTATAACTTCTAATGTCTATTGTACTTATTATTACTAAGTACATGAATATCTATTTGCATGCATATTTACTAAGTTATATCAAAACTAACACAAAGTATTAAAATTAATAAATAGAATTGTAATACTTACATAGGTCTGCTCCGCCCTCTCGTCAATAAGCTTCCCGTCCTTCCGATGTATGGCTAGGAAGACAGTCACCATATTGGCATCATCACCCCTCTTTACCTGTAATTAAATATATCACCTTCTACTAATTTATCGAACTTGTATTAAAATAATATTTCTAAAATAAAAAGACATACCAAACGACGGAAATGTTCCGTCATCGGAATCACCCACCACACCACTTTGATCCCTGCTTCCTAGCCGCCTTGGCCTTCTCAGACTTTTTCTTGTACCTTGGCTCGTCGAATCGAGCCTTCATTGCAGTCCACTGATCAGGGGTGATCCAAACTTAGATCGGCTTTCTGGCACGATCACGAGTCTTTTGATCATTAATAGCGTCGTAGATCAGCTTAGCAGCGATGGCAGGGAACATCCCCTCGATCATCTCGGCCCGGTACGGTGGATAGAAAAATATATCCTAGAAGTGTGCAAACCAAATATTTATCAGTTATATATAATATGCAAAAATTATATGATTCATTTTAAAAGCAAATATATTTAACCTTGAAGCGCGCAAACCAGTAGCCTTCCTCTCGTCCGGAGCATCAGAGTAGTTTATCCAAGGTCCACCATAATTAGTCCTCAATAAGTGGCCTAGGCGTCTCTGTACAGATGGGGGACGATATCTATACAGACATATTATATTCATGAGAAAAGTTAATTTATGATAAACACAGGAAAAAAATGATAAATCAAAACACTTATTTTGTACCGTCGGCCCAGATCTCCGTCCCCGTCTCCTCCGAAGGTGCGCATGCATCATCTGCCTAATACTGGTCGGTCGTCGGCTCTGCCTCCTCCATCTGCTCATTTGTCTCCATCGTCGTATCAGCAGGAGGAACGCTAGACGACGGAGCAGTCTCAGGCCTGGAACTACTCGTACCAAGAGATATGCCACGTAGCGTCAGGGCAGACGGAGATACTGTCCGATACACAGGAGTACCGGGTGACGATGATCCAGAGCTGGTACCAGTTGGAGGTACCGAAGGAGTACCCTGTCCTCTGCCAGTACCAGTACCCCGTGCCCCATGTCGGGACATGCGGAACGATCCGTGACGACCTGTCATACCTGATAACAACATATGATGAGATACAACAAATAATAGAGACTAGAAATATGATGATATATTTTACAAAAAACATCTAAGTTCAGATAGTATATTCTACAAGAAACATCTAAGTTCAGATAATACATTCTACAAGAAACATCTAAGTCCAGGTAGTACATTCTAAAAGAAACATCTAAGTTCAGATAGTAACCAAAACTAGATAATAACCAACTCTACATAATAAGAAAATGAAAGTACATCTCACTCAATCATCTTCAGAATATTCATCTTGTTCGTCTTCCTCGACCTCATCTTCCTCTTCCTCCTCCTCCTCATCTTCACTTTCATCTTCGCCTTCCTCGGCTTCGCCTTCCTCTTCGAATAATTCTACATCTTCTACATTAGTCGTGTAATGCATAACTTCCGTGGAGTCCACATCAACAATATTGGTTACAAGAGGTAGCTCGTCCTCCTGATAAGCTTTTTTGTCAACATCAAAAGTATCTCTAGCTTTAGTCATGCATACTGCCCACCAGTCAGACTTCGTTGCTCCCCGTCTCGGATAAGCTGTGAAGTACACGAGCTGAGCCTGAGTTGATAGGACAAATGGTTCGTAGCCTTGATATCTACGCTTGTAGTTTATATCCACAAGACCATGCTTGTCAATTTTCCAACCTTGATTTTCAATCGGATCGAACCATTCACACTTGAATAACACGATCTTTGTTGGTTCTCTGCCATAATTATATGTCAACTCCACAATCTCTCATAAGATGCCAAAGAAATCATTTCCTGGATCGACGTCTTTGTAGTTCGAAGATTTGACACACAAACAACTATTTTTCGTGGAATCAAGATCCAGGAAGCTGTCTCTGATCGGAGCATTTGTCGACTTGAACCTAAAGCCATTGACACAGTAACTTGGTCATATTTTAACAAAAGTAATTGGTCCCTTGGCAAGAGTTCTAATTAATTCAATCTCCGATGAAATTAGACGATCGACCTGAATACCAAAGAAGAGATAGTAAGTTATTTATTGCGCAGTTGCATTAGAAGATGCCAGTAATTATCGAGTTGCTTACATATTCGCTCAACCAAGAAGGAAAATGACGTCTAATTTCTTGTTCTAATGCTTCGTCTGTTAGGTAAGGTCTAACCGACCTCAACTCATCATTATATATGCTGAAAAATAACGAAGCAACCGCCGATTAGTACAATAATATTAGCTTATACTATTACATTGAGATGACGTAAACTCATCATTAATTACTTATCCCTCTAGCTTCTCCACATCATCCTCGTCACAATTGAATAATATATACAACTGAGCAGCCCTTAACTCTTCGTTATTCAAATATCTCTTCTTCATTTTCCCCGAAGGCTTTCCGGATGCATTGAATACTTTCAGTATTCCATCATTAGATTCTTGATATCCGTCGTCGTTTCTCGGAGCCCTCGTTCTATTCGTAGCAATATGAGGTTTGAAATACGTCGAGCAGAAGTTTGTAATCTCTTCGAGAATGTAGGCTTCACAAATAGAACCCTCGATCCGAGCCTTGTTTTTCACCTTCCTCTTTAGGTGGTCAAATGTTGCTCAAACGGATACATCCACCGATAACCGACGGGCCCACCAATACGTGCCTCGTAGGAAAGATGAATTGGTAAATGCTCCATCGAGTCAAAGAATCCAGGAGGAAATACCTTCTCGAGCTTGCACAGTGTTACCGTAATATCGTTCTCCTGCTTTTCTAGACGATCTACGAGCAACTTAGTTGAACAAGGATCTCTGAAGAATATGCTAAGCTCGGTCAATGGATCCCAAACAACCTGGGGTAAGAATTTCCGAAATACAATCGAAATTAACCTCTCCATGAATACGTGACAGTCATGGCTCTTCATACCTGTTAGTTTGTTCTCCTTGAGGTCGACGCATCTTCTCAAGTTCGAAACATACCCGTCTGAAAATTTCGGACCTTGAATCCACCTATAAAGTTTCACTTTACCCTCCTTCTCCTGTAAAAAAATTGCCTTAGGCTGCTTCAACTTTCCATTCCCCTCCTCTATCAAATGTAATACAGGACGTCTACATATTTCTTCCAAGTCCAATCTAGCCTTTGGATTGTCTTTCGTCTTCCCTTTTACGTCCATTACAGTATTAATTATGTTGTTAAACACATTCTTCTCGATATGCATGACATCAAGGTTATGTCTAATCAGATTTGTGCTCTAATATGGCAGATCCCAGAATATACTCCTCTTCGCCCAGTTATGAGTGCGACCAAATCCGTCACACTTGTAGCCCGTAGCAGGGTCTTCAATAGCTCTTGGTAAATCTTTTACCTCTTCCCATATCGTGTATCCGGGCCACCTTAGCGGGAGATTAGCCTTCTCCACAACGCCAGAACGAAAAGCATTCCTGTTCCTCCGGTACGGATGATCATTCGGCAGGAATTGTCGATGACAATCGAAGAAGCACGGTTTGCCTTCGTGCTTCAAATGGAAAGCATTAGTGCAGTCCATGCAATACGGACATGAAAGACGACCATGCGTGCTCCATCCCGATAACATACCATAGGCCGGAAAGTCGTTGATAGTCCACATAAGTGCTGCCCGCATCTGAAAATTTTGTTTTATAGATACATCGTACGTGTTGGAACCTACTTGTCACCCCCATTTCCTGTATTACGTATTTATGCTCGTATTTGATTTTGGCACGTATTTTAATTTTCTCGACTTGCGAATTTTGGTTTCTCGTAAATGGGTTTTGGACCATGGCTTGGTTTTATTTTGTGGAGAGGGTTTGGTTTGGTTTGGTTTATCATGAGTGGAACACTTTAACCTACACTCTACCCTCAACACAACACAACCACCCTCATTATATCTCCACCAACCTTTCTCTCTCCTCTTTATTCTCCATTAACTTCTCCATCTTCTTCCTTCTTCCACACAACTCCCCAACCCATAGGCAAGTGCACCTTGCCAACAAATAAGCACCCAATTTTATTTGTCCATTTGATAGATTAGGACATGTAGATCAACATTAGAACTTGAAATTTTGTGATTTGGAGTCTCCATTGTCCTAGATCTAAGTTTTGATTATTTTCGGAATTTCTTGGTTTTGATCTATTAAACTTTAATTTTTGCATATTTTGATGCTTCCATGTGGAAGAGAATTCGATTTTACTCAAGTTAGAACTTTGAAAATCTAGATTTGGTTTTGATTTGATCAAGTTATGAAGAATTGAAGTTTTGAAGTTCTTGGAGTTCTTCTCGGGTTGGAGAAGCAGCCCTCTCGGCCTGCGCTCTTTAGCGCAAAGCCGATTGCGCAGCTCACCCTTTGGTGAACTGCGCACCTTCCTTCTCGGCCAGCGCCTTCATTGCGCATAGCCGATTGCGCCCGGCCTCTTAGGCTGGACCGCGCATCTCCCTTGGCGCACCAACCCCTGCGCAGTTGGCCCCTGCGCAACCTGACTCTTGCGCAATCCACCCTGCGCAAGCCAGCCATGCGCAATCCACCTTCTGCGCAATCCATCTCTGCGCAACCAACTCCTGCGCAGTTCACTCCTGCGCAGTCTACCTTCTGCGCAATCCATCCATGCGCCATCTGCCCCTGCTCACTTGGCACCCTGCACAACTGACACCCTACACAATCCAACCCCTGATCCCTTGTGCAAACCATTGGCTCTTGGAGTTTTGGTTTTATTTCTTTAAGCTTGGCTCTTCTATAGTCCTATATATATATTGGTATTTTATTAGGTATTTTACGTCCATTTTATATCCTTACGCCTTTTGTCATGAACTTGATTTTACTTAATATACTTGGAATGACCATTGTACATGGCCTGGTATGACAAGGAACTAGCATAACATGACAGTGACCCGTAGTGGTGCACTCCTGACATGACCAACTTGACTTGATAGTGGCCCGTAGTGGCGCACTCCTGACAGTACCCTGACATGAATTATCTTGATAACTTGATAGTGGCCCGTGGCGGCGCACTCCTGACTTGACTTGACTTGTAACTTGTAATTAACTCGTATAATCAACTTGACACCGTGGGTGTTCCTACTTGCTTGCTTGTACAATCCACTTGTCTTGTCTCGCATCATGTCTAGGACGTGACTTCCTGGGTACCACGGCCAGGGACTCGCGCTAAATTGGATTAGGCTAATGATTAGATCAAACTAGAACATGGAGAATTCCCAGTCACAGGCAATCTCGTTATCTGGGCGCTTTAATGGACTTGTAGCTTGCCGACGAGTAGAGCACATTTCCAGCACACTGTCATGTGTTGCACCCTCTAAGTCACCTAAGGGTACATTTGTCTCCCGGGCAATGTACCCACCTATAACTCTCAACCCGCGGAAGGATAACTGGATAGTCTGCAGGGCTTGGGACTGGAATTTTCACTTGCATCTTGTTAGTAATTAGGCTTGTGATAACCCTAGTTAGTTAAAGTAGTAAGCCATAGTACTTGCTTGGCCGATTGTGAATGGATGGTGTCCAGCCTTGTCTAAGTCTTGTCTAGCTCCAGTACCTGCTATCTCCTGAGCATGTTTGTTTTACTTATCTTAACGATAAATGAGTAGAGACAGTGAGCTATTCAGGCGAAGGGTTACAACCCCGGTCCTTGTCTGGTTTAAGGATTGTAACCTGGCTCCCGGAATGGTTCCGCGTCCCTAGTCGTTTATCGCCCTGTGTACCTTACTACTTGTATTTTCTTTTATTCTTTATGTTCTGACATGCTGGCTTTTGTTCTTATTTGTGGCCTCCTTTGTGGCACTTGCTCTTTCTGGGGTTTGACCCAGCTGGTTTTGTGTGGCCAGATTTTGGAGCAGCTTCCGAGAATCTACCGAGCTTCCAGCCCAATGGTGACAACTAGACGGAACCCGGGCCAAGAGTGGGTTTTCCTTTTTGTTTCACCCACTTATATGTAAATTTATTCTTTTGAGGCGTTTAGCCGACGAGCACCTGTTAGCTCGATGCACATTTACTTACTGTCTGCCTACGGGCTGTAAACATGATTAACAAATCCTAGGGTTGATCATGTATGACTGAACTCTTGCTAGTCCTATCATTTTGTACGACTAGCTTCATGATCATCCAATATGTAATATTTGGGACGCCTTATATATATATATTTGATGCTCTAATATCTTGTAACTCTGTTAATTGCTTGAGATTGAGACAATAGGCTTGACCTTAAGAGACTGTTGGCTTGTAGTAAACCCTCATATCTAGACAGCCGTGACCGTATAGTTGAGATGTATTCTACTTCAATATACGTAGCTGGCTATGTCTGCCCCCGCTCTCCAGTATTCTGGTTCTGGGGCGTGACACTACTTCCCACAGCTGATTCAACTCATCAATCAATGGCTGTAAATACACATCGATGTTCCTTTTCGGATTGTTCGGACCTGGGATAATAACGGTGAGGAATATATACAGAGTCTTCATGCACATTCAAGGCAGTAGATTGTACGGAGTGACGATCACAGGCCAACACGAATACTGGGATCCCGAAAGTCTGAATGGGGTAAAATCGTCGGAGCAGAGACCCAATCTGACATTACGCAGATCAGAAGCAAAATTTGGATACTCTCGATCAAAGTGCTTCAATGCTTCTCCATCAGATGTGTGATCCAACACTCCTTCGGTCTGTTCTCGCTTATGCCAACTCATGTTTTCTGCAGTTTCTTTCACCATAAACAACTGCTGCAACCGCGACGTCAACGACAAGTAGTGCATCGAATCGGTAGGCTTCCTTTCATCGACAGACTTTTCTCTACCACTGCCCTTGTAGCGATCAGCACCACAAAATCTGTAGGCGTCTTCATCCTTGTCGTCTTTATGGTACAATATGCATCCGTTGTGACATGCATCGATTTTCTCGTATCCCATCCAAAGCGATCTCACCATCCTCTTAGACAGGTAAAAGTATTTAGGCAACTTAGCACCCTCAGGCAATATTTCTATAATCAACTCCATAACTCGGTTGTAGCAGTCTTGCGACATATTAAAATCCGACTTGATGCTCAACAATCTTGTAACCACCTCCAACGGTAAATGATCCTCACAACCAGGATATAATGGAGTCCTTGCATTCTCCAGCAACTCCATAAACTTTGCAGCATCGTCTGTGCCTCCTTCAGGTGCATCATGATTGTCCGGATCGAAACTAGGTCCCGTGTCAAAAACCATGTTCACCAGCCCATCGTCGTAAGCAGCGTAGTTGTGGACATCCACATAAGGCTCATACTCCGATGCTAAAGACACAAGTTCTCCGTGTGCGCTCCATTGATAATAATTCGGCGTAAAATCCTTCGAGTATAAATGATACGTGACTTCCACTTCTGGATGATATTTCAAGTTGCGACATCTCACACACGGACACTTAATTTTGGTACCGTCCATGTACTGAGGGAACGCCTTGGCAAACTGCAGGAACTGCTGTACACCCTCCATGAATTCATCACGCACACCGCACATGTCATCAGGATGATAGTTGTACATCCAAGAACGATTCCGCTGATAGTAATTCAGATCCATATCCATTTGAGGATAATTCTGTAAGATAGATACATGCACTCGTTGAAGCACTTGTAAAAGTAATAGTCGCATTAATCATGACATATCCTAAACATTGAAATAGAATTCCAAGTAATCATGATACAACAGGTGGTAATAGTGTATCATATGACATAACCATATAACCATAGTGTATCAGAATTGACCACACAGAAGACTTAGCCTAATTAATCTTCATAAAACAAGTAGTAATAAGTCCATAATTAATCTCCATAATTAATCTCCATAAAACAAGTACAGCTGGTAATAAGTCCATAATTAAGCCCATAAACTCATCTCCATAAAACAAGTACAGCTGGTAATAAGTACTAATAGTCCAACACAAAATATATCCATAAAACTACACTAATGACGACCACGCAGCTCACACATACGCTCAATGATACCATCACGCAACATCTTCGAAAAAGTGGGATCGACGGTGGAAAAGCGTTATTCCACTGCAGGTGCTGGATGAATGGAACTCCCGGTCTCACTAGCGACCGGTGTCACTTCCTCCTTAACAGTAGGAGGAGCCATCTCAGCAATCTGTGTTTCCCTCAAATGACGTGCCACTGCTCGGGTCATGGGTGCCATCTGGTAAGATCGATATTCACAGAGAATATAATTGTAACATAAGCAAGCTAACTAAAGGAACCATCATCTCGTTTCATGTATCAAAACCCAAGTTCCATTATGAAATCTCAGTTTTCTTCAATGAGTATACCTATGTGTGTTTAGTTCAGTTTTTCCTGAGATTGTATACATATGTATATATGTAGATTGATAGATATAGCTATAGTTATAGTTATATAAGAGTTTTTCCTGAGATTGTATATATATGTATATATGTATATATGTATATATGTATATAAAGGAACCATCAATGAGTATACATATGTATGTATTGTATACATATGTATAAGAGTTTCATGTATACATGTATACATATGTATAATAGTTTTCTTCAATTAGTATACATAGTGTCTGTGTGTCGTGTGTCAGTGTGTCAGTGTCGTGTCAGTGAGTGTGTCGGTGTCGTGTCAGTGAGTGTGTCAGTGTGTCTGTGTCGTGTCAGTGGGAGATAGGGTTAGGGTTAGGTATACCTGGACGGGGTCGGGTCGGGGTCGCCGGAGCGGAGCAGGGGACGAGGGGGGTCGGCGGTGGAGGAGCGACGACGAGGTTACCAAGGGGCGAGGGGGGTCGCCGGGGCAGGGGACGAGGGGGAAGGGGCCGGAGGGAGGGTCGTCGAGGGAGGCCTCGCCGGAGGGGAGGAGCTCATCGGGGGGAGCGGTCGCCAGAGACGAGAGGGGGAGGGGAAGAGATTTGGGGCTTAAGGCGGAAGATTGAAATTTTGGTGAAATAAAATGAAATCGATCGGGTTCCCAGAACCCTATATGAAAGTTTTTAGCGACGTCCGAGAGAGACGTTGCTAGATGTCGCTGTTCAGTAATAGGATAGCGACGGACTTGATTAAATGTCGCAAAACGTCGCTGAATAAAATAAATCAGCGACGTTTTGTGACTAAATAGTGTCTTATTCTTTACAAACTATAATTCTAGTCACTATTAGTCGCTAAATGTCGCTGATAGTGACGTTCAGCAACGTCATTTTCATACGTCGTTAAATACACAAAACATAGCGACATTTTTAACTGGAGTCGCTAATTTCGTCGCTAATTTAACATATTTTGGTATTGGTCCCTCCATAAGTGGAGAGAAGTGTGTTGTTCCTAAGGTTCATTTACTTTGGAGAAAGACCTTTGTCTTTTGGAGTTCCCAAGGTTAATGAATCTTGAATGAAATAATCTTAGAGGAGAAGCTACCATCCTCATGAGACTATGTAAGGAGGTGATTGGGGATGCTATTTTGTGCTTCTTTTGCTTCTCTTGGTGTTCATTCAGACACGCTACTTCTTTCTCGGGTGCTTCTTCACTAATGTGCAACTCTTTCATATTCCTTGGTGAGACCCCAAGAGGAGCAACAATGCACAACTCATCTTCATAATTTCTCTTATATCCTTTGCTTTTGCTGATTATGACTGCAGAACAATAAACCTTATTTGTTACCAATACCAATACCATATTTTACGTGTTGAATTCCCTACCAAAGAAGACTCCTTGGAGCGTCAGCAAATCTAGACTCAAAGAAGAGTTTTTATTCCTCCACTTCCACCATTCTATTTACATAAGTAGTCTCAAATGCAACCAGTTCCCTACTCCATATATGCTTTATGTCAAGAACAATTTGCTTTCTGTCCTCAAAGGTGTAAGTGTACGTTTCTTATTTTGTAGATAACCAATCTACTAATCAGACTACATACTCTATAGCATAGTTTGCAGTAGCGGCTGAAATCGATATGGTTTGGCACGTTCCGATCCGATACCGACCGATATCTGATACCGATCGATATTGGGGGTCTTTTTTCCGGTGAATTCAACAAATAAAATTGAACAAAAAATACGAATTAGCAAGGGTAAAAGCATAGTAAGGTTGTAAAAGCATGTGACAGAAAGAAAAAAAAACTTATCGATTGCATGTAAACAAATCGGCAATGGTGACTGCTATTTCAGAAAACGAAAAAGAGGGGGTTTTCTTTCTTTCTTTTTAACCATGGAGAACTGGACGAAGCATCGAAAGTTGACGGATCATGCGGTGAAGAGGAATATGACGATGTGAAGCGCTACACGGCACCGAAAAGTACGCAAGCATCGTCGAAGTCGAGGCTCGGTACCACTATGAGGAGTTAGGCAGCGTAAAGGAAGATGAAGGGCTAGGCATCAATGCGCCAGGCCCAATGCCTCCGCTTCAGGAGTTTCACTCCTTCCGCCAAGTTCCCTTCCATATGGAATCTTGCCATCTTCTCCTCCTCGTACAGATCTAATAATTAGCTTATGGTCATGGAGGAGTCCAATGAGATGACCGTCGATCGGGCATGGACACGGCATCCCGATCTGAAACCATCGATTTTTGTCGATTTTGAGTAAAGAATTAGGAAGGAGAATCGGTGGCAAATTTTTAGGGTCTTGGGTGATCAAATGAGAAACTAGGATTTCGATTAGGAGAGAGAAATTATAGTGAGGAGAGAGAGAGAGAGAAAGAGAGAGAGCGATTTTTTTGTGTTTGAGAAGTTACAGATGAAAAGTTATGGAAAAAAGATTGGCGTGAGCGCGCCAAAATAAAAAAAATTGTGGGAACAATTAATTTGAGTACGACATTTTAGAAGTATCCTATTTTATTATTTAATATTAGACGATATTTTGATAGTTTCATTGAATTTATGTCTATGACACTTTTAAAAAAGTATCATAATTGTTGATGATAAATATTTCAATACCACGACATGTTCTAGCAAGGTGTCGTCATAAAAATAATAATTAATGACACTTATTTAGAAAGTGTCCTAAATAAAGTATCATTATTAACCATTTTTGTTGTATTGACTTCAGTTCGAGAAGATTCATACCAATGCCAATGGCTCAGACATGATGGCTAAGTCTTTACCGAAAGACAAGAACATCTTTGTAGAAGAGCAACTGGTATGATGGAGCCTTTCCTCTTAAGTCGGGAAGGAAAAATTGATACGTGGTCTCTCCATAAGTGGAAAGAAGTGTATTGTTCCCAAGGTTTATTCACCTTGGAGAGAAGTGTATTATTCCCAAGGTTCATTCACCTTGGAGAAATGCCTTTGTCTTTTGGACTTCCCAAGGTTAATGAACCTTGGATGAAACAATCTTAGAGAAGATGCTACCATCTTCACGAGGCTATATAAGGAGGTAATTGGGATGTGATTTTGTGCTCCTTGCTCGTGGTGTACATTTTCTTCACCAAAGTATGTCCATACGTTTGTATGATAGTTTGTGAGCCTCTTGAGTAAATTCAAGCGAGACAATGTAACTTGCAATCCTACTATTATTAGTGGAGAAAGAAAAGAACTATAGTTGTTCGGGGATGTAGACACATTGTCGAACTTCGTTAATTTTTTGTGTGTTCTATTGTCAATCTTTAGCTTTCGCACTGGGAGTAGGAAGATCCTCCGTCCTATAGTGACAATGTGCGTGAAGGTCATCTCCATCCCCAACATAGGTTTGCTACTTCTTGACAATGACTTCAATTGTCTGATGTGAAAGAAGTTTTGTATCAGCAAATTATTAGACATGGTAGTACAAATCAGTTTTAGACAAATATGGGATATAGAAATAAATGAAATGACGAAGAAAATAGTTCATAACTTCATCGGTAAGAATGTCTTAACTCTACAAAGCCTTATTTAAGATGATTGGCATCTTAGAGCTAGCTTGAACTCAAGTTGAATCTAGAAATGTCGAGAATCAAACAAAATACTCAAGCATGGATGAAATCGAGATAGTATCCATGACCGAAAAGATTTACAATAGTGTATGGAGTTAAAAAGAAAATTCACTCCATGTATAGAGTCTAACTTAAGAAATATTTATCATGCAATTGCAAAGCCCTCCAATTTTTAAACTATTAAACGAAAATCAATCGTGGAGGACTTGTCTACCAAATATTTTCAGAAAAGACCCCTTACAGTTTCATCCTAGATGATTTCCCATAGAGACGGCGGTGCTTCCTTCGTGACAGCCACCAAAGATGGCCTGCGAGCAACGACGAATCCATCCTTAGGGTTCGTTTGGATCAAGTTTTTGTATTCCTAGGAATAGATTTTCAATTCCTTTTTAAAAGGCCGTGTGCATAGCTATCCCGTGTGCATAGCTATCCCGTGTGGACAATATTTCGAGTTTGCACGCTCAATTGCTAGGGTCAACGTAGGACTAGTTAGGCACGCACACGACTTGTTAACTTTAGCATGTATTTTCTATCAAGTCAAGTTTGACACTGTTCGGCACAAAGGCCTACCGATGCGCTCGATTCAACGCTTGTACGAGATTTTAAAAATATTTAGACTTATTGTATGGACATGCCGAGGGACATTTGAGAGAGAGCGCACACTTCTTTTTCCATGAACGAGCTTTCAAAATTGAGAAATTCAACTTGAAATCCAAGGACGTAAAGCTGTGCTCTGATACCATTATGTCACGCCCCGCTCCCGTATGAGCGATCGTCCTCGCTAAGGCGTGATGCCGCACGAGCCTAGATTGCGCTCGTGCAAGGCGGGTTCCATAACGGCCGATTACAGCGGCGACGACGAGGTCGTCGCACAGAAGTCCCAAGCAGAAACATTGAACATGCAGCAAAAATTTAAAGGCAAAACACAAGTTATTCAAAAGAGATCTTTATTGATATTGAACAATGAAATTACAATAGGTGTAAGGCCATGATTACAAGTCTCTCGTGCTCACTTTTCTCTCATTTTACAAGTCACTTTGCTCTCTCTCGATACAATACTTGAGCCAGCGGAAGCTTCGGAAGGCGATGTCCATACATTATGTCCTGTATAAGTCTTGAGTACACGCGGCCGCACGCTTCGACTCGCTAAGAAACTCCGTTTCTCAACGCATCCAAGCGAGCTCTGCGTCACGAGCTTCTACCTGTGCCTGCACATGAAAACTGTGTGGGTGTCAGTACTCAACTGTACTGGTGGAGTGAGCTCCTCGCCCACCCATACAAAATCGACACATTTCATTTACCTTGTGTAATACAAGTCCCTTTACGATTGTTTTTCTAGTCTTGCCTTAGGATCAGTTTTAAGATTACGACGCCTGACTAAACCGACGTGCCACGACGTGGTCGTGCTATAATGCCAACGTGTATTTCGATCGAGGCAGTGCCTCATCGCTCATGTACTTGACCGAACTTCGACTCGGGACGGCAGGGTCGTGCCATACTCTATTCGTGACTTCAACATATTCAAGACAGTGCTTCACCGAGGAGCAACTTATGCGAACTCGGCCGTGCCAAGACTTTCACTTAAACCCAAGTGCCTCTAAACCAATTCTCGTGCCAACGACGTCAAAGGGACGACTCGTGCTGGTCGTGCCGCTAGACTTGATTGTGCCTTAGGACCCTGCTTAGACTTGTTCGTGCATCAAGATTGAGGCCGTGCCTCGCATACTTATCAAGATTTATCCATATTACCGCCTTGCGGCCATCCTGCTCGACTCATAACCCAACTTAGACAAGACTTGTCAAACATGGTGTCGACTTCATGAACATCTCGACGCCAAGTATCGTGCCAAGCACGGTGCCTATACTGCAGCCCAATCTTAGGCCCAGGCATTGTGTTACCGACTAGACCTGCATTCAAGTTCTAGACCCAATCCAAAGGCATACACGCGGTTTGCCGCTATTCTATCGACCTATCTACATGAGTGGTCACTAGCAATGTCAAGCTATCATAGACTCGGCTCGAGATATCGGCTCGTCCCTCCGCGGGTAGCTAGTCCCGGAAGCGCCAAGTATCTCCCATGCGGTTATCCAGCATCCTACCGTGAGCCGCCTCTCTTCTTCCGGGCCAACATGATCCCGGTGCCCCGGCGATCATTCGAGAAGACTATACCTTGTCGACAAGTTGTCCTATGACCATGCAAGACTCAAACTCGATCTATCAAGTCCTTCCTTATCATGACCATTCTTTCCTTCTTTCTATCGAGACTCCCAAGTAGCGGGATCGATCTCGTGTGATTCCTTGCCAAGACTTATCGAGACTTAACGAGACTCCCAAGTAGCGGGATCGATCTTGTGTACGAGACTTATCAAGACTTAGCGAGACTCCCAAGTAGCGGGACCGATCTCGCGTGTTTTCTTGTCGAGACATAGCGAGACTCCCAAGTAGCGGGACCGATCACGGCGACAACCAGTCGCGTGGACTTCCTTTGATCGTGGCATACTCTTTACTAAATCTACCGTAGCTCGTGTCTTAGACAGACCTGGTTTTATTGGCGACGCTATCGCTCAAGTCATATACTTTATATGACGAGCCTTGTTCTCAAGGGACTACGCGGCTTGACAACCGCAGATAGAGCGAAACAGTGCTAGAAATAGCTTCGATAGCCGAACATAACTCTTGTCTAACTTATTCGGACAGCGACTCGACGAGCAAAGGCTACGCCGAGCTCCGCATCGAGGGAATGTGCTATGCACGGGGTCGACTTGAACAACCAAGTTCTCGGGTGCCTAGACTTAAGCCAACAAGCCGTGCAATACGACTTTAACCCACGGGACGTACGAAGGCTATGCCAAGCCTTGGACGACGGGACCGTGCATGCTTTATCAAGCATTCATGCGGGCGACGCCTATGACTTAGGCCAATACAAGCATTGGGGCAAAGCGACGGAATGCTTTATTAAGCATTCATGCGGGCGACGCCTATGACTTAGGCTAATTCGAGTATCGTGGCAACTTGGCAACTTAAGCCAACTTCCTTCTCCCAAGCCACGAGAACGAAGGATCGAGTGTCATTTGAAAGCACGCTGAGCCGACTTCTAAGCAGACCGTGGGAACATTTTTCATGTTCTAAGACATTCCGACCCGTCGGGATTATTTCCTTAGCTATGTGCGTTCGTAGCTTTTATATTAGCCTATTTGTGCAAGTTGAAAACATGCAAGTTGTTAAGTGCAGGCTAAGATGAGGCAAGTTCATCGAAACTACCCCACCTGAGCGAGGTATCGCCTCGACTGAGCGAGCCTTCGAGCAGCCGTTGCAAGGCTAAGTCCGAACGCCGTCGACGTTTCGATTCCTCTGATTGACTTTGCGTGATGGGGCACTACATTGGTCATGGGGGTGGAGGTGGGAGGGGGTGGTGGGGGGTTAGGGGTGGGCTGCGGGGGGGGGGGGGGTTAGGGTCTAGCCGCGGGGGTAGTGGCCGTGGGGGGGTCGGAACACACACATAAACACACACACACATACACATATATATATTCTTCACACACACACACACACACACACACACACACACACACACACACACATATATATATATTTTCACACACACATATATATATATATATATTTTTTCACACACACACACACACACACACACACACACACACACACACACACACACATATATATATATATATATATATATATATATATATATATATATATATATATATATATATATATATATATATATATGAAAAAAAAATATATGAATATATATTTCATATATATTTTTTTCATATATATATATATATATATATATATATTTTTTTTTCATATATATATATATATATATATATATATATATATATATATATATATATATATATATATATATATATATATAGAGGAAAATGTACCTAAGGTCGACCTTAGGTAAGTTACCTATGGTCGACCTCATTTTCCTCACTTTACAACATTTTTTTCTTGAATTTTTTTTATGGGATTCATCTACACCTTATTGATTGGCAACATACCAAATTTCAAGAAAAAATAATATTGTTTATCCCTCTATCAATAAGGTACAAAATCGACGGTGTAGCAGGAAAGTTTTAGACCGTCGATTTTGCAAGGGATAGATAGGGGACTAAACAATATTATTTTTTCTTGAAATTTGGTATGTTGCTAATCAATAAGGTGTAGATGAATCCCATAAAAAAAATTCAAGAAAAAATGTTGTAAAGTGAGGAAAATGAGGTCGACCTTAGGTAACTTACCTAAGGTCGACCTTAGGTACATTTTCCTCATATATATATATATATATATATATATATATATATATATATATATATATATATATATATATATATATATATATATATATATATATATATATATATATATATATATATGAAAGAAAGCCAACTCGAAGGGAAAACTCTATTATCTTTCAAAATCCAAAAGCTAATACATGATCATGTTCTACTAAAAAAGAAAAAGAAATTACATATGACAAAAATATCCTTACTTGAGATGTGTCTTGTATTTGATAATTGAGCCACCATAACTTGTAGCGGAGAGAATATCCTTCATAGTTCCCAAAAATTGATGCACCCAATATAGAAGATTCTGAAAAGAAATGGTTGGCCACAACACCAAAAAGACCTCAATACATTAGCAGTAACACATTCAAAACCATGTCCTGCCACCGTCGGGGGTGGGGGTGGGGGTGGGGAGTTGAATGGGCTCCAGCTTTGCTGAAATAGAACTAGAATGGCATTCGTCCGGCAAGCCTGCTTTCAGATATTCTTCGATCTATTGCTGCATCAATGGAGTTCATCTGGGTAGTTTCATCATGCACCTGATACTTCCCCAATGACATTCTTCTTTCCTCCATGCACATCGCCTCATCATCCCAAACCAAGTAAACCTCATTGGTGGCTGGCTGAGTGGCAGGGGATTTGTTTGAGATAACTGGTGGAGGTCCAATTGCAGGGGCCCCCATGTTTGGGCCAGAAGCATACGTATGTGAGTTGATTCCTTGATTGCTTGGAGCATTGTAGCCACCTTCTGCAGCAATATTTGATACAAAGTTTGTTTCAGCTTGAACTTTGAATACTGTTGGAGAGCTCGGTGTAGGAAGAGTACTTGCCAAACATTGTGCCGTTGCATTACTAGTATTACTGATAGGAAATAGTGGCTGTGGTACAGATAGTGGTGCAGATGAGGCCAGACCCGACAGGCCAACTTGAAATGATGGTTGAATCCCAAGACCACTGGAAGCAACCACAGGAGTCGTGTTCTGGATAGGAAACAAAGGTTGGTGATGTGCCAGCCCTAGAGGTGGAGGAACAGGGGCAGCTGTATGAGGTGGAAACCAAGTCTGTGGCTGAGCAGTAACAGGCCAAGTTGGAGGCCGCATTCCCATTGGCCCAGCGTTGTAAAATGGTGGTACAGCACCGTAAGTTTGTGGTGGAGGAAATCCAAAGCCTGGTCTAGGTACTACGCCACTAACAAGTCCAGTAGTTAGCATTTCCACTTTGGCCTGCTTTGATGAGGCATCTTCTTCTTCCCCGTAATGCTCTGCTAATATTTCAGGCGGAATTCCTTGCATCCCAAAAATTTCAATTTCTGTTGATTCTCTCTCTGGCTTAGCATTGGGAACCTTGGTGACGGACTCCTTGTGGACCAGGAGGACGTGGATGGACATGCCGCCGGCGGTGGAGAGCTTCTTGTGGCAGACGTGGCACTTGAAGTGCTTGGCCTTCTGGTGATGGACCAGGATCTTCTCGTCGTCGAACTCCCGGTCGCAGTAGTAGCACCACACCTTCGACGCCCTCTTCTTCTTCTTCCCCATCCCCGGAAATCTATTTAGCGAAGCGAATTTTAGGGTTTCGATGCAGCAGGGGATTTTAGGGTTAGGGTTTTCGATTTATTTTATTGTTATTTTTGGGGTCGGAGGAAAGAAGAAGACAATATATATATATATATATATATATATATATATATATATATATATATTTTTTAATATATATATATATATATATATATATATATATATATATATATATATATATTCGGCACACACGCACATATATATATATTCGAGGAGTATATATATATATATATATATATATATATATATATATATATATATATATATATATATATATATATATATATATATATATATATATATATATATAGAGGAGTATATATAAACTTTGGACCGAAACCGAAACCGAATAAGTAAATTTAGTATATTGAAATCCGAAACCGATCCGAATTTAGTATATTCAAAACCGAAACCGAACAGAATTTAGTATATTCAAAACCGAAACCGAATATATATTGAAAACCAAATTTGATGGCCCTCCTTAACATGATGATGCCAGAGCAGCTGCGCCAACTTCCAGGCCATGTCTTAGAGGGATTGCCACCGTATTTAGTGGACAAGTATATGAGACGGGCGCAGCAGGGAGTACCACCACCAGCGGACGATCGTACCCCTCGTCGTTGATGTTTGTATTTTTTGGGATTATTTTTTTTGTAAATATTGAATATTGAATATTTGTGTTTAAATATTGAGTATTTGTGTGTTTTGTGTGAACAATTTGAATGCTTGGGATTATTTGTGTGTTTTGTGTGTTTATTTGTGTGTTGGAATTGTTTGTGTGTTTTGTATATTGGAATTGTGTATATTGGAATTGCTTGGGATTATTTGTGTGTTTTGTATATTGAAATTGTGTATATTGGGAATGTCCAGTTTTATGCTATTTTTTTTAAAATGTCCCAGCTACCGTCGGACTGGCGACCAATTACCGACGGACTATCCGTCGCTAACTGGGGGATTCCCAGTTAGCGACGGATGCGCGACTAAAAGCCGACGGATTATCCGTCGCTAAGGTTCTGGAATTATGAAAGATTTACAGGATAAGGCCGACTGATAATACGTCGGTATGCCGTTGCTAGTAGTCGGTAAAATATTGGCGACGGATAATCCATCGCTATAAGGCCGACCGATTGGCGACGGTCTAGCGACGACTCATGACGAAAAATGACGGATTATCCGTCGCCAATGTTCTGGAAATACGAATAATTCACAGAACCGGGTCGATGGATATTCCGTTGCGAATCCGTCAAAACTTAGCGACCATTCTCGACTGATTGGTGACAGAATTTGCGTATCAGAAACTCTCTGATACGTATTTACCGACCAAATAGCGACGTATATGTCCGTCGGTAAGTGATACGTCATTACTTCTTTTGATACGTGATTTGACGATAATCCGTCGGCGAGTTGTCGTAAACTGCACGAGTATGGTTGACGGCAGTCCGTCGCTAATTCGTCGCTGGGCGACAACTTGTCGACGGATTGTAGTTAGCGACTAGACTTTTCCCGACGACCTTTTTTAACCAATATCCGTCGACCATCCGTCGGTAATTACATTTACCGACAGATTTTTGACGGATATAGCCGTCGCTAAATCGATGAATTTTTGTAATGGAAGGAGGAGTCGTTGCCAGAGACACTGAGTTCGAAGCTGGAGGTGGTGCAGTGGCAGTAGGAATCAAACCTGCTGTGTTCAGAACTCCGGTCAGCTAGGTCATCTGATCCTGTAGGCCTATCAAAATCTGTGTAATCTGCCGCAGAGTGTAGATGCCGACAGTATCGTCAGTTGTGTATCTACAGACGAAGGTGGAGGTGGAGATAGAGGAGCTCTGGAATAAACGGACGACTGGGATGCCAACGATCCGGTATCGTACACGCTGCCCCCTTTTCCTCTACCGGCGGCTTGTATCCATAAGTCGTTCCTCACAGCCGGCGTCGGTAGCTGACTAGTCCCAGCTCTCCCTGGTAGTCTCTCCCTCACCGACTCAACTTTAATGTCTCATACGTCTCCTATATTTATATAGGTGAATAGATTTAGAGTTAATATTCATATTTTAGTTACTATTATTGTTATGGTTAGGTTCTCATACGTAGCCTATTATAATGCTACTTAGGATTATGGTTTAGAGTTAATATTCATATTAGAGTTAGCACTAACTATTTAGGTAAACTAAATATAGTTAAGTACGTAAAGACAAAGAAGAATTGTAATTAGATGTAGGACTCGAAAAACTTACATAGGCTTTGGTCGCCCGATCATCTACGAGCTTTCCATCTTTCTTTCGCTTATGGGTATGCTCGAAAACTTTAGGAAAGTCGATGACGTTTGGGTCTCCGCCTGCCCTGGCGACCTCCTTGCACTGTAACAATTAAACATCAATTTATAACTAAATATTAAATTTAAACAATTAAAGAAATAACAAATAAGAATACTCGCCAGTCGTTGATAATGCTTTGAAATTGGAATGGATCCACCCGTGTGGTGACCACTCTTAGCCCGGCAACCTTTGCCTTCTCATACTTGGCCTTATAGGTTGGAATGCCCATCTTCTTCTTCATCGCCTCCCAGAATTCCTCCTTCAACCACTCCTTGCGAAGAACGCTATTTAGTGTAGCCAATACCTTCCGGTCCTTGACCAGATCCCTCAACCTCTTGCTGGCGACGGACTTGTAGCACTTTCGAATCGCCTGATCTCTGTATGCCGGCCACCTGTACAACTTCTGCAAATAGGAACAAATAAAAACAAATAAGCAAATATTTAAAAAATGTTGTAAACAAAGACGATATTGTTTAAGCATACCCCAAGGATCTCGAGCCAAATAAATTGTCTATCAAGTGGGATGTCCCCAAAGTTTAGATAGGGACCATGGAATTGACGACGCATCAAGTCGCTTAAATCTCTACCAGCCTGGAGGGGAAAGATACCATTAGAAAATAAAGAAAGTATGAATAAATATGTATAATAACAATTATATATTTATGTCACTCTATCGGCCCACAACTCTGGAAGAGTGATGTTGGCTGGCCGCTCTGGCAGAGTAGGAGAATCTACAAATCTGGGTCGACGTATGTACACTCCACGGTCCACCAAAAGGCCCGGATATGGATTTGCCACAGTAGGAGCGACATGTGTAGTCTCCGACATAGAAGACGGGGCACCAACACTGGTAGGAGTAGATGCTAAAGGAATATCAGGGCTAGCTCTGCCGACCGATGAATGAGTGAATGGCGGAGATAAGCCATCCTCCTCATCAACCAAAATCGTCCTCGCTAACTCCTCTGTGATCTGCAGCCGGAGTACTAGGAGGAGCAGGAGTGCAAGACCCAAATCCTCGACATCGTGTACGACCTCGACTCGCCATATGCAAATCTGAAAGAAATAAAAATGGTGTGATGATACAAATAATCAATACAAATCTAATAGAATTAAAAAAATGGTATATTGATACAAATAATCAAAGCTAATCTAATAGTAATAAAAAAATGGTGTGACGATACTCATAAGTAGGTAATATGTACTAATCTTCTTCATCTTCTTGGTATTCTGAATCTTATTCATCTTCATCTTCTTCATTTTTACTATCACTTCCACTTTCACCTTCATCTTCAAATTTTTCTTCCTCATCCGATACGTCCATTTCAGACTCCTCCTCTACATGAGGTAAGTCCTCTATGTCAAGCTCTTCATCAACTATATCATCCTCTATAGTAACGTAAACCTCCATATCGTCAACGCCGGATAAACTCATATATATTGGTTAAGGCATGACTGCCTCATTCTCCTGGTATGCTTGATCTCCAATATTATATGTATTTTTCGCTTTAGTTTTACATATAGCTCACCAATCATGAGTAGTGCGACGTCGACTAGAATAACTCGTATAGTACACTTGGACCGTTTGACCAGCCAACACAAATGGTTCGAAACCTACGTATCTTTTTTCGCATTTTATACCAATAAATCTAAACTGTTTGTCAATTCTCCATCCTTGCTTGGGTGTTGTGTCGAACCAATCACATTTAAACAACATAATTTTGGTATCAAAAGAGTAATCCAGCTCTACAATATCTCTTATAACACTGTAATAGTCAAATTATGGATCGACATCGTAGACTGAACCCCTTATACAAATTCCAGAATTCTTTGTGTAACTAGCCTCTTCATCGACAAATGAGTGATTGATAGGCTTATCAGTGGTTCTAAATTTGAAGCCATTGATGGCATATCCATCCCAATATTTTTCCCTCTTGTTTGGTCCAATAGCTAGTGCTCGAAGTCTTTCGTCGGTCAATTGTGTGCCGGGACAAAAAACCTAAAATATCATGTATCATAACGTCATTAGGATAAAGCTCTTTCGTCGGTCAATTGAGTTTAGAATAGTTAAATGGTTTTAATCCTTACATAATTATGGAACTATGACATAAATTTTTTGTCAACCTCTCTAGCAAGATCATCATCATCAATGCCAGGTCTCTATATTTTTTATCTCAGCCTTAAAAATACTATCATAATAACGAGAAAAGTTAGAGAATTTTTTAAAAGTATATAGCAAAATTGGAGTATGTAGCAAAATTATATTGCTCACTTCTTTATATCTTCCATCTCCTCCATACTACTATTTAGGCAGATATACCGATGAGCAGCTTCAAACTCATTGTCCTCCAACCACCGTAACTTAGAAGCACTTGTAGGCTTGCCACCAACATTATAGATAGTGCAGATTCTACTATTCGGTGCATCGACCTCACCTTCATCATTTTTTGGTGCTCTGTTCCAGTTTGTTCTGACATGAGAATCGAAGTAGATTGAGCAGAAGTTTGAGACCTCCTTAATAATATATGCTTCGTATATCGAAGCTTCTACATGAGCCTTATTGCCCACTTTCTTTTTCAGGTGATGTAGATATCTATAAATAATATATTCAATATTAGAACTGTTTGAATGAAATAATTATTAGTACAAGATATTTAATTATTTTATACCTCTCAAATGGATACATCCATCGATAATAGACGGAAGCACCGATACGTGCTTCGTTTGTCAGATGAATCGACAAATATTCTATACTATCAAAAAATTCGAGGGAAAACACCTTTTCTAACTTTCACAATGTCAATACAATCTTCTCCTCAAGTTCAAATATATGTTGCACCGTCAACTTACTTGAACACAAATCTCTAAAGAATATTACAAAAAAGTGTCTTTCTGGGACCCCAAAAATCCATCTTAAAAAGACCCAAATCAGTCCTAAATTGTGATTTGGGACGAATTTTAGGACGGTAAGTGACAGTGCCATTAGGGTGGCGTGGCAAAAAGTTTTAGGACGAAAAATACCATCCTAATTTGGTTTTAGGGTCGAAAAATGTAACCGTACCAAAAGAGTTTGAATTATTACATGTTTACGACGGTTTACAAAACGGTCCTAAATTAAAAGAGTTTGTGACGAATGACATCCGTCCTAAACAAATTTGCCAGCGTTACAAAAGAATGTCGTTTATATCTAGGACAATTACATAACTGTCCCAAAAGTAACACTTATGAAATTATTGTCTGTATTTTTCAGCTATAAAACATACAATTTAAATACACATAATTCATATAATCATGGACGTTGTCAAGCTTGTCCTCAGATGTATCTCCAGGTATCAGAGCTCCAAAACAAAAAATGCTTAACAACATCAAGCATTCTTTACCATTAAGTAGAAGACAACAAAATCCATATATAACTATATATGTTCAATTGATAAACAACAAAAAGCTTAACATTAAGCATCCTTAACCACCATTTCCAAAATAAATCCAAAAGACTATACATCACCCACAGCATCAGTTACAAAATGAACCCATTGTCTCCACCATTACATACAAAATGTTGAACCCATTAAGCATCCTTAACCACCTTTTCCAAAATAAATCCAAAATACTATACATCACCCACAACATCAGTTACAAAATGAACCCATTGTCTCCACCATTACACCATGTTTTTAGTATATCCAACATAAACCCAAAAATTAACCCAAACTTTTTATCATCACAAGATCGTTGCCCATCATTTTAGCATATCCAGAATGCTTTTGAAGGACCTGCAAATGAAGATATGACAAACCCATTTAAACCGGTCAGTGAAAAGCTACCAAGTCAACAAGCACCTCAAAGAGAGTGCTACCTAGTATGCATCCATGAACAAATCTTTTTTTAAACGAAAAAAAACATTAGTAAAGACTTCCTTGTGCCAATTAATCATTGAAAAACAAACATAATTCAATCTCTACAAAAATAGACTAAAATCTCATTATTCATATGAAATGTCATAACTCTTAATTCTGGGATTTGCAATTATACATTTGTACTGATTTCCATGCAATAAACAGATCCTAATGTCATTAGAATCAGATGAATCAATGATATATATACAAGACATCACTGTCTCCAAATGTATATATACAGTTCATAGATATACTTACAACTAAATATATCATGTATCAGAAATTGTTGCAGACAAATCAAAGTAAACATATATGTCAACAACTACGAATGCTCATTTTCAAATTTCTATTTGTAGCTAATAACTATTTCTCTTCATATAACTAATTACAGGGACCAATGCATGTAACTTCAAGATGTTAGATGTTGATAAAATGTTAATTCTGATACATCAATAGAATAGCACAGCATGACGCAAGCCTGACAAATATAATGCTTCTGATACGAACCTGTGTAGGAAATGTTGCGATGCAGCATAAGTTGTACAACTCCTGAACTATAAATATCTGCTCGACTGGACTCTCTTAGGAAAGACTCAAATCCCTTAGGGAACAACACTAAAGGGTCATCTTAAACTTGAACCACCACTGGTGCATTTTGAACTATCTTGAGCTTAGGCTTAACAAATGGTATTGTAGGGTCACGACCTCTAGTGTTTCTAGTGAACTTAAATCAATCATCCATTAGAAGAAGCCTCAATTTATATTTAAATTTTCAAGGGAACATTTCTAGTTTCTACACCACCACAGAACATGTCAACTTCAACTACAACAAAATTTAGATTTATTGACAGATGGAAGTGAAAACAGAATAAATTGTGCAGGCTTTAGATGGTAAAATTTGAAATTGTTTTCCAGTAATTTTCCTGTCAAGAGTGTGTCACTAGCTTCTGAAAGTGTACTTCCACAATAAAAAGATTGAGTTCGAAGTTTAGAGTTTTCAGTATGCTACAACGAAATTGTAATCATAAAAACCATAGAAGCAAGAAAAAAAGAGAACATATAATAGCAATAAATATTCCTTTGTTTCTAGGATTGTCGAGAGGTACGAACTGCAAGCATCTATGATGGGTGAAGCACGACATTTCCACTTGTTCACATGATTTTTCAAGTTTGTAACAGTAGCCATGTAATCATTCAAACCAGCGGCCAGTATATGGTAGCAGATATCCCCAAGAACCTGCACCAATAATACGTATTAGCCGGTGAACATAGGACGATAACTCACGAATCACAAGTACAAATTATTCATCTTACATATGCATAGTCACAATCAAATTTCGATGGTAATGAACCACGAGCCAAAGAAGTGGCAGATGGAATTGAACTTTTTTCCTTTATATGTGCCTTCTTTCTGGAGGATAAAGTATACATTTAGTACATTGGAATAATATATTCACAATAATAGTCCACAAATGAGTAATAGAAAATTGTAACTTCAGAGCAGGTACTGTATGTTACATTTAGAGCCAATTAAACGAAAATAAAATGAATCTAAAAAAATGCATAGAATTAGCAACATAAGTATCTCAAAAAGTAAATGGTACTTACCAATCGCTTGGTCATCTGTCCCCACCAGCTGGGCTAGGAGCTTCTCTGTCTCAATCTGAGAAGCAAACAAGTAAAATGAGAAGAAAAAAAGAAAGTGGAACTAAAATAAGGACCCTTAAATAATTCAAAACCACATTCATGGGGTAAGTGTTCATGATTAAAAACACACATCCTTCAGGATGCAAGAGCCAGCCTCAATGTCGTGCCCAATATTAATACAAATACAATATTATCAAAGATAAAACTGCTTCACGAAAATATGTTTTAAACTATCTATGTTTTTGTTTTTATTTTTAATTGTCATATCCATGCCGTATTGTGTCCTAGTTTTTTGCAATTTGTCGTATCGCCATATCATATCCCCGTTACACATATCCGTATCCGTGCTTCATAGCTACAATTAGACTCGTATCCTCAGTATGGTAAGGTGGACCCTTGGTTCAATCTATAAAAATATAGACTAAACCTTGGTCTGAATGGCCTATTTATCCTAAAACAGAAAAAATTTTACTGTATTTTCCTACAATGATAGAGAAGTACCTTCAAATGCTGGAAGAGATACAAACCAGACAAGTAGGTACCAAAATAGAAACAAATTTGCAGGAAACATAAGAAGTATATTAAAAAGACAGAAAGGAGAGGAAGAGATACAAACCTTCAAATGCTGCAAATACCCAATTAGGTGTGTGAGTGAATTCAGGCTAAAACGAGGGGGTTTAAATAGATTTCAAAAGACCACGTTAAAATATACAAGGGGAGTTGCATATGTCAAAATAAAAGTGCCCAGGTTGAAGTCGTGCAAGTTACTGGTGAGGAAGAGTGACATGTAGGAAAATCTACCGGCAATTGTAAGAAGAAGGATCATTCAATAACCGCAAATAAAATCCTGCTATAAAGCATTTATGTGAATAATGTTAATCACTTAATATTAAATTATAACTAGCAAAGCATTAATAATGAAAAAGCGAACACCATGTTGGGTCTCAAATAAAAGAAATCAAGAACGTAAATTTTAAAATACTTATTAAGAATGAGACAAATCAAGAAACATACAGGTTCAGTTTGTCTGTGGAAAGCTTCTAGCCTCGACTTAAGAACTTCAGCCGTGTCGTCCCTCCTCTGAATTAAAGGCTCTCCAGTAACCTATAAAAAAAAGCAAAAAAAAGCAAAAACGAACTAGGTGCATCAACAGAAGATAAAAGTATGATTTTAATGCCAACACAACCAAAATCATAGAGATATTTAGACCTAGAACAGACAAAGTATTTGATAAAAAAAACCATGGATAATGAATTAGACGTCAAAAGTAGATAACAAAATAGCATCGCCTTAAACTATTGTAGCTTGATAGTACCAGTTACACAGTAAACCCTGAAAATGATTTCCAAATCCTGTTGATATCAAGAGGTGGACTCATGTAGCTAGTTTTCCTGTTGGAAATGATTTCCAAATCCTGAAAATTGCCTTTTGGTCTCAAATTTTCTAAACTTTTGGGTCTATTTGATACTGAATCGCGTGAAATTAACTTCCTTTTGCTGGAATCTCATTTATTTGCTGAATTTTGTTGCTAAGATCGTGAATTTTTTACTGTAAATTTAGAGTTTAGGGACTTAAGCTGGAGGATTTGGGGAAACTTCTGAAATTTGCCCTAATGTAGCTGTTTTCCCCTAATTTGTTGGTTTCTTAGCATCCATATTTTATATCATTTGGTGTTAAGTGTTAACCTTCACTATTCACATCAATTGGGTTCCCCAGGGTTATGTTATGAACAATCCTCTTATAGTTAATTTACAAATAAACCCTACTACCATGCATGTTGGTCTCTTTTCTCATACTTCGCATATTTTGGACCATTTTTAAATCAATTAGTGCTGGTAATTGATTGTTAGATGCTCAAAACTGTGTATTATGTGCTAGAAATTAGTTCACATCTGAATTTATGCTCTATACCTGTAAGTTTTAATTTCTAATAACCATAGTTTATTTCAATACCTAAATCGAGTTCATGAATCGCATACTAGGTTAGTCCAAATGGATAGAAATAACCCACCAAGCTCAAGAGTCGATATCTACAGCCAGTTCTAATCAACACAGTACTCATCATTATTAGCAGCAACAGCATCTCAGTCTAATTACGTGACAATGGGATCAGCCATGGTGCACGGTCATACATTGAGAAAGCTTCGAGCAACAGCCATCAACCACACAGCTATCAAACCCCTATGACTTTGTACCAAGTTCAACCATGAGAAAATACACCTTACTCAAGTACTTCGAGGACATACTGAAAAGTTGATGATCCGCCTATTTCTTATACATGGTTTAAGCTGTTGCAAGTAAAAACCAACCCTTACATTACCCTAGACTAGGAAGTGACTCTAGATTATGTTACGATCTGCTATAAGAAATCAGATTCATATCTAAGGCAATGTCATAGAGAATCATCTTTCCATATGTTGCTACATAATAGGTTCAACAAAAATACATTCTAATTGATTAAATCTTCCCTAGTGTACTCTCTCATACAATTATCCTACTCATCTCTACAACCAAAATATGCACATGCTTCAAAAAATATTAATATACATATAAAGCTTGGTTAAATGAGAAACAATGATGGACTTCTAGTGGGCCTAGTGGCTTACATCATCAATGCCAGGAACCTTTGGTGGTACAAATTTTGAGTGGTATGTCCTCCCAGTAGATGGATGGATCCAACGACCAGTAATCCTTTCTTCCAAAACGGCATCATCAATTACAAAGTTGAGCACCTTGTCAATTTTAGTACCCTGCCTCTGCAGCATCTGATCAAGCTGCACCCAGAAAAAAGAGAGGAAGTAATTTAAAAATCATGAAGAATATGAATATCATTATCAACAGAACCAAATATATCATATCCCTAGTATGGCACAAAACTTTTCAGTAAGCATGATACTTTTGAGAGAATTAAAACAAAGTTAAATGAGAACCTGGTACATCCTCACTCCACACTGTAATAATGACATAATGCTTAGTTAGCCCATCAACTATAAAAGGTTTGGATCATTCTCCTAAATCAAGAAACGCTTCCACTTTTGATAATTATACCCTTTTACACAAGTGGAATTCAAGTCACAGAAAGGTAAAACAGAGGTGCCAAAAAAGTGGATGTAGGTATTGCTGGAAAAAAAAACAGCCATAAAAATACCAAAAGCAAAATGAATCCAGTAAAGGAAGCAGTCATATCCATTACATGACGGACTTAGTAGTAGCTACTATACTTTTAGGAGCAAAACTGAGGATCAAAGTTTGAACAAATTGAGAAAACTACCACTCCGAATTTCTAAATATAGGGACATAACATTTATGTCCCAATTAACTCCCACTGTGAAAGATGGAGATTATCTAGGACCTGCCCCAGCCAGGACGTATACTGCAGCTCGTGACCTAAAAGCCAATATCTCATGGTTTGGTTCTTCATCCGTTTTTCCCATCCTCTTCGTCTACAGGATGGATGGGTGCTAAAAATAGGGAAAGATCCATCCGGACAAGGTGCCAAAATGTCACTATTGGTTTTCCGGAGCTATACGCTAGACGACTCACCACTAAAGTTTGTCCCTTCCTTTAAAATCTAGTAAGAACCTATTCCCCCTTTAGATTGCAATGGTACTCTTTAAGACAAGTAGATTCCAAGTGACAGAAGAAGGGTAAACAATTTAGTTGCTAAAAATGTGGAGTATAAGGTATTGCTGAAAGGAAGTGTAAAAGTATTATCTTGACATTCACAACAATATACATATAAATTCCTTAAGAAGTGATTTTAACATAAGGACGTGCTCCTTGACCATTTCAACAGTAAACAATCCCAAGTCATTCCTTAGATGGGTGCCATCCACATGTACTATTATTTCAAATTTACGTAAAAAAAGAAGAAGATATGACAACAATTTCAGGCATTGTAAAAGTTTTAGTACAAAAGAAACTTTACAAACCTTTTCGGCTTGAACAACTGTCCTTGGGAAGCCGTCAAGGATGAACCCTTTCTGACACGATGGCTTAATTAGAGATGCATCGTCGGTAGAACCCTAGCCAAATTTCCTACCAGAACCAAACCGTAAGGTCTTATCCCATGGAGCCCTAATTAGTTCTTCCTTGCATGGTCTAAGCAAAACCCCCTTTCCTATTCAAAATCTAGACCAAATGAACATCAGATCGATCCGATTGAAAAAATAGAAGAAGAAGAAGAAGAAGAAGAAGAAGAAGAAGAAGAAGAACAACTTCTTACCTAGTGGTCATTCTTAGAATCTATCACGATGATGAATGAAAGAGAGAGAGAGGTGGTTGGAGTGGTGGCGCCGATGAGATGAGGGCGGTGGTGGCGGAGGCCTGGCTCCGGGTCGGAGTGGCGATAAGGGGAAGAGAGAGAGGGTTTGGAGCACCGTTGAAAGGTCGGAGAGAGAGAGCAAATGTCGGAGAGTAGCAGCCATAGTTTTGATCGGAGAGAGATATTTAGGTTGGTTTTGATCAAATGGTGAATAAGTTGTGAATGATTTTGGGATGGACGGTCTGGATTAATCCATCCGATCGAACGGTTACTATGGGAACACGTGGAGGTAAACTTTCCCCCTATAACTTTGGCAATTAGCCGCCAAAGGTGTGGTATTCCCGCCGTCCTATTTGGGACGGAAATATATATTATTTGGAACAGAACTTTCCATTAGTCCCAAATAATGATCCATTTTCACAATCTGTCCCAAAAAAATGCAACTGTTTGTTACTAAAAATATAGCCGTCCCTACAATTATACTTTTAGGAATTTTTAGACTAGTGTTCCTTATAGTGTCGTCCTAAAAAGACACTTTTTTTGTAGTGTAGATAACTCGGCTAGCGGACCCCATACTTGAGAAGAGAGTATCTCTCTCAGAGCGATAAGAAGTAAACGCTCCACGAATACGTGACAAACATGACTCTTCATCCCTATCAGCTTGCGTTCGTTGAGATCAACACAACTTGTCAGATTCGACACGTAACCGTCAGAAAATCTCAACTTTGTAATCTAATTACATATTATCAATTTATTATCCCTACTCAGTGTAAATGGTGCTGAGGGCTTGACCCAGTTACCATTGGATCTTTGTCACTACCAAAATATGTCAAATTAGCGACGAGATTAGCGACTCCAGTTAAAAACATCGCTATATTTTGTGTATTTAGCGACATATGAAAATGACGTCGCTGAACGTCACTATCAGCGACGTCTAGAGACTAGAATTATGATTTGAAAAGAACAAGTCATGATTTAGTCATAAAACGTCGCTGATTTATTTTATTCAGCGATATTTTGCAACAATTAATCAAGTACGTCGCTATCCTATTAGCGAACAGCGAAGTCTAGCTTCGTCTCTCTCAGACGTCGCTAAAAACTTTCATATAGGGTTCTGGGAACCCGATCGATTTTATTATATTTCATCCAAATTTTTGATCTTCCGCCTCGAGCCTCAAATCTCTCTCCCCTTTCCCTCTCGTCTCCGACGACCCCTCCCTCCGGCGAGCTCCTTCCCTCCGGCGACCCCTTCCTTCGACGTCCCTCTTTCCCCTCGTCCCCTGCCCCGACGACCCCCCTCGCCCCCTAGTGACCTTGTCGCCGCTCCTCCACCACCGACCCCCTCGTCGCTGCTCCTCCACCGCCGACCCCCTTCGTCCCCTGCTTTGCTCCGGCGACCCTGACCCGACCCCGTCCAGGTATTCTTAACCCTAACCTTATCTCCCACTGATACGACACAGACACACTGACATACTCACTGACACGACACCGACACTATAACTGCCTATTTTCAAAAGTAAGGATAAATTTGTCATTTTCATATTCTAATATTTTTTGTGAATATTTATTTATTAATATTGTATTTTGGGGATTAGTTTAGCCCGGTTTGAGTTTCGTCTAGTTTTGACTTGTGTTAGTGACCCGGGTAGTTTAGAATCTAGTCGGGATCCAAAGATTAGTTAGACATGGCCCACAAACTCATCTCATTAGGCTAGTGCATTTAGACTTAACCCACATGACAAGTTTAGTCATTTAGAGATTAGAAACTTGACCCTTTTGACCCCAAACCTTTGCATGACTTAAGTTGACCAAAGGAAGACTAGATGAGTGCATTCTAGATATTTCACAAACCCATTTAGGGCTCCTATAGTGGCCGTCCATGAGGGGGAGGGGCTCTCTATTGTTTTATTTCATTTGTAGCCTCTTTTCTTCATTTTGAGTTCTGCCCCAAACTTGAGAGCTTTCCTTTGGATTTCATCTCCCAAATCAAGTCTTTCTCCCTCCATTCCACTCAATCTACCAAGGAGGAGGTGCAAGCTTGGAGTGGGGAGCAAGAAAAGGAGTCCATTTTCAAGGAGTTTTCGTATCGGAACCGTGTCCTTGGGTTGAATCATTGGGATCCAACTCCCAATAGGGAAAACCTTCTCTCTAATTCATGTTACCATGCATTTTTGATAGATTTGAACCCATATGATTCACTCCCATGCATGAACCACCATTAGGAATGTTTTAGAGGCTCTTTTGAGTCCTCTTTAGCAGTTTGGGATAGGTTTGGTGTCCCCCATGGAGAGATTCCAAAGGGGGCACACCATGTGTTTGTGTTTATGCCCTATAGGCTTATTTGTCTTTTAATTTTAGTTTTGGATATGTTAGAGAGTAGATTAGCCATGGTTAGGATGTCCCATAGAGTTTTCATATGGATACCTATGTATATATCTATGTATTTTGACCCACAAATTATATTTTTATGTAGAGATATCAAATATTGGTATATATTTATTTTGTGGACTGTTTTGGGGAGTTTGATATGTGTGTGGTGTTGTGTGTCTACGTGGGAGTGTGGTGTTGTGTGTCTTGAGAGTGTGGTGGTGTGTGTTGAGAGGGTAAGGATTTTATATTGTTATAGGTGTGTTTAGATATGTGAGTTGTGAGTTTGTGAGAGGGATATGAGAATGTGTTGTGTTAGATTTGAAAGTGTGTGTGTTTGTAGTGTGATGAGAAGAGGGTGAGGAGATGAGAAGTGTGTGTGTTTGTGGAGAGGAGATGAGATGAGGTGAGATGAGGGATGTATTTGTATGTGTGTTTGTAGAGAGGGGTGGAATTGATATGTATTTGTATGTGTGTTTGTGGAGAGGGGATGATGTATTGGTGAATAGATAGTGAGTTGTGTATGTGTTTGTGATAGAGGAGGATTTGGGATTATGTGTGTGAGATATATAGATAGATTGATAGATAGATAGATAGATAGTTAGGTAGATAGATAGAGGAGTAGAGAGGAGATGGGGGAGGGGACTGCTGCCCCCAACAGCAGCAGCAGCAGCAAAGGGACTGCTGCCCCCAATAGCAGCAGCAGCAGCAGCAAGTGAAGGCGGCTTTAGGCAACCATTCACCCCCCTTGTGTGCTATTATGTGTGTATGTGTGTTCATAGCTAGAGTGTGTGTGTTTATAGTTAGGATGTGTGTGTGTGTTTTGGTGAGTGTCTAGTGAGTTAGTAGGTAAGGTAATATATATGTTGTATATTAGTGGTAAGTTAGTTTGTTCTATGTGTTAGATATCTTAGGATACCAAGTTGGTAACTTGGGATTAGGATTCTAGAGGTATAAGATTAGTTAGATATGTTAGATAATATATGGTTAGTATCCTAGGTAATGTGCTAGATAGTGAGTTAGGATACAAGATAATAGTTTGGTATCTTAGAGTTTTAGGGATACTAGTTAGTTAGATATGTTAGATACTAGTATTATTTAAGTGAGGATACTAGATAGTTAGGGTCCGTTTGGATAGACTTTCTGAAATTTTGTTCTGAAAACAGTTTTCAAAGAAAATGTTATAAAGTAGTTTTCTGGGTATAAAGTTTATGAGTTTGCATTTGGTTACTTTCATCTAGAAAATAATTTTTAGAAACAAAATTTCTAGATTCCGTTTGGTAAAAAAGTTTCAAAAAAAATACTTTGTAATAAATTTTAGAAAATAATTCTCAATGTATCGTGTCCATAATTTTCGTGTCATGATGTCCACACTCAAATTTTTGTATCCGACACACGTTAAAGCAGTTTTTTGTGTCCACCACAGATTTGACATTTTTGTGTCCAGCAATTTATTTTGTCTCACAACAATTTCTTTATGTCACATCAATTTTTGTATCCGACACATTGAGGGATCGGGGATCTCGTTCTACTATAGATCTGACAGAAGGCGTCGTCCAGAGGACGAAGACGACGAGGACACGAGATCTTTGATGGGGCAGTCGCCAGATCCGGAGCAGCGCCGCCCATCGAAGTCTAGGCGACCGGCCGCGGCGCCAGATTCGCCCCGCTTGGTGACTCTTCCCGATCCCGGACACGGACGATGTCTCGATCTTTTAGCACCGACGAGCACCGCCTCACTCCGAGCTACCAAGGACATGCATGTCCTCTGTGACCTGGAGAAGGTGGTTGTCGAGCTCCGGCGGCGCCTCCATGGAGGTCGATGAGCTTCGTAGAAGTCGAGAAAGAGGTCGTCGAACTCCGACGGCGCCTCCGTCAGGGAGCAGACCGATCAAAACCTAGCCGGAGCAGACCTGTCCACTACCGCCATGGTCGAGGTGGAGAGAACTAGGTGGAGAGGTGGAGTAAAAAAATTGAAGAAAACGTAAAGGAAAGAGAAACATGGAAAGGGATGGGGGTGGTGGGGCCCGCATATTTGGGAAAAGTATTTTGGGAAAACTGGTTTTTGCTCCTTTCACAAAAGTGAGTTTAAAAGTAGGATCTCCCAAAAGTTTTTTCGGACTTAGTTTGGGAGTGGAGCTGCCCAAACGATATTTGTGAAAGCTTTTGAGTTTAAACTCAAAAGTGTGAGCCAAAGTGGATAACCAAACGCACCCTTAGTATCTTAGAGAGTATCATAAGTGGGTTTGGTAAGGTATTGGATTACTTTGGTGAGATAATGGGTTTACCTTCAAGGTAATGAGAATTACCTAAGGTAAAGGTAAGGTAATAGAAAAGTTTTCATAGAATACTAAGATGGTTAGTTAGATGTTAGTCTAAGGATTTATTAGGATCTAATTAGCCTAGGTTAGTGGTTTATCTACTAGCTAAGGTAATATTACTAGGGTAAGGGTATTACCTAATATCCAAGATATTGGAATACCTTTGTAGATAATGGTTAGAACTAGGATAACTTGGTAGGTAAAGGTTAGAAATAGGCTTCTTAATCTAGTTTGACCAATATTGACTATTTTGACTGAAAGTCAACATAGGGTCAACATCCGACCTAGAATGGACTAGGAGTTGACCAGAGTTGATCAGTTGACCAAAAGTCAACTATGAGTCAACCGTTGACCCAGTTTGACCTAGAATGGAATATGAGTTGACCAGAGTTGACCAGTTGACCAAAAGTCAAATGTAGGTCAACCCTTGACCTAGATTGGCCTAGTTTGACTTTGTTTAACCTAGTATGATCTAGTATGACTTAGATTGAATTACCTTGACCTAGTTTAAACATGTTTGACTTAGTGTAACCTAGTATGACTTGGTGTAACTTAGTTTGACCGAGTTTGACCTAGATTTGCATAGAATGCACTAGAAATCATGCCATACACTGTTAAACCCTATTTAACTCATGCATATCTCATCTTTAGGTCTGTGACTTCACTCTGAGCCTCGATACACAGTTGAAATATTTCTACCGGATCTCAGGCGAGTACATTTTCTGATAATATTTATATTTTATGATATCGTCTATGTTTTTTGTATTTAGTTTAGATATTCTTGTTCTCTTGACACATTGTTCAGACGAATTGGTATTTGTCTGAATCCTGTCATGAGAAGTTATTCCTTATATTACTTGGTCTACATTATGCTAGTCTTCCTTTTTTATTATGCACTGTATAGACACGATTCCTGCGAGGGGCTCGCGACCTTCTAAGAAATTTCGTGTCATAACATGCCATGGTTGGATCCACTATATCAGTCGAGAGCGAAGAGTATTAGTGTAGATATGTGGTTAATTTTCTATTGTGCAACTATTGTGATTGTGAGTGTAGATCATACACCCCACATATGATTAACCAGGCCATGAAGCTATTGTGCAAGTACCCAAGCCGGCCACATGTCATAGCTAGTATTCACTCACGTAGATGGTATGATTCTCGACTCTTGTACATGATATGATCAGTTTTCTTGTCATTTCTCTAGCTATAGTTTACAGCTTTAACCTTGCCATGCTACTTTCATGTACTTTCCATTTCACAAGTATACCTTCTCTATTTACTGCTACATATTCTTTATCGTTTGACTAGAACTGTTATTGGAGATTTGTGCTCGTTCCATCCTGACTG
Organism: Iris pallida; assembly: GCA_029216955.1. Taxonomy (NCBI): domain Eukaryota; kingdom Viridiplantae; phylum Streptophyta; class Magnoliopsida; order Asparagales; family Iridaceae; genus Iris; species Iris pallida. The sequence continues at coordinate 329,424 of JANAVB010029664.1, forward strand.
GATATGTTGAGAAAATTTTACATATTATGGCGAGAAGGAGTGTTCTACCTACTACGGTCCCTATGACGTAGTTGGCTTAGACTTGGAGACCCTAGTTCAGCAGGGGTTAGCTCCAGCCGATGAGGCTTTAGAGTAGCTTAGCTAGATTAGTTTGGTATTGGACTTTGTCTCCAGATTACATTTTAGCTTATTATTATTTTAGTATTTATATTTGAGATTGTTGATTCTGGACTTGTATTATTTCTGTGTTGGGTCTTCTGGATAATATTTTCATATCTTGTTGTCTTTATCATTCAGTACCATCTATCTTTCTTAGAGTTTATGATTGAGTATATTATATTATCATTGCTTGTCCTTCGTTCGGAGTTGAACATTCTCGACAGGTTTTGATATTATAACTGTTGTTAGATAGTAGACCTAGACATCATTCTATACCATTTCTGTGCGTAGGCTGGGACACTGTCACACACTCGTGCCCCTACTCCAGGTGCGGGTCGTGACACATTTTTAGTGGTGGCCTAAGCAGGATAGAAGTCATAAGTAGTGCAATATCGTAGTGGTGCTCGACTTAGAGTGCTGCTACGAGCCTGCTATAGGTTTAGAAGATATAGGCTATAGGCTAAGGATACTCAATCACAGTTAGGACTTCTTGAGAAGATTCCACGGACGACCCTTGAGAATCTCATGATAAACTATCTTAAAATTTGATTTCAACTGTTTCTGTCTGTTCTTTCTTGTCCGAGGTTGAATTTGATTCTTAGTGTTCATTGATTTTCTACCAGGATAAACCTTTGGACTAATTTGCCTCCGTTATGGAATCTAGAGTCTTTCACAGCCATATTAGCAGGTATGGCGAAGACATAGGGGCTTATTTTGGATGTATTTCTCGGGTTGTGGGAATTTAAGGTATTTGCAGCCAAGCATACGGCAAAAAAAAGTTAGATACCACGATCTTAGAGGTATGTACCTTAGTTGTGGACCTTATGGTTTATTGCAGCCATACTTACTAGCGTGACGAAGATTCCAATAACATGATTCTGGGTAGACGGGTATGGTTATCAGATTACAGAATAGACATCCTATAGAGGGTACCCTAGTATAATGGAGTAGGTATTTGTGGAGATGTTGCTTGGGTATCTCGGAGAAGAGAGTGGGAGCTAGGCCACCTGTGGCGCAGCATCATACCCCGCACCAGCATCGGGATATACTCCGCCAGGGCAGAGCTTTTGTGATAATGGTCGAGAAGACCCGCATTGCAGGTGATGGATTAGGAGGTTAGGTCTTGTTTTTTCCTTCTTCCTGTTTCTTTCCACCTATTGATTGTTTGATTGTTTTCTTAGTACCCTTAGCTTGCATATGTGATGATCATGCTAGATTAATAGAAAATCCTAATGGAGACTGCAATAATATGACACTATAGAGACTAAAACCATACATGTTTGTTCATATTCTCTAGAATTGCATGTTGTATAACTTTGGATAGAATTTTGTAGACTTTGATAGTTGGGGGCTTGACCTAGAGAAGAGTGCAACCGTTTCAAATTTCGAGGACAAAATTTTTCTAAGGAGGGTAGGATTGTAACTGCATGTTTTCAAAATTAAGGGTAAATTTTTCATTTTTCAAATTCTAATATTTTTTGTGAATATTTATTTATTAATATTGTATTTTGGGGATTAGTTTAGCCGGATTTGAGTTTCGTCTAGTTTTGACTTGTGTTAGTGACCCGGGTAGTTTAGACTCTAGTCGGAACCCAAAGATTAGTTAGACGTGGCCCACAAACTCATCTCATTAGGCTAGTGCATTTAGACTAAACTCACATGACAAGTTTAGTCATTTAGAGATTAAAAACTTGACCCTTTTGACCCCAAACCTTTGCATGACTTAAGTTGACCAAAGGGAGACAAGATGAGGGCATCCTAGACATTTCACAAACCTATTTAGGGATATAGTGGCCAGCCATGCGGGGGGAGGGGTTCTCTATTGTTTTATTTTATTTGTAGCCTCTTTTCTTCATTTTGAGTTCTCCCCCAAACTTAAGAGCTTTCCTTTGGATTTCATCTCCCAAATCAAGTCTTTTCCCCTCTATTCTACTCAATCTACCAAGGAGGAGGTGCAAGCTTGGAGTGGGAGCAAGGAGCAAGGAGCAAGGAGCAAGGAGCAAGGAGCAAGGAGAAAGGAGCAAGGAGAGGAGTCCATTTTCAAAGAGTTTTCGTGTCAGAACTGTGTCCTTGGGTTGAATCATTGGCATCTAACTCCCCATAGGTAAAACCTTCTCTCTAATTCATGTTACCTTCCATTTTTGATAGATTTGAACCCATAGGAATCACCCCCATGCATGAACCACCATTAGGAATGTTTTAGAGGCTCTTTTGAGTCCTCTTTAGGAGTTTGGGATAGGTTTGGTGTACCCCATAGAGAGATTCCAAAGGGGGCACACCATGTGTTTGTGTTTATCTCCCGTAGGCTTATTTGTCTTTTAATTTCAGTTTTGGATGTGTTAGAGAGTAGATTAGCCATGGTTAGGATGTCCCATAGAGTTTTCATATGGATACCTATGTATATATCTATATATTTTGACCCACAAATCATATTTTTATATAGAGATATCAAATATTGGTATATATTTATTTTGTGGACAGTTTTTGGGGGTTTTGATATGTGTGTGGTGTTGTGTGTCTATGTGGGAGTGTGGTGTTGTGTGTCTTGAGAGTGTGATGGTGTGTGTGTTGAGAGGGTAAGGATTTGATATGGTTATAGGTGTGTTTAGATGTGTGAGTTGTGAGTTTGTGAGAGGGATATGAGAATGTGTTGTGTTAGATATGAGAGTGTGTGTTTGTGTAGTATTTGTAGTGTGATGAGAAGAGGATGATGAGATGAGAAGTGTGTGTGTTTGTGGAGAGGAGATGAGATGAGGTGAGATGAGGGATGTGTTTGTATATGTATTTGTAGAGAGGGGTAGAGTTGATATGTATTTGTATGAGTGTTTGTGGAGAGGGGATGATGTATTGGTGAGATAGATAGTGAGTTGTGTATGTGTTTGTGATAGAGGAGGATTTGGGATTATGTGTGTGAGATATATATATAGATAGATAGATAGATAGATAGATAGATAGATAGAGGAGTAGAGAGAAGATAAGGAGAGGACTGTTGCCCCCAACAGCAGCAGCAGTAGCAAGGGGACTGCTACCCCCAATAGTAGCAGCAGCAGTGGCAGCATGCTGCCCCACTTAACTCAGCACCAGCAGCAACAAGTGAAGGCTGCTTTAGGCAGCCATTCACCCCCCTTGTGTGTTAGTATGTGTGTGTGTGTGTTCATAGCTAGAGTGTGTGTGTTTATAGTTAGCGTGTGTGTGTGTTCTGGTGAGTGTCTAGTGAGTTAGTAGGTTAGATAATATAGTTAGATATATGTTGTATCTTAGTGGTAAGTTAGTTAGTTGTATGTGTTAGATATTTTAGAAAACCAAGTTGGTATCTTGGGATTATGATTCAAGAAGTATAAGATTAGTTAGATATGTTAGATAATATATGGTTAGTATCCTAGGTAATGTGCGTGTGTTTTGGTGAGTGTCTAGTGAGTTAGTAGGTTAGATAATATATAGTATCTTATAGTTAGCATGTGTGTGTGTGTTTTGGTGAGTGTCTAGTGAGTTAGTAGGTTAGATAATATAGTTAGATATATGTTGTATCTTAGTGGTAAGTTAGTTAGTTGTATGTGTTAGATATTTTAGGAAACCAAGTTGGTATCTTGGGATTATGATTCAAGAAGTATAAGATTAGTTAGATATGTTAGATAATATATGGTTAGTATCCTAGGTAATGTGCTAGATAGTGGGTTAGGATACTAGATAATTGTTTGGTATCTTAGAGTTTTAGGGATACTAGTTAGTTAAATATGTTAGATACTAGTAGTATCTAAGAGAGGATACTAGATCGTATCTTAGAGGGTATCATAAGTGGGTTTGGTAAGGTATTAGATTACTTTGGTGAGATAATGGGTTTACCTTCAAGGTAATGAGAATTACCTAAGGTATTGGATTACTTTGGTTAGATGTTGGTCTAAGGATTTATTAGGATCTAATTAGCCTAGGTAAGTGGTTTATCTACTAGCTAAGGTAATATTACTAGGGTAAGGGTATTACCTAATATCCAAGGTATTGGGATACCTTGGTTGATAATGGTTAGAACTAGGATAACTTGGTAAATAAAGGTTAGAAATAGGCTTCTTGGTCTAGTTTGACCAATGTTGACTATTTTGACTGAAAGTCAACGTAGGGTCAACATCTGACCTAAAATGAACTAAGAGTTGACCAGAGTTGACTAGTTGACCAAAAGTCAACTGTGAGTCAACCATTGACCCAGTTTGACCTAGAATGGACCAGGAGTTGACCAGTTGACCAAAAGTCAACTATAGGTCAACCCTTGACCTAGATTGACCTTGTTTGACTTTGTTTGACCTAGTATGACCTAGTATGACTTAGATTGACTTACCTTGACCTAGTTTGACTTTGTTAGACCTAGTTTGACCTTATTTGACTTAGAGTGACCTAGTATGACTTGGTGTGACTTAGTTTGACTGAGTTTGACCTATATTTTCATAGCATACACTAGAAATCGTACCATACATTATTAAACCCTATTTAACTCATGTATATCTCATATTTAGTTCCGTGACTTCACTCTGAGCCTCGATATACTGTTGACATATTTCTACCGGATCTCAGGCGAGTACATTCTCTGATAATATTTCTGTTTTATGATATCGACTATGTTTCTTGTATTTAGTGTAGATATCCTTGTTCATTTGACACATTGTTCACACAGATTGATATTTGTTTGGATTCAATCATGAGATGTTATTCCTTATATTACTTGGTATATATTGTGCTAGTCTCATTTGTTTATTGTGCACTGTATAGACACAATTCCTGTGAGGGGCTCGCGACCTTCTCAGAGATTCCGTGTTATAACATGTCATGGTTGGATGCATTGTATCAGTCGGGGGGGGAGGAGTATTAGTGTAGATATGTGGTCAATTTCCTATTGTGCAACGATGGTGATTGTGAGTGTTGATCATACACACGTATGATTAACCAGGCCATGAAGCTATTGTGCAAGTACCCAAGCCGGCCACATGTCGTAGCTAGTATTCACTCACGTAGATGGTATGATTCTCGACTCTTGTACATGATATGATCAGTTTTCTTGCCATTGCTTTAGCTATAGTTTACAGCTTTAACCTTGCGATGTTACTTTCATGTACTTCCTATTTCACAAGTATACTGTTTCTATTTACTGCTACATATTCTTTATTGTCTGACTAGAACTGTTATTAAAGATTTGTGCTCGTTCCATCCTGACTGGATATGTTGACAAAATTTTATAGATTATGGCGAGGAGGAGTGTCCTACCTACTACGGTCCCCATGACGTAGTTGGCTTAGACTTGGAGACCCTAGTTCAGCAGGGGTTAGCTCCAGCCGATGAGGCTTTAGAATAGCTTAGCTAGATTAGTTTGGTACTGGACTTTGTCTCCATATTATATTTTGGCTTGTTATTATTTTAGTATTTATATTTGAGATTTTTGTTTCTAGACTTGTATTATTTCTGTGTTGGATCTTCTGGATGATATTTTTATATCTTGTTGTCTTTATCTTTCAGTATCATCTATCTTTCTTAGAGTTTGTGATTGAGTATATTATATTGACATTGCTTGTCCTCCGTTCGGAGTTGACCATTCTTGACAGATTTTGATATTATAACTGTTGTTAGATAGTAGACCTAGACAGCGTTCTACGCTATTTCTGTGGCGTAGGCTGGAACACTGTTACACACTTGTGCCCCTACTCCGGGTGCGGGTTGTGACAGACACACTCACTGACACGACACCGACACACTCCCTCAATCTGCCACGATATGAACACGGGCACAAACATTCATGTACTGAGACACAGACACATACATATGCACCCTAATACGCAGACACGAAAGTATATAACATGACACACAGACAAGTGGACACACATGACACACAGACACGTAGGCACACACGGCTTACAGTTACGTTGACACTGCCATTGCTATCTTGATGTGAATACTTGATTCACATTTGGGGTTAGGGTGAGGGTTATCAAAATAACTTAGGATTTTTACCTAGTAGTAACATAGTTAAGGTATTACCTACTCTTATGTATAGGTAAGGACTTACCTAGGATAGGTAATGTGAATCCTAATTTAGGTTAAGATATTGGAGATTACCTACTCTCGAGTGTATAGAGTATCCTTGTACCTAGAGTGTATAGAGTATCCTAGTACCTATAGAGTATCCTCTAGAAGTGGATAGACTATCCTAAGAAGTGTATAGAGCATCCTAGTACCTAGAGTGTATAGATTATCCTAGTACCTATAGAGTAGCCTCTAGAGTGTATAGAGTATCCTAGTACCTATAGTGTATAGAGTATCCTAAGATATTGGGGATTACCTACTCTGAGAACCTTGCTAGGATGTATCCTAATACCTAGAGTGTATAGAGTATCCTAGAAGTGTAGGTATGATTGGTACACTAATTTGAGCCCTTCTCTAGAAATTAAATTTTACTTATGCCAAGCCTTTTAGGCCTATCAAAGTTATAGATTTTTTCGAAAATCTAGTATAACGCTGATTGCCTCAAAAGGCTTGCATAAGTAAGAGTGTATAGAGTGAGTATACTAGTAATATATCATAGTATCCTACAGTGTATAGAGTGAGTATCCTAGAGTGTACAGAGTGAGCCTCCTTACTTTCTTTTATCTCATTCGGGTCATTCAACCAACTATTCCGCATCATATATGATATCTACCTCAACCTTACCCTAGAGAAGTGTGAAAATATTAATATTAACCAAGGTTCATAGTATCGGTATTGGTATTGTAATTGCTATAAATATTATTTACGATTGATATCATGAATCTCATGACTTTCTCTAGCAGAGCAAAATGTAAAATCAAATGTGAAGCAGAGCTTCATATTCAAATATCAGAAGTAAAAAGTTTTCGATTGGACTACCACAAATTAAAAACTTTTTACTTCTGATATTTTGAATATGAAGCTCTGCTTCACGTTTGGCTTTACATTTTTCTCTGTTAGCGGAAGCCATGAGATTCATGATATCAACCGTAAATGATACCGATACCTATTTCGATACCGATACCGATACTGTGAACCTTGGTTAATATTAATATTTTCACACTTCTCTAGGCTGAGGTTGAGAAAGATATCTTATGATGCGAAATAGGATGCTGAGAGAGTCGAATGAGAAGCAGGGAAGTAGAGGGGGGTCAGAGAGGGGGCCTTCTTGTTGAACATGTGACAACACTCATTTAATACTCATGTGTCTATGCATCCATTTGGAATATACTCGAATAATGTGTATCTATCTTTGCAAAATTATTGTCAATTAATGGATATGAATTACTATCTGCGGCATCGTTCATAGATGTAAAACCGTTATCCTGATGACATGTGTAGTGTACGGGATAAATTTATACAGGGGGTAGAGCAGTTTCTGCAGTTCGCCAAGGCGTTCCCTCAGTACTTGGACCGTACCAAAATTAAGTATCCATGTGTGAGATATCGTAACATGAAATATCATCCAGAAGTGGACATGACATATCATTTGTATTCGAGAGGTTTCATACCGAATTACTATAAGTGGACCTCACACGGAGAACTTGTGCCTTTAGCATCGGAGCTGGAGCCTAATTTGCCGTATATGGATGTCCATGACCATGATGGTTACGACAAAGGGTGGGTGAACATAGTTTTTGACGCTGCGGGGCCTAGTTTCGATCTGGACAATCATGATGCGGTTGAGGAGGAACCGAATGCCGATGCTGCGAAGTTCATGGAGTTGCTGGAGAATGTAAGGACTCCTTTGTATCCTGGTTGTGAGGATCATTCACCGTTGGAGGTGGTTACAAGACTGGTGAGCATCAAGTCTGATTTTAACATGTGTCAAGAATGCTACAACCTAATCATCGAGTTGATTTTAGATCTTGTCGGAAGGTGCAAAGTTACTTACAGACTTCTACCGGTCTAAAAGGATGGTAAGATTTCTATGGATGGGATACGAGAAAATTGATGGATGTCGCAACGGGTGCATGTTGTACTACAAAGATGACAAGGATGAAGACGTATGCAGATTTTGTGGTGCTGATCGCTACAGGGCAACAAATTCAAGTAGGACTCCCAGTACAAGGAAGCCTACTGACTCGATGCACTACTTGTCGTTGATGTCGTAGTTGCAGAGGTTGTTTATGGTGAAGAAGACTGCAGAAAATATGAGTTGGCACAGACGGGAACAGATCGAAGGAGTGTTGGATCACCCATCTGATAGAGAAGCATGGAAGTACTTTGATCGAGAGTATCCAGATTTTGCTTCAGATCCGCGTAATGTCAGATTGGGTCTCTCTTCCGACGGTTTGTTTACAAAAATAAAATAAGTTTATTCCGAACTTGAAAAAGAATAGTACAAAGTATAATAAATTTTAGGGAAGTACAACTGTAGAAATCTGATCAGAAGACGGTCACTTTATCCCTTGGACTATGTGAACTTGAAGACTGTAGCCTCTGGAGAATGCAGCAACAATTTTGTAAGAGTTCTTAATCTCTGTGCCTATGTATCTGATGATTTCACAATGATTGGAAACTCTATTTATAGAGTTCAAGAAATAACTGTTTTAGCAGTTATTCTGATGTGCGCAAGGCTGGATTGCGCCACATTGGATTGTGCCAACCTCCTGTTGCGCCAACTTTCATTCAGTTGTTAAGTCGTGTACTAACTGTATTTAGACGTGTGGCATGATGTGATTGAGATGCGCGTGGTCGTGTACAGGATAGTAGACCCGTCTTGAGAGATTAGTGGCATGTGCACCACGTCATCCTGCTTTAGAATGTAAGTTGTCTCAACTTCATCAGGTTGCGCGACCTTCAGTCAACGAGTCAAACTGCGCTTGATTTGGGCTGCGCCTAAACACTTGGCAGCCTTTGAGCAAAAGTCGTTCAGATTGCGCCTAGGCGCAAATAAGGATTTCGTCTGGATTGCGCCTAGGCACAACTTACGAAGCGTACAGGACAGCTGTCAACTATCTTCCCTTGAGCGGCACAATTTACGGAATTCGAAGAGATTTTCCTCGTTTACTGTGGTGTCTGTTGTCAGTGTTTTCAGGTAATGATAGCCATTAAGTGTCAGACGCCACGTAGATTTTGGCACAACAAGACTGGACGCGGTCTGATATATGGCGCAACCTGTTCAACGGCGTAGTCTGTTCTCTCATCTTCATATTAGTGGTGCAACCTGATTTTTGGGGCACAACTTGATCACTGATTAGTATGTTCAGGACGCAACTTGATTTTTAGGCCCTACAAGACCCCCTTCAAAGTTTTTAAAACTTAAAATGTTTCAAAGTTTTGAAATACTTTGAATTTAGAAAATTTTTGACTGAGTCAAGTTGCGCCAGTCAACGCCCGGTCAACACAATTAAATCTCTTTCTTGAAAATACTCAATCTCCTCTTCGTCTTCCCGAGTTTCATTGATGATTTTCAGTTTCCTATGAGGAGTATGAAGAGTCAGTTTGGTGATATATATGTAGGGGTTGATCTTTGTACTCTATTCTTCACTTCTGTAATTTTGATAGCATCTAAGATGGAGATGGAGGCCAACGCTGTCACCAAGAACAAGTCTCCTGAAGCAAAACCCGACGTCATGCCTTCGACTTATTTGTTGGAGGCTGACCCGGCACTGAGGGCGACGAACTTTCTAGACTGTTTCGGGTTAACCCCAACTGTCTTTAATCGCTCTAGTGGTGGGTCATCTTATGAAGAATACGGCAATTCGGAGGGATTCCTCAATCTAATGTGTCGCTCGGGAATCGGCAACATGCAAGAACTGGACGCTGCTCTTCGTCAGACCGATGAAGGCAAGAACAAGAAATAATGTTTTAAGCAAAACAACTTTTATTCTCTTTTCTGAAGTCCTTGATTGTAGTGGTCCACCCATCTTAATGCAATAAAATCTATAATTTCTGATACATTGTGTGGTTGAGATTTCAAATAGCCCACGTGGTCGCATTCTTTTTGCTAATTCTTTGTTTACTGTTTCTTCTGAGGGACACATGGCAGTCATCACACGGTTTTAGGTGCTTATTTTTAGTTCTTTCCCAAAATAGGCTCCTAGAATGACGCACCCGTCTTCATCTTTTATTCTTTTTTAAAAAGGACAACCATAAACGAAAGAGTCATTCATACTTTCTCAAAACAAATGGCTTCTCACAAGGTCCCACTTGCGCCACTTCATTCTGATGTTATTCTTTTGTATGCTGTGCCTTCAAAAGTTGGTAAGTCTCAACAAAGAACCAATGATTTTTTTATATGAGCATTTTTCTTTTGTGCCACTTTTGAAGATAAGCACTGACTTACATGTTGTAGACACTGTCGATATGCACTAACTATTTCTGAGAATAGGTGCACACCGTGGTCCAGTGTTTAGCTTCGATCAGAGGCACGTATTGCTGACATGCGCTAGTTTGATCGATTCACACTGAAAAGATATGCGTCTGTTGATCGGCGTGCATTTCTGATATGCGCCTGTTTGATCAGTACGCAGTGTTGATGTGCGCCTGTTGGTAGGCGCACATTGCTGATATGCGCACACTGCTGGTTTGTGCCGGTCGATAAGCACGCATTATTGATATGCATCTGTTGATAGGCGCACACTGTTTGATAGATTCTGCTAACTCCTCCTGTTTTATTAATATGTGCAGAGACTCGGTTAGCAAGATTCCTCAGGACTGGCATTGGTGATTTGGATGCTGCAGAGGACATTCTTCTGACACTCACATCAGACAGCTCATGTGGTTCTGACACTCAAATCAGACAGCTCAGAACTCTTCATGTTTAAGAAGGGTCTTCCTCAGATGGTAGGAAGAGCCTATACACATAAGAATTGGATGGTGGAGAGACAGAATTAGGAATCGTATCACAAGGGTGATCTCATTCCAAGTTCCCCTAGCGGGTCGTCTTCTCTCCATCAGTTATATTGACAGCAGCTCATCTTTGGGCTGCTGTACTCTGTGGTTCTCCTCTCGTATTTCTGAGAGAGAAGACCAGAGTTGATTCTATTGTCTGGCTCGTTGCTTTAGGTCGAGACAATAATGAATTGGCACCAACAAATAAGAAATCCAAAGATGTAATAGACCTTCATGTTATATTTAGAATGAAAATCCAAGATGTAATAGATTTCCATCAAGATATATCTATGTTTTTTGAAGAAGAAAATAAAGAAATCATCTTCTCTTATTCTTCCTTATATAATTTGATTTTGATATGCTATCATAGATAACAGAATCCAAAAAGAATATGAATGTGGTAAGTTGTTTGACGTGAATATTTGGAATTCAGGGTCGTGAGAGACATAAATTCTCATTATGATAAATGAATGAGTGATCAGTCACTTCGATTGAAGAAGAGACTTTGAATGAATGAATGGTCGTTCAAACTCTCGAAGAAAAAAATGAATGAATCAATCACGTCGATTTCAAAGAAGGGATGATGAATGGTCAGTTATAAATGAATGAATCAGTTATAAATGAACGAACAGTTGTGCTTCTTTCCAAAAGTCGCATCAGTTCTCGAGGTCGATTATCTAGTTGTTTTGCCTATAAATAGAACAAAACTTTTATAGATATTGCCAATCTCTTTCCCTTCTGTACAAAAATGTCTTCCAAAGATATGCTCGCTCCGAAGACTGAAGAAGAGACCAAGACGCCTCCTGCTGAGCCTCCAGTGCCTCATCAGAAAGAAAGGGGTGAAGGCTCAACTGTTCCTACACCGAGATGGGATGCGATTGCTGAACTGGTGAAACCTGGAAAAACTGTCGAAGAAGAAGCATTGAGGATGGCTGCTTGCGAGTTTTTCGTGAGTTCCGGCAATGAGATGTTTGAACGATTGGCAAATTATGTATTTAATCAGGAAGGGTCAGGGCCTCCTCCCCGTCCTTAATATTATAAAAAAAATAAACTTTTATTTACATCATGTCTCTGAAAATGAAGTACATTTTGTCTTTATACATAATACTTCTTAAGAAATTTGCCATTGATGGGCATCATAGCAACTCTGCCATCCATATTTGTTAATTGATAGGCTCCATTTGAGAAGACTTTATTTACCACATACGACCCTTCCTATTTTGCCTCGAACTTGCCTTTGCTCATATGTGCCATAGTCATAGGACGTCTAACTGTAAGGACTAACTCGCCTTCCTGAAAAGTTCGCACTCTGACTTTGCGATTAAAGGCTTTTGAAATCTGGGCCTGATAAAGTTCAATGTGCTGTTGAGCCAGTAACCTTTTCTCGTCGAGCGCCTCCAATTCTTGAAGCCGAAGACGATCATTATTTTTTGTAGTAAGCTCGTTAGCAATGGCGATTCTTAATGAAGAAATTTGAATTTCTAAAGGTAAAACAGCTTTACACCCATATACTAAAGAAAAAGGTGTGCAGCCTATATGATTACGGACAGTAGTGCGATATGCCCATAGACATTCTCCAAGTTTATCACTCCAATTACGTTTGTTGATAGAGACAAACTTTTTAAGGAGTTTAATAATGGTCTTGTTGAACGCTTCAGCCAACCCGTTAGCCGCAGGATTATAGGCCGTAGAGGCAACATTATTAATTCTGTTGTCATCACAGAACCTATTAAACTTCTGGCTGATGAATTGTGGCCCATTATCATGGATGATTCGACGAGGGACACCAAATCTATATATCACATTATGTTTGATGAAGTTGATGACACTACTCATTTTAACTTCAGCCAAAGGTATAGCTTCTGCCCACTTGGAGAAATGATCAGTTATAGCTAAGATGAACGATATCCTTTAGATGAAGGAGGATTGATAGGGCCAATTATATCCATGTCCCAAGCTTCAAAAGGTTATGAGGCAGCAGTCGGATGAAGAAATTCTGATGGTTGGTGAATGAAATCTGCATGAATTTAAAATGCACGGCATTTTCTTGCATAGTCAATAGCATCTGATACCATAGAGGGCAAGTAGTAGCCCGTACGCCGAATACGATCTTGTAGTTTAGGACCAGGCTGATGTGCTCCACAAACACCATCATGAGCTTAACGTAATATCTGCTTTGCTTCATCACCAGCGAGACACCTCAAGAGTAATCCATCAAAAGTTCTTCGATAGAGTGTTTTAGTAGTATGATTATAATAGAATCGAAGCGATCGATGACGGATACTTGTAGCTTCTTTAGGATCTTCTGGCAAGATGTCATGCATTGCAAAATCAATGAAATGTGCTCTCCAGTCCTTGCTAATGACATTGACTTCAGTTAGGTTGCTGAATTCAATGTTGTGGTTGTTTTCAACACGGAATAGTTCTCTATTAGAGATAACAACCATCTGTTGTCTTTTGACTAGAACTGCCAATACCGCAGCTAGGTTAGCTAAGGCATCAGCTTCTGTATTGCATGCCCGACGTACAAGTTCGATGAAGAATCCTTTGAACGAAGAAGCTATCCTGGTTGCTGCTTCATGGTATGGTACTAGATCTTGATGTCGGACTTCATATATGCCTCTAACCTGATTAACAATCAGCTTAGAGTCGCCATATACTTTGAGATATTCAACACCCAATTGTTTAGCCAATTGGAGTCCAATGAGCAAGATTGTATTCTGCCACATTGTTAGAGCACGATTCGTCTAAAGAATAAGCCCTTTGAATAGCTAATCCATCGGGTGAAACGAGAACAATTTCTACTCCAGCCACAAGGGTACCTCCAGGTCCAATTCTAGAAGCTCTATCAAAGAACAACCTCCAGGTAGAAAATTCTTCTGAGATCATATTTGATTCCAATGTTTCGTCAGAAATCTTATCATAGAGTTTAGATGTCTCAGGAACATGATGAGCTGCTAAAAAGTCAGCAAGTGCTTGGCCTTTCACAGACTTTTGAGGAACATAAACCATATCATATTGTGCTAATAATATGGCCCATGTGGCAAGCCTAGAATTGAGTGTACTTGGCTTCTTCATTAAGACTCGAAGAGGATTGACTCGGGATATGACATGAATAGTTTGGCCTATAATATCATGTCTTGTCTTCTGAACAGTAAAGATTAAGGCTAAACATTCCTTCTCCACCGGACTATAACGATGTTCAGCTCCAATCATCGTTCGGCTAAGATAGTAGATGGCTTGTTCATGACCTTCCTTGTTCTTTTGAGCTAGCAATGCTCCCAATAAATGATCCATTTCCTGGACATACATTAAGAAAGGTATTCCTGAGATCGGTGGCACAAGAACCGGTGGACTCATTAAATACCGCTTTATGTCATCAAATGCTCATTGACGTTCTTCCGTCCAAACGAAAGATAAACCTTTCTTCATTAATTGAGTAAATGGTCTGCAACATCCAGATAAATTCAAAATGAACCGCTTGATGTATGCAAGTCGACCTTGGAATCCTCGTAGCTCTTTTAGGTTGTGTGGAGGACGCATCTTTTGAATGGCTTTGATCTTCTTGGGATCAACGTGTATACCCTTAGAGGTAATGACTAAGCCGAGAAATTTACCACTAGAGACATCCAAGAACGACTTGGTGGGGTTCATTTTGAGTTGATGCTGGCGCATTAGATTGAAGATAATTCTTAAATCTTGAATGTGATCTTCCTTGAGACGACTTTTGACAGCAATATCGTCAACATAGCATTCGACAGTCTTTCGCAGATTATCGTGAAAGATAGTACTCATAGCCCACTGGTAAGTTGCACCTGCGTTCTTTAGACCAAACGGCATAACTGTATAACAGTACACTCCACGAGGAATACGAAACGAAGTATGTTTCTCATCTTCAGGATTCATCCGGATTTGATTTTATCCAGAAAACCCATCCATGAAAGAAATTTGTTCGAATCCACATGTGTTGTCGATCATGATATCAGTAATTGGGAGAGGAAATTCGTCTTTAGGGCAAGCATCATTGAGATCCCAAAAGTCTATGCAGACTTGAACCTTTTTGGTCTTCTTCAGAACTGGTACAACGTTGGCTATCCAGTCAGGATGCTGTTCTTCTCTGATAAAACCACAAGCTATAAGCTTTTTGACTTCATCATCAATTGCATCCATCATTTCAGGCTTGGATCGCCATTGTTGTTGTTTGACTGGCTTGGCATTCGACAAAATGTTAAGCTTGTGAGTTGCAATTTGAGGATCTAATCCCGGTATATCTTTGTAACTCCAGGCGAAGACATCAATATATTCACGAATAAGATGAATTAATTCTTGTTTATCATCCTTTGGGAGATTTTTTGCTAATGAAGATTGGTCGTGATACGCCCTTCTCTCCAATATCGATTTGGACTAATTGATCTTCAGTAGGTGGCTCTCGTTGTTCAAAACGAAGTTTCCACTGATTGTCCATCCTTTGTGCCCAAGGGTCCATTTCAGGAGCTTCTTCAATGTCATTTTCATAGGCCTCTTCTGAGAATTCGGCAGACACCATGTTTGAAGATACTATCACCCTATGAACATGACCAATGCTGGTATCAGAATCCTATGAGATAGAATCAGAAGAGTCTGAACGTTCTTCTTCATCAGATTCAGAAGGTTCTGGAGTTGGAAGTGGTGACATATAACCTAGTCCTCGTTTCGATTTACTGTGGTATTGTTATGATTTTCCTTTTGGAACAGCAATACGAAGAGCAGTTCGCCTTCCTTTACCATTGTTGAGGCCTGTTCTGAAATCATAGCCCACTTTACGGATGATGGCTTTAGATTGTGGACTATAGCGTCGTAATTGTAGCCTTCCTGTATCATCTCTATTATCATTATAGGGCATGATTTTTGGTTCCTCTCTTTTGTTGAAGAATATAGACTTTTCATCTTTTTTTCGAGACGGTACTAAGAAGTACGACTCTTGTATTGAATCCAGTGATACCGTATTTCACAGAGATGATACGACTTCTATTGTAAGTAGTTTAAAGTTATCTAGCATATCCAAATAACACTGAGTATAGTGAAAGACATCAGTATACTGCAAAGGAGATGCTTTATTGATATTTACACTATCATTTACAATAGGGACTTTAACCTTAGTAGGCTTAGTCAGATTGATGACAAGAGGGGGAGAAGAAGAACGAGAAGGAGGAGGGAGCTTCTTGCGACGAAGATCGATTACAAGCGGCTCAGAAGAGGTGAGCTCCCTTTGTTCTTGACTATCACCCTTAGGCCGCTTCTCATGGGAAGGAAGATAGATAGTCAGTGGTTTGGAAGACTGAGGACATGAGGTGCGTCCTTTGACGAGAATCACCAGAGTATCATTTGGCACATTCTTCTGTTCTTCATCTGTGTCCATTGCTAGTACCACCTTCATGAATTCCTCCTTTTATATACGAGAATCGTTGCAATATGCTTTAACTCCTTTGAAAGGATTTAGATCTGCAACCTCTTTCTGGACTTCTCTATTACCATCCACATATTTGAAACATTGGTGGAGCGTAGAGGGTACAATATTGTGTTCATGGAGGAATGGCCTTCCCAACAAAGCATTTTATGAGCCATGATTGTCAATAACATAGAAAGTTACCTTTGTACGAAGATTGCCAATTTGAAGTTTTAGGCGTATCTTTCCTAATGGTTCACTTCTTCCTTGATTGAACCCCAAGATGGTAGTAGTAGTTGTAGAAAGATTATGCACTGGGATCTTTAAAGCATCCAGTAAAGACTTCGGCATAATGCTAAGTGCAGACCCGGGGTCAATCAGAATGCGATCGACTTTCATAGTATCTACATACCCCGTGAAATAAAGAGGACGATCATGACGATTGTCTTTTAACAACATGTTATCTTGTGTAAAAGTAATATTGGGCATTAATTCAAATACACTATGACAATGTGCACAGCTGACTGGCTCATTTTCAGGTTTCTTGAGAAGAGTAAGAAAAGCGTCAGCCTGCATCAAGACTTCACTTAACGTCTCTCGAGTTTCTTTTGAGAGACGTAAAAGTTCAAAGATTGACAATCTTACTGGAGTATTGGCCAATTGAGCCAATATGTCAAAATTGTAAGGCTTTTCAAGTCCAAGAGATGAGGACCTTTTTAGTGCTTTGTCAAAGCGAACAGGTTGCTTTTCCTTGTCTGCTGATGTTGGTTTAGGAGGAGATGGTTCGACCACCGGCAAGGATGTGGATGGTGTATTCTCAGCAGGAGAAGATGATGAAGGAGGAACATCAGGAGACGGAGCAGGGTTCTCTTGATTTTCGGAATATTTCCGAAGGTAGGGTTTCTCTGATCTAGTGCCCATTAGAATTTCTTCTTCTGTTACTGGTTCAAAGGATATCATATTGCAGTTCTTGGATTTAGATTTGAAATACTTCTTTTGCTTAGAAGAGGAAGGAGTTTCAAATTCTGCTACCAGATCTGGATGAATCCACATAATTTCTCCTCTGTCAGTTGACAGCGGAACAAGACCTTCATTTTGAGGAGGTGAGAGATTCACAATTTCAAGAGTAGTCCTTGGAATGGGGACAACACCATCTTGCACAAGTTGTGGTAGAAAATCATCGAATTGTAGAGAAGCTACATTAGCAGTCACCGTTTTCTCATCCTGTTGCAGAGTAATTGCTCCAGAGTTGACCAACTCCTGGATTTTACCCTTGAGCACATAACATGCTCTGGTTGGATGCCCTATAAATCTGTGATAAATACAATATTTAGGGTGATCAGTTTTACCCACTTCTTCTGGCCGTTTTGTCTCTGGAAGATGAAGCTTATTGCTTTTGATTAAGCAATCGAAGATGCTTAAAGTATCATCTTCATCAAAAGAATACTCTTCTTTTGGACGAGTTGTCTTCTGCGGTGGTGCTGATGGAGTGGATGTCGTCTGAGTAACATTGACAGCCAAAAACTCCTTGCCTTTAAGATTGATGGCCAGTATTTCTTTACTCTTGCGGTTATTCTGGCGATTATTACCCTCGGGTGTAGAATGTTCATCTTGGTTAGGATGAGTCATTTGGACCCCTAACTGCTTGAACTTTTCAGCACTGACCTCGGCTGGTTTGGCATTGACAATGAAAGAAGGCCAATCCTAGAATTGTGTAGATCCTGTCTACATACTGATAATAGGCAACAAATTTGATTTACAAGTGTCTATTGTTACAACAGATGGAGTTCCTAAAGGCATTTTGAGTGCCTCTCAGCAGAATCTTTCAATGAAACTCTCTGTGGATTCATTGTGCCTCTGTTTAATCTTAATGAGGGCAGACATCGTCATGTCGTTGACTCCTTCATAAAACGGTTCCAAGAACATTTGTTTGAAACCAGCAAAAGAAGTGATGCAGCCATCAGGCAGGCTACGATACCAGTCATAGACTGTGCTGGCTAAACAACCGACGAACACTCTGGTAAGGAGAGCATCATTTGGCTGTAATTGATCAGTCACCACCTCAAAATGATTGATGTACTGACTTGGAGAAGTGCTGCCATCAAACAGCATAATGGTTGGAAGTTTGTACTTAGGAGGAAATGGAACTTCCTCCCACTCTGTAGGATATGGTTGCTTTATGCCCAGTCTTTGTAGGCCATCCTTCTGCTTGAAGGCCTCAAACTGAGTGCATAAGAGTTTCACAGCCTCATTAGCATCCCCTGATGTTTGGAAATTGGTAGGCTGGTTAGAAATGTTAGGAGAAGGAACAGCATGGTAATTACCACCCCTAGCACCAGACTGACTGGGATCAGCTTGAATTGGCACAGAGGCAACTTGAGGAGGTGGTACCCCTAGACTAACAGGTATAGAAGATGCTATAAGCTCAGAATTTATAGCAGGGTTTACAATCGGGGGCACTGTATGTCGAGCCATAATTATAGTGTGCATGCTTGCAACCATTTCTGCCATGGTCTTCAATTTGTCCTCTAATGCAACAATTCGTTGCTCTTGACTGGTTGAAGTAGAGGCATCTTGATCTTCCGCAATGGTATATGTCGTCACTTCTCTTGCAGCTATTGATGAGATAGTTTGTTCAGAACTTTCACTATCTGCATCAAACTCTGAGAAAGAGTCCTCTCCACATGGGCAATGGGGAGATCTTCTTGATTAAAGACACCTTGGTTCAAATGTCGATTTCTCGATCTAGAGTATTGAAAGACACCTTCACTGGATGCATGGATCCGATCTAAATATTGTTGGCTAGGATTACGGGATGCATTACGTCTTGGACGTTGTCACGACCCGCACCCACTGTAAGGGTACGAGCACGTAACAACGCCCAGCCTACGCCACAGTATCGACGGTAGAACGCTGTCCTAGGTCAAACATCTAACAATATAAAGGTACATGTACAGTATATACTCTCCGAATGGAGGTGACATAGCAGATATAGTCTCAATCACATCTAAGGTAGAGCATGAAAAGATAGATTGATAGATAGATAACCAGAATGAAAACACAGAGATACAATCCAGAATTCTAAGTGTCTAAATAAAAATACATATCCCAAATAACATCTCAGAATCTCAATACAGTAATCCAGAAAAGATGATAAAGACATCCTAATCTAGGGGAGTGTCATCAACTGCTAGTGGGTCCAAGTCACAAGTGTTGTCTAAAGCTGCAGCATGAGGGGTAGACACCAGAGCCTCATCATTCACTATAAAATTTTCAACAGGTCCAGTCAGGACGGGAGCGAGTACAGTACATCTCAACAAAATCATAACAGGTTAGGAAATATAAACATGCTAGAGAGTAAGAAACATGAAACTGAAAAAATAACATGATAAAAAGAGAGAGACTGTAAGTAAATAGCTACAATATATAGAGAACTAACAGTACTAGTGATTCAGAACACAAGATGGTTATGTAAACGGTACGATGTTGTACACGAGTAATCTACAGAGGTTTGTACACGAGTAATCTACTGGATTGAATACATAACCACTTCTACTCTACCGCCCCAATCAATACACAAGGATCTAGCCAAATTATGTTATTGTACACGAAGGTCATGTGAATACATGATTATACACGATTCACACGTTTCATGCACGAATATCACGAATACAAGGAGTACACGATGCTTACGATAAAGTATACGAACACGAATACCCGATGTATCCGCTAAGGGGATAACATCGCTCAACCAGATCCATATAGTACTAATCCGTGTTTCCAACGTGTCAGCATCATGTAAAGTAATCTAAAGCAGGAATATAATCCTAAACAAGATATAAAATGATCAGAGAATGTACTCGCCTGCTACCTGAATGTCCAAGATGAAAGTACTGTCCGAGGTGTGGTGTCTGGCTCCTATTTAGAACAGTACAAGTCACAACAAGTCCAGAATGCTAATAAGATGCACTACAACATGAATCTAGATCAATCTAGGCCAAAGTCAACTCTTAGTCAACTCTGGTCAACCCTAGAAGTCAAACTAGGTCAACTAGGTCAAACCTAAGTCAAACAAGTCTATACTAGTCTAACTAGTCTATTCTAGGTCTAACTAGGCTACACAAGTCTAACTAGACTCTATACTGACACACAGATACACCCATAGGCTAAGAGCCTAGGCTATAGACAATACCATGCCCAAAACCAAACCATAAATCACATACACAAGTCAAAATATATCTAATATATAATACACTCTAATATAGGATACACATATTGATATATTATATCTAATATAGAAATACACATATAGGCTACCTATATACATATCACCCATACATTATATATATAATATATATAATAGTACACACACATCACTAATATATATAGGATACCTATTTATACATATATTATCTATATATATACATTATACAAATATATATACATGGAGAAATAGGAAAGGGATGTGGTGGTGGCATGTGTGAATGAAGACATGTGTGTGGGATACATGATAGGGTGTGTGATATGGCATGTGTGTGTGTGTGTGTGTGTGTGTGTTAGGCTTGAGAGTGTGAGGGTGTACATTAGAGTGTGTGTCAGTGATACAGAAATCAGTGGCATGGCAATGTGAAGACTGGAAAATAACAGTGTATATATATATGTGTGAAACAAATCCTGAATCAGTGCATACCAAACTGGAAATCAGTTGAAATGAAACTGTGAAGTAATACAAGGAAATCAGTGGCTAATGAAATCAGTTCATGTATTCAGAGATCACAATCTCAGTTTAACAGTTGACAGTTAACTAATGAATAAAACATTCATTCAAAATTCAGTTTGAAGAATGAACTATTCTCAGTTTAACAAAATGAATCAATACATTCATTCAATCTCATGACATCAAAATACATCATTCAATTTAATCTCAGGTATATAGGAATTCAGTAAATTAGAATGAATAACCATTCGAACTCAGTTTAGGAGAAGGGAAAGGAAACCAATTTCCAGTTCAGGTTTTAAGGAAAACTGGCAAAGTTATTATATTGAATCAAACATTCATTACAGTGTAATGAAAAAGGAACTAATCCCAGGTTATAGGCTCAATTCAAATTACCGTTGAAAAGGGGATTGGCAGTTCAGGAATGAATCATTCAAATACAATTAAAGGAAAAGTAAATCTCAGGTTTTAGGAAAATTAGTTGACAGGAAACAGTGTGCTAATTAATCAATAAATCTGGAAATATAGTTGACAGTGAATAGGAAATCAATCAATGAGATTCTCAAATCTAGGAACTCATGTGATAGTTCAATAAGTGAAATCAAACATTCAATTACAGTTCCTATTACAGGACTGAAACCAACCACCAATGTATCAGCTATCAGCAATTTCGAAATCCAACCCAATTGTCTAATATTCCATTCACAACCAAAAGCCAAATTCAATTTGCAATACTTCATTAATATGAATCAAAATATATGTGGGAGTAGTTAACAGTGAGAAACATCACTAAAACTGGGATTAAGAAGTTAGGAAATACTGAAATGCAATGTGTATCAGACATGGTATCATCGAACCTGAAATTAACCCAAATTAAATCCAATTTCTATCAATAACCTAACTAATCATGTAAACTAATCAAACATATATAATTAGACATGATTAGGATCTAAATTAGCAAATAATAACATGTATTAAAACCATTAAAACTGAAATAAAACAATGAATACAAAACAGTACACTGGACCAATCCTCGTGCACGTGGTTCCAGTGCTCGTACACACGATACGACACGACACAGATCTCATGATCGTGTCCCAGTGTCGAGGTGGACTAGGGCTAGGTCGGGGACACCCTGATACCTGTCCACGACACGCGTGTGTGCGATACGACACACGTATCAGTGTCAAAAATTGGCTGTAGCCGATGCAGTATAAATCCAGTGCACGGCTTCGTGCGTGTCTGACACGACACGAGAGGCCCTAGGACTGGACACACGGGGTGTCAGTGGTCGCCCCATGGTGTGTGTCAAATTTTACGTGTCGACGTGTCGTGGGCACAACGCAAACAGCCCCGAGCAGCAGACAGCTACAGTGCCCGTGCACGTGCGTGTGCACCCACGTGTTCGTGTGTCCGTGGCGACACGAATCGACACCAATACGTGCTCAGAGCAAAGGAAAACCATAAGCGAGGTTAAAACCTAAATTCCTATTCAAAAATATACCTAAAAACAAATCGAAATGCCCTTTGGGGCATTTCATCAAACACATGTATTCATGAACTGATACGTGTCCGATACGGATACGTACAAGACTCGAAACCTAGGGTTAGCTAGTCCTACAGTTAGGTTAGGCCTAGGGCTTCCTAGATATGCAATAAAATCAACATTTCATGGTATAGAATCGAATTTACCTATGGGTGTGCAAAGGCTCAAAAAGCCCCAAATGAGAGTGGATCCTCAAGCCACCAAACTCTCCCAAATTGTTTCTTCCCTAAAATTTCTCAATACCAACAGCAAGTAAACTAAATTTAGAGCCTATTGCAATTGGTTTGGGTGGAAAAGGAATTGAAATGAAATTTCTAGGAATTAATGAAGATGGAGACTCACCTCTTTCTAAAACTTGCAAATATTCCTAAGGGAGGCTAGCCCTAACTTCTAGGAGCATTAAATAGGGGAGGGGATGACCTAAGTGGCCGGCCAAGGCTGGGCTTGGGCTAGGTTTCACTAGGTGTTGGGCTTTGGGCCTCTAAGGCTAAAGTCACAAGTCATGACTTGTGAAATCACAAGCCATTTTCTATTCCATTTAAATCCTAATTCTTCCTAATAAATTCTAATGAGTTAAAGGTCACTAACTTAGGTCAAGCTAGGGTTACACACTCTAACCAAGTGGTCATGACTAGGATTAACTAATTGGTCAGTCCACCAAGGTCAACACTAGTCAAGGTCAAAAATAGCACTAAATTAAATTATACCAAAAATCACTTAAATTCTAATAATTCTAATTAATACTAACTAACACTAACCATGGTTAGCTAAGACAAGCTATGACTAATCTAGGTTAGGTCCAAACTAAGTTAGGCTAAACACAATACATGGCAATCAATTAAATAATATTAAAATCACACCATTCTTAATAATATATTAAATTCCCAATAATATATATTAAATTCAATTAAATTTAAAATGACAAAAATACTCTCGAACTGGAAATGATAAATGAAATACCCTAATCACATGGCTAGGCTCTAGGTCAACCAGTCTCCAAGGTTACAATATCAAATCACCAAAATCATAAGTCATGATTTAAAATAGTTTTAAAATGATTTAAAAATTACCAAAAATCATATCATGATTTAAATATCATTATTAAAGGACTAAAATTACAAAATTTCAAAATTACTCTCATTTGAAAAACTGGGTGTTACAATCCTACCCACCTTAGAAAAATTTTGTCCTCGAAATTAAGAAGATCGTACCCCTTCTAGGTCAAACCCAAACAATCAAGGTCAAAAGAGAACTTATCTAAATCATGCAATTGGAAGGATAACATATAGGATTTTGGTAAGTGGTATCAGTCTGAGGTCTCATCTAGCCATTCTAGTCATATTAGATCAAAAGCAATCATAATGTATCAAAACGTACAACAATATGGTAGGGTGCATCAATTATCAAAGACTGGCTAAGATATAGGTCAAGGACTCACCTCCAACTAGGTCTGGTGGCTGGAACTCCCTCTCGAAGGTGGAGTCTTGGCTGGGATAAGTGCAGCAGGACTGTCTCGCAGCATGTGTGCAGATGACCCACATAACAGGCACACCCCTCTTCTCTTCCTACAGTAGCCCCATACATGTCCAGGCTTCTTACAGAAAGTGCAGGTAGGCACTCTCTCAGCTGGCCTCTGCTGAACAGGAGTCTGGACTGGATAGGCTGGTCTAGGCTGATAGTCTGGGTGCTCACGGGGCTCTGAGTATACACTGCTCCTCGGCCTCTTAGAACTAGGCTCTCCTTCTGAATGTACCAAATCCCACAGCAGTTGGATCCCGCGGCCCTGCTCCTTCAGGATCTCAGTCTGAACTCTCTGTGCCTCCAACACATCCCGGAGAAGTCTGGATATCTGAGCTCCGTCAGAAAACAAACATGTCGAGGGTATGGTATGGGGTACCGCTCCTGGAGGCAGAGGAGGAGACGGAGAAGGACTCTTGGTCTCAGATGAGACTGCAGCTCTCTCCTGAATAACAGGTGGTGGGGAGAAACTCTCTGGTGAGGATGCTAACACCTCCTCGATGGCGGGAGGTGCCACTACCCTTGGGTCAGCCTGAGGGGTCACTACCTCCTGAGCAACAGGAGGTGGGAGCACGCTCCTAGTCATACCCGGAGCTGCAGCGGCTCTCAGACGACTGGCTCGGGTCATGGGTGCCATACTGGAAAGGATAAAAAAACAACAATCATCAAGACTGTAAGGCAGTCTATCATTCTATCTGAGAACTGGTAATTATCAAAAAAATAAATAAAATATAAAGGGGTACTATTTAAAAAAAATCAAAATCAAAATTTAAGGAACGAAAGTCAATAGCATTAAAATCCAATCACGATATATATATAGAGAGGTAGAGATTTAATTATGCATCTACATACATTATAACATGTATACAGAAATATATATATATATATATATATATATATATATATATATATATATATATATATATATATATATATATATATATATATATATATATATATATATATCTATAGCTATATGAACATAACATAGAGATGAAGGGTTAGGTTTTCATGGCAGTTGTGAGCATTAGTGTAGAGTGTCAAGTGTACATGGGTTAAAACTTGAAATAAAGGGTTCGATCTTTCAGTTTAGTTCAACATTACATATTAGATCTGAAATTGAACTACACATTTGAAAGCAATGTAAAAATGTTAACATGTATTCATTTTTCAAGATTTTGGAGAAATTCGAACATCAAAACCAACTCAATGTTCACCACAACCACAACCTAAAATGTAAGAGTATGAAACCTAACATTATATACCTACACACAACAATGTATACTGCTCAAAACATTACAATTTAAAACTGTAAATTGAACTAAATACTTAGAACCAAGGGTTAAAGGTTTAATATGTACACAGTCTCAGATTTGACAAATCCAACACAAAACTCAACCAAACTCAACAAATTTTCTTTAAGACATAAAATCCTGTATGTAACATATATGTGCAGTAATGTAAACAACAACTAATAATATAAAATTTAAATTTAATTTACGAAATTAATATGGGAAACGGAGAACTAATCACTGATACTCTCCTATATTAGAATTATTGAAATTTTGAGAAATTAACATCAACATATTAATATGCATTTAGATAGGTTGGTAATCAAGTGTAGCATGCATACGTGTCAGGCAAGCATCTGTGTCCACTATATTTATATATTTTAAGGTAATACAATAAATAATGGCAAGAAGAAAATAATGATAAAATCTGTTCTGCTTATCTGTTTAAAAGAAAAAACCATTTTGAAACCAGAGTTATAATATCAATCCAAGTTAAGGTCTAGCAAAATCATCGATTCATTGTATTAGGAAGAATTTTATAGCGAGAAGTTACACAAGATTTATAATAACAGCTAAGCTACTCCTACTCCTAAGTTATTTGATGATGGAATACAATTTATAACAACAGAATGGTACGATAGAGATGATATGTTAAAAACCTTCTCGAGATACAATATGATAATCATATGCGTCTATCAAAAATCATGTTACTCAGAGTCCTCGCCATGCCAGTAAGCAAGGCTGCGATACACGATAGATTCCATAACTAGGGTATGCACCTCTACAATCATGTCGTCTGGAAATCTCGCTATGCCGACTAGTATAGCTGCGAGAAATTCCAAATCTCATAACCAAGATACGTACATCCGAAGTCAGGTCTCTATGTTTCCGCCATGCCAGCTAATATGGCTGCGATAAACTACAAGTTCCATAATCAAGTAGACGTTTTACCATCACTGTATTCCCGTCAACATATGTTATCAGAAAAATATCGTAACTCAGGCCTTAAAATTCATCTCGATAGGAAAATCAAAATCAACAACGATCCAACAAAATTAAATTCAGTAATCAAGGAGTAAGAGCAACGAAATAAGGGAAATGATTCAAATTGAAGTTTAAATAAGATTCTCAAGGGTCGTCCCAAGAATCTCTTAAGGAATCCTAACTATGATTGAGTACCTTCAAAAATATCCTAATCCTACTGCAGGCTGTAGTGATACTCTAGTTCGAATACCACTACATAAACTCGACCTGTATGGGCCACCACTAAAAACGTGTCACGACCCGCACCCACTGTAAGGGTACGAGCACGTAACAACGCCCAACCTACGCCGCAGTGTCGGCGGTAGAACGCTGTCCTAGGTCAAACATCTAACAATATAAAGGTACATGTACAGTATATACTCTCCGAAAGGAGGTGACATAGCAGATAGAGTCTCAATCACATCTAAGGTAGAGCATGAAAAGATAGATTGATAGATAGATAACCAGAATGGAAACACAGAGATACAATCCAGAATTTTAAGTGTCTAAATAAAAATACATATCCCAAATAACATCTCAGAATCTCAATACAGTAATCCAGAAAAGATGATAAAGACATCCTAATCTAGGGGAGTGTCATCAACTGCTAGTGGGTCCAAGTCACAAGTGTTGTCTAAAGCCACAGTATGAGGGGTAGACACCAGAGCCTCATCATTCACTGTAAAATTTTCAACAGGTCCAGTCAGGACGGGAGCGAGTACAGTACATCTCAACAAAATCATAATAGGTTAGGAAATATAAACGTGCTAGAGAGTAAGATACAGGAAACTGAAGAAATAACATGATAAAAAGAGAGAGACTGTAAGTAAATAGCTACAGTATATAGAGAACTAACAGTGCTAGTGATTCAGAGCACAAGATGGTTATGTAAATGGCACGATGTTGTACACGAGTAATCTATAGAGATTTGTACACGAGTAATCTACTGGATTGAATACATAACCACTTCTACTCTCCCGCCCCAATCAATACACAAGGATCTAGCCAAATTATGTTATTGTACATGAAGGTCATGTGAATACATGATTATACATGATTCACACGTTTTGTACACGAATATCACGAATACAAGGAGTACACGATGCTCACGATAAAGTACACGAACACGAATACCCGATGTATCCGCTAAGGGGATAACATCGCTCAACCAGATCCATATAGTACTAATCCGTGTTTCCAACGTGTCAACATCATGTAAAGTAATCTAAAGCAGGAATATAATCCTAAACAAGATATGAAATGATCAGAGAATGTACTCGCCTGCTATCTAAATGTCCAAGATAAAAGTACTGTCCGAGGAGTGGTGTCTGGCTCCTATTTAGAACAGTACAAGTCACAACAAGTCCAAATTGGTAATAAGATGCACTACAATGCATTCTACATGAATCTAGGTCAATCTAGGCCAAAGTCAACTCTTAGTCAACTCTGGTCAACCCTAGAAGTCAAACTAGGTCAACTAGGTCAAACCTAAGTCAAACAAGTCTATACTAGTCTAACTAGTCTATTCTAGGTCTAACTAGGCTACACAAGTCTAACTAGACTCTATACTGACACACAGATACACCCATAGGCTAAGAGCCTAGGCTATAGGCAATACCATGCCTAAAACCTAACCATAAATCACATACACAAGTCAAAATATATCTAATATATAATACACTCTAATATAGGGTACACATATTGATATATTATATCTAATATAGAAATACACATATAGGCTACCTATATACATATCACCCATACATTATATATATAATAGTACACACACATCACTAATATATATAGGATACTTATTTATACATATATTATCTATATATATACATTACACAAATATATATACATGGAGAAATAGGAAAGGGATGTTGTGGTGGCATGTGTGAATGAAGACATGTGTGTGGGATACATGATAGGGTGTGTGATATGGCATGTGTGTGTGTGTGTTAGGCTTGAGAGTGTGAGGGTGTACATTAGAGTATGTGTTAGTGATACAGAAATTAGTGGCATGGCAATGTGAAGACTGGAAAATAAAAGTGTATATATATATGTGTGAAACAAATCCTGAATCAGTGCATACCAAACTGGAAATCAGTGGAAATGAAACTGTGAAGTAATACAAGGAAATCAGTGGCTAATGAAATTAGTTCATGTATTCAGAGATCACAATCTCAGTTTAACAGTTGACAGTTAACTAATGAATAAAACATTCATTCAAAATTTAGTTTGAAGAATGAACTATTCTCAGTTTAGCAAAATGAATCAATGCAGTCATTCAATCTCATGACATCAAAATATATCATTCAATTTAATCTCAGGTATATAGGAATTCAGTAAATTAGAATGAATAATAATTCGAACTCAGTTTAGGAGAAGGGAAAGGAAACTAATTTCCAGTTCAGGTTTTAAGGAAAAATGGAAAAGTTATTACATTGAATCAAACATTCATTACAGTGTAATGAAAAAGGAACTAATCCCAGGTTATAGGCTCAATTCAAATTACAGTTGAAAAGGGGAAGGGCAATCTGTTCAGGAATGAATCATTCAAATACAATTAAAGGAAAAGTAAATCTCTGCTTTTAGGAAAATTAGTTGACAGGAAACAGTGTGCTAATTAATCAATAAATCTGGAAATATAGTTGACAGTGAATAGGAAATCAATCAGTGAGATTCTCAAATTTAGGAACTCATGTGACAGTTCAATAAGTGAAATCAAACATTCAATTACAGTTCCTATTACAGGACTGAAACCAACCACCAATGTATCAGCTATCAGCAATTTCGAAATCCAACCCAATTGTCTAATATTCCATTCACAACCAAAAGCCAAATTCAATTTGCAATACTTCATTAATATGAATCAACATATATGTGGGAGTAGTTAACAGTGAGAAACATCACTAAAACTGGGATTAAGAAGTTAGGAAATACTGAAATGCAATGTGTGTCAGACATGGTATCATCGAACCTGAAATTAACCCAAATTAAATCCAATTTCCATCAATAACCTAATTAATCATGTAAACTAATCTAACATATATAATTAGACATGATTAGGGTCTAAATTAGCAAATAATAACATGTATTAAAACTATTAAAACTGAAATAAACAGTGAATACAAAACAGTGCACTGGACCAATCCTCGTGCACGTGGTTCCAGTGCTCGTGCACACGACACGACACAGATCTCGTGATCGTGTCCCAGTGTCGAGGGGGACTAGGGCTAGGTCGGGGACACCCTGATACGTGTCCACGACATGCGTGTGTGCGATACGACACACATATTAGTGTCAAAAATCGGCTGTAGCCGATGCAGTATAAATCCAGTACACGACTTCGTGCGTGTCTGATACGACACGAGAGGCCCTAAGACTTGACACAAGGGGTGTCAGTGGTCGCCCTATGGTGTGTGTCAAATTTCACGTGTCGACGTGTCGTGTGCACAGCGCAAACAGCCCCGAGCAGCAGGACAGCTACAGTGCCTGCGCGCGTGCGTGTGTGTAGCTGCCCTTTCCGGAAAATTAGAATATATTATTATTATTAATATTATTTTATTGGATTGGTGATTTTTAGATTTTATAAATAATTACTTAGTTAATTAGTACGATAGATGACTTTAGCCATGGCAGAGTTTGGATGTGCATGGTGACTAGAAATCGTGACACGGATAGTGCGATGGCGTGCTTTGACTAGAGTACTAGCCCTGGTAGGAAAGGCCGGGCCATAGCTATGTCCTAACTAGGAAAACCAGGCCAAGATGCGACTTAACCCTTACCGGGGACTTATTTATCTATTATTTATATTATTGAGTTTTAGGGAAACTGGCTGTACCGAATTAGTCTAGATAGGGCCCAAGACAAGCCCAAGCCCATGTAGGTCATGTGGCACGTCCAATGACATCCGTATGGATATAATTTGGTAATGAGCGTGTTGTATTCCAATTAATGATTTAAAGAATATTCCTAGATATTCGTAATTTAGATATTATAAATATCATTATTAGTGGATATTCGAAAATAATGGTATTATTTCTAGGGCCAGATTGTGTACCAAAACTCTTTGGGTTATTTTAATAGGTTATTGGTATTATAGAGTTATTTAGATGTAAAGGTACATGTGGGTAAGTGTATGTAAATATGAATATATAAATATATATCATGTACGTGTATAAATATAGAAATAAATATTGTGTATTGTGTAGGTGTACATATACATAATAATATATATGTATATGTGAATATATTTGTAAATATATATATGTGTACGCGTATTTATATATGAATATACTGTTGTACGGGTTTTGACTATTGTGGTATATTGAGTGATTTGGATCATCGGTTTCACCAGCACAGGACCACAGGCGAGTATAGTTTATTGTCTGCATTTCGATATTGATCTTTACTATATTTCATTGATTAGTCATTAGTTATGTGATTATTTTCTATTATAAATTGTTGAGTCGGAAATGAGAAGTACCAACGATGTGTAATCTGACCTTAGACCGTGTAGACCGTGTAGACCGTGTTGTATTTATTTCTTGTAGACAGTGTAGACAGTGATTTATTTATTGCAAAGTAGACCGTGTAGACAGTGATTTATTTATTGCATTTAAACTGTGTAGTTCATGATTATTATTCTATAGATAATGTTTTTTTATTGCAATATTTTTTGTAGACCGTGTAACTGTAGACCGTGTAATTGTAGACCGTATAACTGTAGACCGTGTAACTTTAGACCGTGTAGACCGTGTCGCATAATTGTCCCGAGACCGATCACATATCAAAGGTACTTCTAACAGTTCGGGAAAGTCTGTTGTGTCTATTTATTTACTATTAGTTTTTTGTATTTCCTGTTTATTTTCAAAACTCATAATTGATGTCTAATCTTTGTTTATAGTCATTTTCTTTATTTGAAATTGCATTCAGTGAATTGTGCTCGTTCCATTTCTGACTGGAAACCAACATTTTTAGGTTAGCCGCGGATTCACTTAGCTTGGGGAGTGACGGGAATACTTACGGACAAAGCCTAGAGACTAGCTAGATAGTTGAGTTGTAGTCATTCATTGAATTGTACAAGTTTATATTCTTCTATAAATGTAAAACTTGTGATCATTGTAAGTTAAATTAATTTCTGTGAATGAGTATTGTATTATTTGTGATTTTGATCTTCATGGCCGTGACAGCGTTCTACCGCCGATACTGCGGCGTAGGCTGGCTTGGACACGTTTCGCATCCGTTTTTTAAAAAAAAAGGGTGCGGGTCGTGACAAGTTTTTGTGGTGGCCCATGCAGGTCAGTCTTTGCAAATCATGCGAACTCGTAATAGTACTTAAGTTAGTTGTACTATTGCGAGCCTGCGACTAGGAAATGCTCATTCACAAAATTAATTTAAGAGAGTGACTAGGACTAGGAGTCCCTTACACAAACTTACCGATGGGTAGTCTAGGCCATGCAATTTAGATGAGGAGTTATTAATTTCAATAGTTTGTCGGATGCCTATAGGTACACTATTTCTTCTTGATATGATGATACGATCCAATGTGAATAGATTATTCATTTGGTGAGACATGGCTTCCTAGAATTAACGATCTAACCTTGATAAATTGTTTAATTCCTTCTCTTTGCCTCTTAGATATCATCCTCCTATCATAGTCAAATTGTCTATTTAAGTTCCTATTTTTGCCCTAAGAGTTGTTATTTTATGTTATCTATAGATGAACCCCAAGATAGTTTCAATTCAAGGTTTTCCTCAAGGGTGTGAATACACATAGAATAGATATTAGAATATTGCATTTCCTTGTCCTCAGATATTTTTTTCCTGTTCAATCATTATTTGAAGGGTTATGATTAATAGGATAAATGCTTACGCTTTATTTCATAGTCGACATGTTTGAATCTCTAGAAACTCAGAAATTTTGAGAATATAGTTAAAAGAGTATTAGTTGACTCGTAATGGCAGGACATCAGCGCACTGTCGCCATTTATTTAAATTATGGACTCACTGCAGCCAGCAGCGCACTGGCGAGACACAACCCCTAGAGGTGAAATTAGTTAAGAAAATATAGGTGATGGAATATTGCCAAAACTATGGCTAGTGGTCCTCTCTTTGATCGTCGTTACCCTTGAGTCAATATTGGATAGGGTTAAGTAGTGTTTGACTTCGTATCATATTTGAGTTACGAAACCAAGGGTTTACCACAGCCCGAGTATACGGACGAGGCGTAACTCTCGGTGAAATGACTTCAAACGTGATTACGGATTTAGGATACTATGGAGGATAGGACGATACCATGTATGTCCCATAAGATCCAAGGCCAATATTAGTGGAAGTTCTGTAAGTTGAGTAGCATGTCTCCCAACCTAGCATTATGTGGTCCTTGTGATCTATTGACGAGGAAGTTGACAGACACTAATAAGTTACCAAGAATATAGAATCCAGAGTTCCATAACCCATTCGTTGACCAAGACCATATGGACAGGAAGATTTTAGAAAGATTGTATAAGCAAAGACACCAGGTAAGTTTTGATTCTCTCTAAACTCGAACTACTTGTGCCTCTTTTCAAAAATCTCGCGTGCTTGTATCTTGACTATTTTGACCAACGCTGCTATTACAGCCTAGTTTTTGCAAGCTTATTCTTTTATCGAGCTTGATTCGAGGCATATGTTTAGTGGGGACGCCTGCTAACTTATTGTCTGATCAGAATCAGTGTATTATGGTCTGATCAACCATGATGCATTTGATTCGCACTTTATTTAATTACCCTACGTGGATTGAGATATAGATGTCTCTAGGGTCTCATCCACGAATGCATTGACAATTCCTCTTGAATTATATGTTCGTCCTTGAATCACGAAATTATATTCAGTAACATCTCCCTTGAATTCTTTATTGTTTTTGTCTTTCACCGATTTGGAAAGACGAAAGCTCGTAATTGGTAGAAAGATACAGAGTATTCCCATGGCTATGATCATGGTAGGCACAAGTGTAGCTACCATCGGCCAGTCATGTGATTGAGTTACTCGTTCTTCCATCAACCCTCAAACTGTTATCGGGACTTTCAAGCCATCTGAATTTAAGAATGATTAGGGTTTTACCCTTAGTCGAAATGCCTACCCAGGAGACTACCTATTCTTTAGAGACCAAAGGTTGCGAGTCCCTAATTATTGCTGGAAGCTTGCCTTAACTAGCAACCCTTATGCCTTGACTCAACCGTCCCTCGACCAAAACCCATAATCACTAGCTTAGCCAATACCATAGCTTAAATACCCTGTCACACTATGAACTACTAGTGGTCAACCGCAATACATGAGCACCACAACTCTTGTGACAATAGTCCGACAGACTGAGCGTCAATAGAAATTCGCGACTCAGTTGCTAGGAAATCTTTCGTAAGATGTGCCTTAGAGTTGGTTACCCTGTCGATAACCCTTATATACGGTGGACGAGTAGGTCATTCTATTTTATCGACCAGGTGTCTTTGTACACATTCGTTTTTCCATTTATTGAGGAGCGATCATTGACTTGACTTATATCTAACGTATTTCGTTACGCCGTGCCTGATTCTTTGTTAGCAAGAGCCGAGGTACAATATCCAGATTTTGGGAACCCTCTAACCTCGTTATTCCTAAAATCATGTCTTAGCTTCTAAGGTGGGTAGACTGTAAGCTTTCTAAAATTTTTTGGGATGAACGAGGTTAGATTTTGGTACGACTTTCAGGACGGAAGGACTAGCTATAACCCTTACCATAATAGCAGTATGTTTCCCGACTTCCATTAGAGGCTTAACCTTGACTCAATTCATTCGACCCAATATATGGTTGTGATTTACTTGAAGTCCACTACGCACATGTCACTAGTATGTCACTCAATTGTGTCTTTTCGTGCTATTTAAACACAAAAGCCACGGAAGACGTATTTTGGGCTTTAGGGACCAAGTTAACCAACTTGACGGGCAACTAGCTCAACCCTTGGATAGAAACCTATTATAGGTTACCCTAAACTAGTAGACATAGTTTTATCTTGGGATTTTGTTCAGTCCATATAGGTTGAAGTCCAAGGTTCATTCAACCGACGACTGGTGTCCAATTGGGGAACCCATTAAGACCCAGTAATACCTATACCACCATTTTTGGACTATTAAATAAAATTATTTGAAATAGGTCCCCATACCTATTATGTAGCCTCTCCCTTTTGAATAAGAAGTCATTCGTAACCCTTGCTCCATCTACCTAGAAGTTGCGATACGATCTTGTATTGCATTTATATCCCTTGTTTGTGTGTTTAAATAACCACGGAATAGATCGCAATCTTGATTTCTCAAATTCTGCTCTATCATGAAATCGTGCTTAGTTTTAATTTCGAGAACGAAATTTCCGTAGTGAATAGGTTGCAAGCCTCTCTAAGAACGAAGGGTCTCTTCGAAGTTAGCCAGTGATTGGAACGAAACAGCCCAATCTAGCTAATAAGTCAATGGTTCGTAAGGTCCATTTTATCGGTATCATTGATATCCTCTACCGTTCTTGAAACTTCGTGCTTGTTCTTAGTTATTCTTCCTCGTCTTTTCGTACCATAGACTCTCGTCCTTCCTATTTTGGGGGTTGATAACCGTGTTATGTAGATTTTAGCAGAGGTTATAGTATAAGTTAGTTGATAATTGAATTTTGGGTCGCGTGATAGATATGCGAGGATTATAGATACCATAGGCGATATATATCCATTGGGAGAATTTGAGCAACTAGTTGGATGATTATAAAAATTTTAGTGACCTAGCTTTGAGGGAGTAGTGTGACCAAAGGTGGGTAGAAGTCCTCGATATTTTTGTTGCCAAAATGGACAAGGAGAAGGTTATAAACTATTTTTTTTTTTTTGAGGAATTAAAATTCGAGGAGATTAAAATAATGGTAGTTTTCCTTTGAAATTTAAGGAATAGTTGTGCATTAGAATTTCGAGGACGAAATTATTTTTAAGGTGGGTAGATTTGTAGCTGCCCTTCCCGGAAAATTAGAATATATTATTAGTATTAATATTATTTTATTGGATTGGTGATTTTTAGATTTTATAAATAATTACTTAGTTAATTAGTACGATAGATGACTTTAGCCATGGCAGAGTTTGGATGTGCCTGGTGACTAGAAATCGTGACACGGATAGTGCGATGGCGTGCTTTGACTAGAGTACTAGCCCTGGTAGGAAAGGCCGGGCCATAGCTATGTCCTAACTAGGAAAACTAGGCCAAGATGCGACTTAACCCTTACCGGGGACTTATTTATCTATTATTTATATTATTGAGTTTTAGGGAAACTGGCTGTACCGAATTAGTCTAGATAGGGCCCAAGACAAGCCCAAGCCCATGTAGGTCATGTGGCACGTCCAATGACATCCGTATGGATATAATTTGGTAATGAGCGTGTTGTATTCCAATTAATGATTTAAAGAATATTCCTAGATATTCGTAATTTAGATATTATAAATATCATTATTAGTGGATATTCGAAAATAATGGTATTATTTCTAGGGCCAGATTGTGCACCAAAACTCTTTGGGTTATTTTAATGGGTTATTGGTATTATAGAGTTATTTAGATGTAAAGGTACATGTGGGTAAGTGTATGTAAATATGAATATATAAATATATATCATGTACGTGTATAAATATAGAAATAAATATTGTGTATTGTGTAGGTGTACATATACATAATAATATATATGTATATGTGAATATATTTGTAAATATATATATGTGTACGCGTATTTATATATGAATATATTTACATGGGCGTATATGTGTATATATATAGATATATATGCGTATATATAGATATATATTGTTTATTTGTGTGTGAATATTTTTATATATAGGTATATATAAAGGTATTAGTGTATACTTATACGTATATATATAGGAATAAAGAAATAGATTAAAAGAATTATAGTATAAGAAATATAATTAGATAATAGAATAAGAAAAAGAAAAAAGAAAGAAAAAAAAAGAGTAAGAATAAGCAACAGAGCAGTGGTAGCGGCCCAAGCCCGGCCTGCCAAATCCAAACTTGAGGCCAGCAGTTACTGCTACTTCCCGAACTTAGCTAATACCCCGACCCCCCCCCCCCCCCCCGGTTCGGATACGATATATAACGAGAGAGCGAGACCCCTCAAAACCCTAACTGATCTCGCGCCACCACGCCCCGAGGCTGGGCGACCTTCCCTGGCCGTGCACGCGCACAGCGGGCCACCGCCGGCCGGCCAAGAGTCGCCGGAGCAGGCGTAGTACAGCAGCAATGGCAGAAGAGAGCCATCTCTGTTTGAACGACCAGTTCAGGTACCTATGTTTCGAGTTATTTTTCTCCTCTGTTACTCAATGGTTTTTCGATCCAACGCTTCCTAAGTACAGATCATATAACCCCCTTCGAACCCTTTCAGAAGGATTTCGTCGAAACCCCCTAGATAGACCATGGGATCGACTCAAAATCGAGAAAAATCCTGCCCCGAGACAGGACAGAAACCAGTCCAGACACCCTGTATTTGCGGTCGATTTACGACCCGTGTGTTACGAATTTCAAAAATCTATTTGAATAGAGTTTTAGACTACATAACCAGGTTTCCAACCTTTCTGTTAGTTTTAATTTTTGAGAAATAGATAGTAAGATAAATTAGTTTGAAAACGGAGAAAAACAGTTTTCAAAAAAGTGAGTTTTTATGAAAAACGCTCCGATACCACGTCCGTCCCGCCATTCCGGGCAACGTGGTCGCGCACCGTAAGCATCGAAAGCTGCGTAACGGTTTCGTGGTCGTGTGGGCTTTGGCGGAATTCAAATTGGTCGCGTGTGCGCGACGAATTTGATACGTATCCGTCGAAATTCACCGTATCGTACACTTTGCAAATTCTCCAATTACTTTGTGCACGCTCGTCAGATCGAGACGAAACTTGCGCCATCAGGACCGTATCATTTTTCTGGTCCTGTATGCCAAGTTTGGTCCAATTCTGAGACAGTCGAATCCGACGTCGTTTTGCGGGCCCCGTGGTTCCACTCAACGGGCGATTTTGTGCACGGCCCGCCGGAATCCAACTTTGGACGTACGGTTGTGTTCGTATCGGAAAATCGGATCCGTAGACATGTAGTTTGACGACTTTAGAGACCAATGACTCTGGCACGCTTTTCGGTGCAAAGCGGGTCCAACGGCGGACATCGTTTTTGCCCGAAATTACCGTTTTGCCCCTGTGTCCAGAATTGGACTTAAGGACAGGCAATCCTAGCTAATTTGACTATTCTGAGATCATTGGTATTATCTATTTCAGCATCCGGGGACTGTTGTACGGGTTTTGACTATTGTGGCATATTGAGTGATTTGGATCATCGGT
Organism: Iris pallida; assembly: GCA_029216955.1. Classification (NCBI taxonomy): domain Eukaryota; kingdom Viridiplantae; phylum Streptophyta; class Magnoliopsida; order Asparagales; family Iridaceae; genus Iris; species Iris pallida. The sequence continues at coordinate 367,320 of JANAVB010029664.1, forward strand.
TTCACCAGCACAGGACCACAGGCGAGTACAGTTTATTGTCTGCATTTCGATATTGATCTTTACTATATTTCATTGATTAGTCATTAGTTATGTGATTATTTTCTATTATAAATTGTTGAGTCGGGAATGAGAAGTACCAACGATGTGTGATCTGACCTTAGACCGTGTAGACCGTGTTGCATTTATTTCTTGTAGACAGTGTAGACAGTGATTTATTTATTGCAAAGTAGACCATGTAGATAGTGATTTATTTATTGCATTTAAACTGTGTAGTTCATGATTATTATTCTATAGATAATATTTCTTTATTGCAATATTTTCTGTAGACCGTGTAACTGTAGACCGTGTAATTGTAGACCGTGTAACTGTAGACCGTGTAACTTTAGACCGTGTAGACCGTGTCGCATAATTGTCCCGAGACCGATCACATATCAAAGGTACTTCTAACAGTTGGGGAAAGTCTGTTGTGTCTATTTATTTACTATTAGTTTTCTGTATTTCCTGTTTATTTTCAAAACTCATAATTGATGTCTAACCTTTGTTTATAGTCATTTTCTTTATTTGAAATTGCATTCAGTGAATTGTGCTCGTTCCATTCCTGACTGGAAACCAACATTTTCAGGTTAGCCGCGGATTCACTTAGCTTGGGGAGTGACGGAAATACTTACGGACAAAGCCTAGAGACTAGCTAGATAGTTGAGTTGTAGTCATTCATTGAATTGTACAAGTTTATATTCTTCTACAAATGTAAAACTTGTGATCATTGTAAGTTAAATTAATTTCTGTGAATGAGTATTAGATTATTTGTGATTTTAATCTTCATGGTCGTGACAGCGTTCTACCGCCGATACTGCGGCGTAGGCTGGCTTGGACACGTTTCGCATCCGTTTTAAAAAAAAAAGGGTGCGGGTCGTGACAGTGTGCACCCGCGTGTTCGTGTGTCCGTGGCGACACCAATACGTGCTCAGAGCAAAGGAAAACCATAAGCGAGGTTAAAACCTAAATTCCTATTCAAAAATATACCTAAAAACAAATCAAAATGCCCTTTGGGGCATTTCATCAAACACATGTATTCATGAACTGATACGTGTCCGATACGGACACGTACGGGACTCGAAACCTAGGGTTAGCTAGTCCTACAGTTAGGTTAGGCCTAGAGCTTCCTAGATATGCAATAAAATCAATATTTCATGGTGTAGATGTCACGCCCCGACCCGGAATCACCCGAATCATCGTCCTCGCTGGGGCGTGATGCCGCACGAGCATGGAGTTGTGCTCGTGCAAGGCAAGATGACAAGTTCTCAAATGGTTATCTTTGAGTTGAACGTTAACAATGAAAGGCAAAACAGAGTATACAAAAATGATTCACTTTATTGATATTCGAAGTCAGATTACAAAGGGTTTCGATAGCCCAACGGAAATTGCCAGATTGGCTACAACACTCAGGTTCTCTCTTGCCCACAAAGGATTTCACCGTTCCATACATCATGCCTTCTATATCTCGGCCGCATCAATCCTGTCGTGAGTCCGAGCGTCAATGCGATCGCACGCTTCAATACGCTTCGGCATTTCAAGCCTCAACGCGTTCAAGCGAAGCTCCGCCGCGAGCAGACCAATCCCTAAACCTGCTAGCAAACTAGTGGGGGATTAGTACTTTCGTCCTCGCTGTACTGATCAAAAACCCACTTAACAAACCGACATTTAGTATTGTATTGATTCATGCAAACATAAAATTTAGTTCTCTTTCTATGTTCTCCTTAGGATGAGTTCATGGCATATTCGAAGACTCTAAAGCATGTCAAGCATGTTATTCAATTCGCGTAAGTAAACAGGCAAGCAATCTCGTGTTTGATTTGTGGGACAACTTAGCAATATCGACGCACTCGCCCTTGCACCGACGCAAGGTGAATACGCCTATCCGTTTTCCCTGTCATGTTATAAGTGCTCGCTATTCAGGATCCATTCGTACAGGATACGTATACCTTGCACTTCCAAACCCATCGCCCTTAACTATATGAAGGTCACTAGCTTTTCGGGCTAGAATGGACTTATATTCATCAAATCGAAACATAAGACGATGTTAACTCTGTGCGGTTGCTAACCAACATCAGAGGCCATCGAAATAATCGCAGCAAGTGGCTTATCACATTCACCAGAAGGTTGCTACCCTTCTAAATGAAGTGCACCAACAATACCGAAAACGAATCCCTCCTAGGCCGAACGGTCCCAGCGCCCTGGCGTACCGCGTTCGAGGGAATACCCATGCACGGGCTTTTATATCTTTAAGTCCATTTGACCATGCAACGAATCATATCTTTCATACAACCAAACAAGTTCGCTTATCTCTATTTCAATTGGCACAACGCCCCAATGTTCTCGACGAACGCCCGAAGGCCACGAATATTTCGAAGGGCACCATGCCGCATTATCATCTCGTATTTCGTTCGTTAACTTTCTATGTTCTTACGTCTCATACTTCGTTTTAATGTTTCAATGGCATCATGCCTCAACTCAATGCTCGTCAACCGAACGATCCGATGGTCTCGAACACCTTTCGAGGCATTATGTCATATCCGACAGTTCCGCCACATTCATGCCACAACTGTATTCTTTCACAACGAAGCCAACTTTTATTATCTCGTGCACGAAGGCACGTTTCGACCATATTTTCGATGTTCTATGACTTAGCATTCAATGTCCGTGGCTTGCGCACTAAGGCGCTCGCCTATTGTCTTTCGATGTTCTAGCCGTTCTAACGCGTGCGCGAAGGCACGGTATGGTTCGTGCACTAAGGCACTCGCCAAGTACAATTATCCTACGTTGTTGTGGCTTGCGCACCGAGGCGCTCGCCTTAGCGATATTCAATGTTCCGTAGCGACTCGTACAATTGTTGTACGATTCATTTCAATTGTTCTATCTAGTGTTCGACACGCACTACGTTTAACTCTCTACCGAGCCACGCCTGTGGCGTTGATAGGTTAACTCAGCATTCAATGATATGTATTTTACTTAAGCATGACGGAGTAGGAAAGAGAGTTAATGTCCCCCCACCTTGAGTCGATCCGCCGTTGTCATTTTGCCGAGCCGATGCGGCTCGATTTCATAACTTCATCGCACGGGCAACTCTCCTGACTTAGCCATTCGAGCACTTTGTGCTTCATTGAGTTATACGTCCGATTTGCCTTAGCGTGCCAACGCTTTCGTCCGTCGCAAGGCGACGATTTGCTTTCGCGGACCCCTTACTGAATAAGGCAAAAGATCGACCTCTAACATTTCAGCGTAAACGTATAGCCTGCACATGAAACCAACTAAAATCAATACTTGCATCGATTCGGACTTGCGCCTTGGTCGATTCGATTTCTTAGAATCTTCGAGCCATCTCAACGCACTTATCCTTCGAGGCAACGCGGTGCTTCGCATCGATTCACTCGATGCATTCTTTGGGACAAGGCAACTCTTCGCATCGATTTAGTTCGATGCGTTGCTCGGGACAACTTAACACTTGCATCGTTATTACTCGATGCGTTCCTCGGGTCGATACATTTCCCGGGACAACGTAACTCTTATATCTATTTGCATCGATACGAAATTGGGTCAACGCAACTCTTCGAGTCAACGACTCAGCATAATACACCGTACGGAGCGGGGCATTACATAATATACCACTTAAAACAAGGTTCGTCTCGAACCGAAACCAATACTAAATTTCCAAGGGTTTCATTAGATCGTTCCACGATCTCGTCTCACTATCGTTTGGATCGTACAACTTAGTTTGGAATCATACACATATTTTAGGCGTCCCACCAATATATGCATTTCAGCCAAGCTCAGTTGTAAGATATCGGAACAACGTAAACACGTAACTTCTTATTCTCAATAACTTGCCATCTCGTATTCTTCGATCGGACTTGGGCTCTAGCATAAGTTCTCACAATTCTATTGCATATGCATATTGATACATACGCCATCTGCCAACAAAAGTCAAGGCACACGATGTGATTCAAAATTTGCATTTTTTACTTTGTATATTTTATCGGGACTATCAATTCTACGTGTCGCGTCAAGCCGTCGTACATCCGATCACAACGAGTCTCCGCAACGCCTTGCATTCGGCGTCACTTATCCAACGATTTTTGATGTTTCACTTCGTATCTTATCTCGACATGATTCTCTTTTGTCGACTTGCAAAAGCATCAACATTCAGGACTACGTCCGCTAGGTGACTTACCTAGACACCGTGCTCAAATCCTTCCGACGCAAGTTTAAATTGACATTGCACAAAGGCCACAATCTATCCGACATAACAGTTTACATCAAGGCGACGGTGCTCAAGGCAACGATCGCCTTGACACGAAGGTCTTTCCTATATGCCTTACGTTCGATTCCAAACAAGTAGGAATTCACTAGCCAAATTCCCAACTTATCCGTCTTGCAACATCGAATGTAAGTTTTGATTCACACAAGCTCAACTGCAAGGTGAATCCGAATCTAATGACATGACTCATAAGCCATTCCCTTATCGTTCTCTCTCGTGCATAGCACGATTCTCGCAATCGCCTATTCGAATCACCAAGTTCGTTGGTGAATTTCAAGTTCTATCGTCGACCAACATAACCATTCGAGCATTCATCCGACGAATACTCAAAATCTAGCTACATCATTCTCAATCGAAAGTTGTTCCAACAATTCTCGATTGCCTAGACTTATCGTCAACACGCACCATGTTATATTTGTTATCGATGCAATCTCATATGCGATATCGCATGGGTCATCTTACGGTCTGCAGTATTCAATTTAATTTGGCGGTCAAGTCTTCTAGGGTCAGCTGCCCCGAAGCTACGCTCGATAATTGTGGATCATTACCGAAGGATAGTTTACTACGAACCATGCTATATCTTATTTGGAGCCATATCACGTTCCGACGATTTCTATGCGACTACTCAAATTTGTACATAACCATTTCTATCGGCACAACTGATGCCAACTATCCTCCGAGTAAAGTCATGCACGGCCGTCGATGATTCCACAATTTACGAAACATCTACTCGTATCGAGTTCGAGTCTATCTTATTTTGCGGTCGACACACGAGATACTATACGCATCGAGCAATCGTCGATGACTTATAGTCTCGCCCCGATCAATCACAAAATTTTTGATCAACCAGTTCGTTTCATTCTCGTATCGTTACTTACAAAATTTCATAGCACGAGGCACACTCTATTTTGTATTCTTACGTCGTTTACATTTTCTTACGTATCGATCTCGATACGCCGTATCCATTTCAATAACGTAAGGGTTAACTTTGAATCCGTTTCAACGTCAACTTAACTCGCATCACATACATCCGAGTTCGTAACGAACTTTTCCATACGCATCACTCGTTCTCCGATTTGCCGCATCCCGCTATACTTCGATCGCGTAACTGAGTTACCGATTATCCAACATCGAACCCTCAAGTCATACGATCTCGCCCTCTAAGTTTCACGCATTTTCAGTCGTACTCAATTGAGTTTCGCCGCAATATAACCAACTATTTCTTAGGCACGATTACTCGCGTCAACCAACTTTCTTCACCGAAGTCGCACATCGTGCGATTCGATTACAATTCACATCCCCCAACATTTCTATCAAAATCGCAAGTCGTGCGATTCGATTTGCCTAGCCGAACATTTCTATCGAGATCGCAAGTCGTGCGATTCGATTCGTCTCGTCCAATATTTCAATTGGGATCGCAAGTTGTACGATTCGATTATAATTTGTATCACCCAACATTTTCATCGAGCTCGCAAGTCGTGCGGTTCGATTTCAATGTTTCGAGTTTCCTATCCCGTCGATCCGATTGTTGCCTCAAGACATAATCGTTTCGCTAGTTCCCGTCATTCGTCCGACACATAAATTTTTCAATCGACGTATCGTTCAAGGATACGAGTCCTGCCTTATCGTTCTAACCGAACATCGAAGAACACTTGCATCAACATGCTGTCATACAAATTCTCATTCGAGACTCGGTGCTATCCCGTCCGTTGCGGACAAACCTTCCACAATTCTCACAATACGTCGATGCAATTCATCGCACAAATGGTATTACATATACCACTCAAAATCGAGCCATTCATTGCATCGGTGGTATGCCATATACCACCCAGAAATCAAGTTACTTCCGTCGTAACGTACTCCGTATGAACCAACATTTTATTTCGACTCATGATTTCTGCAGTGATCGTGCTTGATCACAACCGTAACTCTGATTAATCAGAATCTGACGCAACTCGGCCAATGCATTCATTTGCCAACACAAGCTTGGTGCGCAACCGAACCAATTTCGTTTCTCGATTTATGACTTTCGTTTTCTTCCGTTGCATCTTGTACAAAAATTCATTCTCGATATCCGTTGCACTTCATGCATCGATTACTTTGATACGGTTGCACCACGTGCAATAATTTTACTTTTGACATGCGTTGCACCACGTACAATATTTTACTTTCAATACGCATTGTACATCGTGCAATGATTTATTTCCGATATTTACCGTACCTCGTGCATCGATTTATTCTCGATACGCATTGCACATCGTGCAATATTTCATTTTTGACATTCAAAGTCAATGCTCAACTCCGTTTCAACACATTCGATATTGACTTATCGCTTTTCATCGCAAATGCACATTCGAAATCGATATGTGAATCCGTTCGATACATTCAATATCAACTTTTATTTTCTTTTCATCGCATCATTTACAATCAACGCGTGGCAATTGCTGCAGCAACATTCCATGACTTTCATTGTATCGATGCAACCAATATTTTTCGTATCGTTCGTTGCAAACAACGAATATCTCGAATCACAATTCACGACGTGTTGCATCCGCAGCAACAATTCATTGAATTCATATCTCGCAACTTGTTGCGCTTATAGAAATAAACCTTTTTCGACTTTTCCCGCAAACACCATGTAATTTCCAAAACAACACGCGGCAAAATTACATGATTTGTATTAGACTTATTGTATGGAACATCCAGTGCGGCATCGAGTAGAGTCAAGAGTAATTTCGATTGGTGGTGGGCAACATTTTTGGAATTGTAATGTAGCAAGCGTCCAGAGAAAATTGAGCCTAGAGCTCTGATACCAATTTGTCACGCCCCGACCCGGAATCACCCGAATCATCGTCCTCGCTGGGGCGTGATGCCGTACGAGCCTGGAATTGCGCTCGTGCAAGGCAAGATGACAAGTTCTCAAATGGTTATCTTTGAGTTGAACGTTAACAACGAAAGGCAAAACAGAGTATACGAAAATGATTCACTTTATTGATATTCGAAATCAGATTACAAAGACTTTCGATAGCCCAACGAAAATTGCCAGATTGGCTACAACACTCAGGTTCTCTCTTGTCCACAAAGGATTTCACTGTTCCATATATCATGCCTTCTATATCTCGGCCGCATCAATCCTGTCGCGCGTCCGAGCGTCAATGCAATCGCACGCTTCAATACGCTTCGGCATTCCAAGCCTCAACGCGTTCAAGCGAAGCTCCGTCGCGAGCAGACCAATCCCTGAACCTGCTAGCAAACTAGTGGGAGATTAGTACTTTCGTCCTCGTTGTACTGATCAAAAACCCACTTAACAAACCGATATTTAGTATTTTATTGATTCATGCAAACATACAATTTAGTTCTCTTTCTATGTTCTCCTTAGGATGAGTTCATGGCATATTCGAAGACTGTAAAGCATGTCAATCATGTTATTCAATTCGCGTAAGTAAACAGGCAAGCAATCTCGTGTTTGATTCGTGGCACAACTTAGCAATATCGACGCACTCGCCCTTGTACCGACGCAAGGTGAATACGCCTATCCGTTTTCCCTGTCATGTTATACGTGCTCGCTATTCAGGATCCATCCATGCAGGATACGTATACCTTGCACTTCCAAATCCATCGCCCTTAACTATATGAAGGTCACTAGCTTTTCGGGCTAGAATGGACTTATATTCATCGAATCGAAACATAAGACGATGTTAACTCTGTGCGGTTGCTAACCAACATCAGAGGCCATCGAAATAATTGCAGCAAGTGGCTTATCACATTCACCAGAAGGTCGCTACCCTTCTAAATGAAGTGCACCAACAATACCGAAAACGAATCTCTCCTAGGCCGAACGGTCCCAGCGCCCTGGCGCGCCGCGTTCGAGGGAATACCCATGCACGGGCTTTTATATCTTTAAGTCCATTTGACCATGCAACGAATCGTATCTTTCATACAACCAAACAAGTTCGCTTATCTCTATTTCAATTTGCACAACGTCCTAATGTTCTCGACGAACGCCCGAAGGCCGCGAACATTTCGAAGGGCACCATGCCGTATTATCATCTCGTATTTCGTTCATTAACTTTCTATGTTCTTACGTCTCATACTTCGTTTCAATGGCATCATGCCTCAACTCAATGCTCGTCAACCGAACGACCCGAAGGTCCCGAACACCTTTCGAGGCATTATGTCATATCCGACAGTTCCGCCATATTCATGCCACAACTGTATTCTTTCACAATAAAGCCAACTTTTATTATCTCGTGCACGAAGGCACGTTTCGACCATATTTTTGATGTTCTATGACTTAGCATTCAATGTCCGTGGCTTGCGCACAAGGGCGCTCGCCTATTGTCTTTCGATGTTCTAGCCGTTCTAACGCGTGCGCGAAGGCACGGTATGGTTCGTGCACTAAGGCACTCGCCGAGTACAGTTATCCCACGTTGTTGCGGCTTGCGCACCGAGGCGCTCGCCTTAGTGATATTCAATGTTCCATAGCGACTCGTACAATTGTTGTACGATTCATTTCAATTGTTCTATCTAGTGTTCGACACGCACTACGTTTAACTCTCTACCGAGCCACGCCCGTGGCGTTGATAGGTTAACTCAGCATTTAATGATATGTATTTTACTTAAGCATGACGGAGTAGGAAAGAGAGTTAATGTCCCCCCACCTTGAGTCGATCCGCCGTTGTCGTTTTGCCGAGCCGATGCGGCTCGATTTCATAACTTCATCGCACGGGCAACTCTCCTGACTTAGCCATTCGAGCACTTCGTGCTTCATTGAGTTATACGTCCGATTTGCCTTAGCGTGTCAACGCTTCCGTCCGTCGCAAGGCGACGATTTGCTTTCGCGGACCCCTTACTGAATAAGGCAAAAGATCGACCTCTAACATTTCAGCGTAAACGTATAGCCTGCACATGAAACCAACTAAAATCAATACTTGCATCGATTTGGACTTGCGCCTTGGTCGATTCGATTTCTTAGAATCTTCGAGCCATCTCAACGCACTTATCCTTCGAGGCAACGCGGTGTTTCGCATCGATTCACTCGATGCATTCTTTGGGACAAGGCAACTCTTCGCATCGACTTAGTTCGATGCGTTTCTCGGGACAACTTAACACTTGCATCGTTATTACTCGATGCGTTCCTCGGGTCGATACATTTCTCGGGACAACGTAACTCTTGTATCTATTCGCATCGATACGAAATTGGGTCAACTCAACTCTTCGAGTCAACGACTCAGCATAATGTACCGTGCGGAGCGGGGCATTACATAATATACCACTCAAAACAAGGTTCGTCCCGAACCAAAACCAATACTAATTTTCCAAGGGTTTCATTAGATCGTTCCACGATCTTGTCTCACTATCGTTTGGATCATACAACTTAGTTTGGAATCATACACATATTTTAGGCGTCCTACCAATATATGCATTTCAGCCAAGCTCAGTTGTAAGATATCGGAACAACGCAAACACGTAACTTCTTATTCTCAATAACTTGCCATCTCGTATTCTTCGATCGGACTTGGGCTCTAGCATAAGTTCTCGCAATTCTATTGCATATGCATATTGATACATACGCCATCCGCCAACAAAAGTCAAGGCACACGATGCGATTCAAAATTCATATTTCTTACTTTGTATATTTTATCGGGACTATCAATTCTACGTGTCGCGTCAAGCCGTCGTGCATCCGATCACAACGAGTCTCCGCAACGCCTTACGTTCGGCGTCACTTATCCAACGATTTTTGATGTTTCACTTCGTATCTTATCTCGACATGATTCTCTTTTGTCGACTTGCAAAAGCATCAACATTCAGGACTACGTCTGCTAGGTGACTTACCTAGACACCGTGCTCAAATCCTTCCGACGCAAGTTTAAATTGATATTGCACAAAGGCCACAATCTATCCGACATAACAGTTTACATCAAGGCGACGGTGCTCAAGGCAAACTAGGTGTTATAGACTGGGTGTTACAGACGTCATATCATGATTTAAATATCATTATTAAAGGACTAAAATTACAAAATTTGAAAATTACCCTCATTTGGAAAACTGGGTGTTACAGACGTTTTCCACCCAAGTGCCTTGAGAAGTCATGTTGACAGAAGCATATAATAGCTCATCTTCGTCTTCTATTATATGTTAAGGAGTTGAAGCATAATTCAGACGATCGAAGACAGATCGTCGAGCCGATTGGCAACAACAGTTGATGATGACTTCATGAAGGCAGTGGCGATCTGAAGCGCGATTTGGAGGTGAGGAAGACATCCCTGTAATCTTCCGTCTTTGTGTAAGACGTTATCGCAGATCAATTACAACTACAGGACGAGAAGAAGTCGGAGGAATATATTCCTTAATGATTTTAGGAACATATCTCTGATTCTCCAGATGTTTAGTTCCCTGAGTGTACAAAGATGTACTCAACTCATTAGCATAGGTGGTTGGGTCTTTCTTTTCAAACATTGGCTTTTGGTACAGATTGGCCTTTGGCATAGGGTTATTACGTTTCGCGAAAGTTAATATTGGTTGACGCCTATTGAGATAAGCACGTAAATCTGAAAATTCTGCTCCAGGTGTCTCTGTTTGTGATACCCTCAATTTTTCTTGCTTGGATCTTAAAATTTTCAAGGTGGGAAGGTCTTGACCAAATCCCATAGGGGTAGGTAAGATACCTCTTTGGTCAGTATTCTTTCCAATATCAGAGATCCGAAGACCTCTGTTTAAAGGAATAGAATCTGATATATCTTCCTCTGGGTCATAGACCAGGGAAGTTTGAGAAAAGACCAAAGGGCGCTTTCCTTTATTTTGTAAAGGGTCAGCTAAGAAGCGTTTCCCTTTTTTCTGTTGTGAGACCATTTTAGGCACAGATTGTGCCAATATAGAGGAAGTGTCAAAGGACTCTTCCCTTTGTTCTATCTAGTGTTGGTACTAGAACATTGATTCTCCAAGTTCGGAACTTGAGAATTAGAAGAGGGAACAGCCAAAAGACTAGTTCCCTTGAGTTGCACCAGAGTAACAGACTGCGCCTGAGGTGTTGATTGCTAGGGTTGCGCCATAGTCCTACGGGCTACTGATGGTGCCTTGGCAGCAACGTGGGTAGACTGTACCTCAACAATGGCTTGAACAGGCTGCGCCTTGGCAGCAAAGAGAGTAGTAGACTGCGCGTGGGCAGCAGGATGAATAGGTTGCGCACGGGCAACAGAAACAAGCTGTGCCTGAGCCGCCGAGATAGATTGTGTCTTGACCACTGAACACTCAGGTTGCGCCTGGGCAACAATAACGATAGGAGATTTAGGAGCCCACACAGTCCTGTTCTTGGCGATAGCCACTGTACGCTTGTTGCTCTTGGTGCTAATCATATTCTCATAGGCTGTCTGGTTGACTTGAACAACCAGTATCTTCTGCGTCTTGCCGATCGACACAGTGTCACATTGAGTTGTCACCTTCTCGTCGGAGGAGAAAGTCGTCCCCAGCAGAGTCGCCATTTTGTTTGCAAAAATAAAATAAGTTTATTCCAAACTTGAAAAAGAATAGTACAAAGTACAATGAATTTTGGGGAAGTACAACTATAGGAATCTGATCAGAAGACGATCACTTTATCCCTTGGACTATGTGAACTTGAAGACTGTAGCCTCTGGAGAATGCAGCAGCAATTTTTCAAGAGTTCTTGATCTCTGTGCCTATGTATCTGATGATTTCACAATGATTAGAAACTCTATTTATAGAGTTCAAGAAATAACTGTTTTAGCAGTTATTCTGATGTGCACGAGGCTGTATTGTACCACATTGGGTTGCGCCAACCTCCTGTTGTGCCAACTTTCATTCAGTTGTTAAGTCATGTACTAACTGTATTTAGACGCGTGGTATCATATGATTGACATGCGCGTGGTCGCGTACAGGATAGTAGACATGTCTTGAGAGATTAGTGGCATGTGCGCCACGTCATCCTGCTTTAGAATGTAAGTTATCTCAACTTCATCAGGTTGCACGACCTTCAGTCAACGAGTCAAACTGCGCTTGATTTGGGCTGCGCCTAAACACGTGGCAGCCTTTGAGCAGAAGTCATTCAGATTGTGCCTAGGTACAACTAAGGATTTCATCTGGATTGCACCTAGGCGCAACTTACGAAGCGTACAGGACAACTGTCAACCATCTCCCCTTGAGCGACACAATTCACAGGATTTGAAGAGATTTTTCTCGTTTACTGTGGTGTCAGTTGTTAGTGTTGTCAGGTAATGATAGCCATTAAGTGTCAGACACCACATAGATTTTGGCGCAATAAGACTGGGCGCAGTCTGATATATGGCGCAACCTGTTTAGCGGCGCAGTCTGTTCTCTGAGCTTCATATCAGTGGCACAACCTAATTTTTGGGGCGCAACTTGATCACTGATTAGTATGTTCAGGGCACAACTTGATTTTTAGGCCCTACACGGTTTTACCCCATTTAAACTTTTAGGGTTCCAGTATTTGTGTTGGCCTGTGATCGTCACTCCGTACAATCTACCGTCTTGGATGTACATGAAGACTATGTATATGTTTCTCACGGTTATTATCCCGGGTCTGAATAATCCGAAGAGGAATATCGATGTGTATTTATAGCCATTGATAGATGAGTTGAATCAACTGTGGAAATTAGGTGCCAACACCTACAATGTTTCTAGAAAGCAGAATTTTCAGATGAGAGCCGCACTGATGTGGACCATCAACGACTTTTCGGCCTATAGAATGTTATCTGGATGGAGCACTCATGGTCGTCTCTTATAGTCGTCTCTCATGTCCATATTGTATGGACCGCATGAAGGCTTTTCGTTTAAAATACGGAGGAAAATCGTGCTTCTTCGATTGTCATCGACAGTTCCATCCGAAGGACCATCCGTTCCGGAGGAATAGGAATGCTTTTTATGTCGGCTTGTGGAGAAGGCCAATCCACCGCCAAGGTGGACTGGAGACACGATATGGAAGGAGGTCAAGGATTTTCCAAGTGCTATCGAAGAGCCTACAAAGGGATACAAGTGTGATGAATTTGGCCGCACTCATAATTGGACGAAAAAAGTATATTCTAGGACCTACCATATTGGCAGGGGTGGGCACGGGTCGGGCCGGGTCCAAATTTTATGGATCCGGACCGGACCCGTTAATTGGCGGGGCGGGGCGAGACGGGTCCAAAAAATATTGGAACCGGTACGGATTCGACCCGTTCGAAACGGGTCCAAATCGAGCCGACCCGCGGGTCCAAACGGATCCAAAAAAATTCATAAAATTATAGAATAGTAAATATTTATACATGTTCTATTATCTAGAAGAATAAAACAAGTATTATGTTTTTCCAATTTCTAGAATTTGTTTACTAAACAATAACGTGTGCTATTATTTATAAATTATAATATAAAAAAATCAAAATTGATAAAAAAAAATCATACTCCTAGAAACGGGTCGGTTCGGGGCCCCGTTTATTTTGAAAATAGGACCCGCCCCGCCCCGTTAGTGTCACACGACCCGCCCCGGCCCGTCCCGTTTAAATTCTAAATTTTAGGAACCGCCCCGTTTGACCAATATACGGTTCGGGCCGGGTCGGAACCGCGGGTCCTGGACCCGTATGCCCACCCTTACATATTGGAGCACCAATCTGATCAGACATAACCTTGATGTCATGCATATTGAGAAGAATATGCTTGACAACATAATTAATACTGTGATGGACGTAAATGGAAAGACGAAAGACAATCCCAAGGCCAAGTTGGACTTGGAAGATATATGCAGACGTCCTGCGTTGCATTTGATAAACCAAGGCAATGGGAAGTATAAGCAGCCTAAGGCAATTTTTTTATTAGACAGGAAGGATAAAGGGAGACTTTGTAGGTGGATTCAGGGCCTAAATTTTTTTGACGGATACATGTCTAATTTAAAAAGATACGTCGACCCGAAGGAGAACAAACTGACGGGTATGAAGAGCCACGATTGTTACGTATTTATGAAGAGGTTAATTTCGATTGCATTTCAGGAATTATTACAGTGGTCGTTTGGGATCCGTTGACAGAGCTAAGCATATTCTTTAGAGATCTTTGTTCTACTAAGTTGCTTGTCGATCGTCTCGAAAAGCAAGAGAAAGACATTGCAGTAACATTGTGCAGGCTTGAGAGGGTGTTCCCTCCTGGGTTCTTCGACTCCAATGAGCATTTGCCAATTCATCTTTCTTATGAGACACGTATTGGTGGGCCCATCGATTATCGGTGGATGTACCTGTTTGAGCGACATTTGAACCACCTAAAGAGAAAGATGGAAAACAAGGCTCGGGTCGAGGGTTCTATTTGTGAAGTTTATGTTCTCGAGGAGATTACAAACTTCTGCTCGATGTATTTCAAGCCACATGTTGCTACTAATAGAACAAGAGCTCCGAGAAACAACGATGGATATTTTGAATCTAATGATGCAATACTGAAAGTCTTCAATGCTTTTGGAAAGCCTTCGGAGAAAATGAAGAAAAGATATCTGAATGACGAGGAACTAAGGGCTACTCAGTTATATATTACTCAACTGCGACGAGGTTGAAGTGGAGAAGCTCAAGGGGTAAGTACCTAATACATCAATGTTTACGTCATCTATGCATGTAATAGTATCCAATATTATTATTATACTAATTGGTCGATGTGTTGTTATTTTCAGCACATTTAATAATGAGGTAAGGTCGAGTCGACAGTACATAACGAATGAAGAACTAGAACAGGAAATGAGAGGCCATTTTCTTTCATGGTTGAGTGCATATGTAAGATGCTCATTAATTACTTTTTATATATGCACTTTGCACAAGTAATTAAGGGAACGCTGAATTTAATTTCTTATTTTGTGGTATTTAGGTCGATCGTCCGGACGCAATACTAGAGAATGAGTCTATTAGAACTCTAGCCAAGGGGCCCATTTATTCTGTCAAAATCTGGCCACACTATTGTGTGAATGGATTTAGGTTCAAGTCAACAAATGCTTCGGTCAGAGAGAACTTTTCGGATTGATTCGACCAAAAATAGTTGTTTGTGTATTCGATCTACAAACTATAAAAATGTCGATCTGGGCAATGATTTTATGGCATCTTACGGGAGATTGTGGAGTTGACATATAACTACGGCATAGAGCCGGCTAGGATCGTGTTGTTCAGGTGTGATTGGTTCGATCCGTTCCAAGATCAAGGTTAGAAAATTGACAAGCATGGTCTTATGGAAATTAATTTCGGTGTCGATATCAAGGATACAAACCATTTGTCCTAGCAAGTCAGGCTCAACTAGTTTACTTCACTACTTATCCTAGACGAAGAACAACTAGGTTGGACTGATGGGCAGTATGCAAGACTAAAGCCAGAAATACCTACGATGTTGACGAAATAGCTTATCAGGAGGATGAACTGCCTCTCGTAACAAATACAGTTGAAGTGGACACAACGGAAGTTCCATATTACACATCTAATCGTATAGAAGAGTTAGAAGTATCCGAAGAGAAAAACGAAGTAGATGAAAGCAAAGATGGGAAGGAAGAGGAAGATG
Organism: Iris pallida; assembly: GCA_029216955.1. Classification (NCBI taxonomy): domain Eukaryota; kingdom Viridiplantae; phylum Streptophyta; class Magnoliopsida; order Asparagales; family Iridaceae; genus Iris; species Iris pallida. The sequence goes on from JANAVB010029664.1 coordinate 383,167, forward strand.
AGGAACCGGAGGACGAAGAAGATGAATTTTTGGATGATGATTGAAAATAAAATAAAATGTAAAATACGTTTAACCACTAATTAATCTCTATTCAATAATGAGTCTTCCACATTACACGTCTAATACTGTCATTTTGTTTAATCCCTAATTAATCTCTATGTTTCTATCAATCTATCCAGATGGCACCTATGACCCGAGAACGTCGCTTGAGAGAGGCACAGATGGCTACTAAGGAGGTAGTGGTACCCCCTACTGCTGAGGAGGTAGTGCTTCCTCCTGCTGCTGAGGAGGTAGTGGTACCTAAAGCAGAGATGAAGGTCAAGCAAGAACTTCCACCTACTATTAAGGAGAAAGTGATTCATAAAGCCGAGATAGCTATGAAGGGGGAGGTGGCACCAGAAGGCAGTTACACCGGGTGTTCCAATCATCCAGCTTTTATGTATATTGATCTTTCTGGTGTAGATCCTACTTATGTGCAGTGACTGAGAAGGGAGATCTCTCTGCGCCTGCGTAGAGGGTAGAGCAGTATGATATGACTTTTGACCAAATTTGTTTCCGGTAGACTTATTTCTGGGTTAGACTTGGATATTTTTACAACTCTTGATGTTTCTTATTTTTTAGACATGGTTATTATCAAGACTTGGATGTTTTTGGATGCTATTATTAAGACTTAGTATTATCTAGAAATTTAAATGAGGGTTGCTCCGGGTCTATTTTTATAAACTATGATATGTTAAATACATGGTTATTATCTAAAAATTCAACGGAGGGTTCCTCCGGGTCTACTTTTATAAACTGTGATATGTTAAATGCATGGTTATTATCTTGTAGATATCTGTTTCTATCATGTATGGCAGGACACAGAGGATCGTACCACCATGGCGGTAGAGGAGTATCCCGTGGAGGTAGAGGTTCCACCAGTGGACGGAGTGGTACTCCGATAGTGGATGACAGTGCCGGTCCATCATCTCCTAGTACTCCAGTGTATCAGCCACTCAGATCTCAGTCTGCATCGACGGTATGTGGCAGTACTCCTGGGACGGACAGTTCCAGGCCTGATCCTATCCCATCCAGCAGTGTTCCTCCTGCGGACGGCACTATGGAGACGGAGGAGCAGGTGGAGGAGGTCGCACCTACGCTGTCTCCATATGATCCGAATGATCCCCCATGCGTCTCTCCGGACGAGATGATGATGGAGATTTGGTCCGACGGACCTACAAAGTAAGTTAATTAGTTAACATTTATATATACTTACATCTATATATTCATGAATTTGATTATCGTTGTGTAGATATCGTCCCTCGTCAGTTCATAGGGCATTGGGGCTATTTCTCAGGTCCAACTACGAGGCCCTTGGATCAACTACTCGGATGCCTCGGACGAGAGGAAGTCATTCTGGTTTGCCCACTTCAAGGTAACTAAAGTATATTACTTTTAGTATAAATCATCTTTTATGCATATTATATAACTAACTAATTTAATTCTTGTAGAAAACATATTTTTATCAACCACACCGGGCTGAGACGATCGAGAAATAATTCCATGCCGTTGCCGTCAAGTTGATCCGAGATGCGATCGACGACCAGAAGGCTCAAGATCGCTCCGAAAAACTGATCCAAGTTTGGATCACGTCCGAGCAGTGGACTGCCATAAAGGCTAGATTCGACGCTCCTAGGTATAAGAAACGGTCGAAGAAGGCGAAGGCGGCTAGGACGAGGGCAGAAAAGTGGTGTGGTGGCTCGATTCGTATTACGGAACATTTTTGTCGCCTGGTATATATTTACTATAATATATTATTTTAATAAAAGTAGGAATAAAATATTTAATTTTAATGACAAACAAATTATTATAAAAAATAAAGAGGGGTGAGGACGCCAACATGGTGACCGTCTTCCTAGCCACCCATCAGAAGGATAAAAAGCTCATCGATGATCGGGCCACGCATAACTATGTAAGTATTACTTTATGTGTCACTAACTTTAGTATAACTTAAGGAATATGCAATATACATCCATTGACGTGGAACAACTAGGTTGGTAGTAAATATTATGCTTATCGAGATGCGCACTTTTCTAGGAGGAATGTCGTAGGCTAGAGCATGAGATGACTAGTGCATCTACGGAGGAAGGGGCTGGTACTTCCTCGCAGCCCCCTCCGGCTCGGACGTTGGACGAGCTATGGATGACCTGGTGGTCTTCAAAGTGGTACGTACTACGGTACGTGATCCTACGTTACCCTTGTGGCGACTCTGTCATCCAAGGCCCCCTCTGCAAGTGTGTATTCCCTACAGCCCTCACAGGAGTCGGTTCGAGTGGAGGAACTCCGTCGCCAACTTACTGAGCTGCATGACGAGCTATTACGGAGGATTACGGAGCATCAGACGGATGATGCGGACCTCACCGCATGATTTGATATGCTCGAGCGCACCATTAGGGAGACGGGCGAGAGGACGGATCGTGCCGTTCAGGTTGTGCAGAAGAGGGAAGATCTTGTCGTTCAAGTATTGCATGGTTCGCAGGTGGCCATTGGCAAGCATGTTTCGTGGCTGGCGGCTGTTATGAATTCCACCAACTCCAGACTGCTAGCCATGGAGCAGACACTTCCTGGTCGTACGTCGACATCCACACCGATTGTAGTACTTCCACTACCTCCTCTTCCTTCTACTGATGATTCGTCACTAGTAATGCTGACCCGGCGTTGTATAGGTTTATGATGTCCCAGATACTGGGACTGCTTACTCCTCCTCCTCATCCTGACTAGGCATAGTAGTCCTTTATTGGACTTATTCATTGGTAACCTATTGTTGGGTCTTTATGTATTTATTTTATACACTTACTTACAATTTGTGTTATGTTATATTAAATATTATCGGCCAAACTTTTTATAGCCTTTGGTAGTGGATTTGTATCCACCCGACTATTTTTTGTCTTTTTGATCGTTAGATTCTATTTATTTGATTATTGGTAGTGCATTTTTATCATTTATCTCTATATTATTTTACCAGTGTTGAGTGTTCCACTTAAGGGGTTGGCAAACCTAGGGAATTCTACGGAGGGTTGTTCCGGGTCTATTATTTGTAAACTATCACTCTAAATCCAAGTACAATGCTTTATAATGTAACTGTCATTTATATAAAAAGCATACTGTATTATGTTTTTTTTATATTTTTTTGGAGTTAGAGACATTTAGCGACGCCCAGCGACGCTTTACGACGCAAGCATACGTCGCTAAGGCATATCGGAACGTCGCAAACCTGAGAATCAGAACGTCGTAAAATGTCGCAAAAACGCTGACGTGGCAAATATTACAGGTTAGCAACTTTAGTCGGGCAACGTTGCTATCATCGTCGCTAAGTTAATATCAATACGTCGCTATGCAAGTATTGTAACGTCACTGGATGTAGCCAAACGTCGCTAAAATAGTGACATGGCAATCCTAAATTGCCAGATATAGAGTCGCTAAGCGTCGCTAAACTTTGCAGTTTACGTCGCTAATAGTTGAAATATCAGCAATAATTAGCAACGAATTTGTACGTCGCAGATTAGCAACGCAATGTCGGTAAACGTCGCAACTTTTGAAAAAATCTACCGACGTACTGCGTCGCAGACTTACATCGCTATAGCGACGAACAGCGACGTTTCTCTAGTTAGCAACCATGTTTTATGCGACATTGTCAAAACGTTGCTAATTTTGTCGCTGATTTATTTTAGCGACGTATTTTTGATGTTTAGCGACGTCATCTGGCGTTGCTAATGTGATACATTTTGGTAGTACGTGTTAGATGCAACTCTGGATGCCTGCAAATAATTTTCAAGTCCTTTCTTGCTCCGGAATTGTCTTTTGTTTTTCCTTTGATATCCATTACCATATTGAAGATGTTGTCGAATACAATTTTCTCAATATGCATGACATCAAGATTGTTTCTTATGAGATTGTCCTTCCAATAAGGTACATCCTAAAAGATACTCCGCTTCATCTAATTATGGCTATGTCCGAATCCTTCTAAGTGATGGCCCGATCTCAGATCTTCCTTTACAGTCGACAAATCCTCTATCTCTGCCCAAATGATATCTCCATTCATTCTCAACGGGGGAGGAGTTAGTTCCTGTTTACCAGCTCTAAAGGTGTCCCTGTTCCTTCTCTGTAGATGCGACATAGGAAGGAACTGACGATGGCAATAAAAAAAGATTTTCCTCCACTTTGAAGGCGGAATGCCTTACTCTTTTTCATACATATCGGACAAGACATAATACCATGAGTACTCCACCCAGATAACATTCTGTATGCTGAAAAATCATTGATGGTCCACATCAACATCGCTCTCATCTGAAAGTTCTGCTCCATGGATATATCATACGTTTGAACGCCGAACTGCCACAATTGTTTCAACTCGTCCACCAACTGCTGCAAGTTGATATCGATGTTCTTCTTTGGATTTTTTGGATCGGGTATTATAAGTGTCAAGAATATATAAGAAGTCTTCATGCACATCTATGATGGTAGATTGTAAGGGGTCAAAATCATCGACCAACAAGAGTACTGAGCCCCTGACTGTCCGAAAGGAGTGAATCCATCAGAAGATAAAGCCAGCCAAACATTCCTAGGCTCTGCACCAAATCCAGGATGACATCGATCAAAATTATTCCATGCCACTCCATCGGATGGATGAGATAATTCTCCTCCATCCATCTTACCTTCTTTGCTACGCCATGTCATGTGTTCTGTAGTATTCAAGGACATATATATATCCTCAGTAGCCTCTTTGTGATCGGCAAAAACTGCATGTATTAATTATAGGGGCGCAACCTTGCTTCTGTAGTTTATTTTTCTTTGTCCCGAACATGCTTGTACCGGTCCTCGTGACATAAAATACATGTATCTTTATCATTATTCTCCTTGTAGTACAACATGTTGCCGTTTCGACAAAAATCTATCTTTTCGTAGCATAATTTGAGTTTTCGTATAATCATCTTCGACTTATAAAAGTTTGCTGGCAAGTCCTTTCCACCTTTTGGCAGCAACTCCCTAACAAACTGAATTATTCGGTCGTAGCATTCCTGCGGTAAGTTAAAATCAGACTTGAGGTTCAACAACCGCATCACCACCGACAGGACAGAATAAGAATCGCAACCCAGATATAACGGAGTATCGGCATGGGTGGACATCATAGAACGCCTTTGCAGCAGGATTCGGATCCTCTGGATCAAAACTTGGACCGACACAAGCCGCATCAAATACCAATTCACGTGCTAAGTTTCGATACGGATATTGGAAGTGATTTCCAAGGGTGGACTCTGTCACTACCATTTTTCTAAATTGGGGTATTTTAGTAATTGTGTGAAATTTGAATTTTTATTATTAAATTGATTGGTGTGTAGCTTTGATTGGTGTTTTTGGTAGTAGCAAATGGTTTAACCTTATTCAACCTTGTTTAGAAGACTAACCATGTGATTAGAATCATTTTTAGCTAATTATATTTTAAATTAGAGCTTAAGTCCACATTAGGAAACAATTAAATTAATTTTTTAGGCTATTTTACATGTGGCTTTTTGGACTTTTTGCCAATGGGCTTCACATGGGTTTTAATTGCATGGTGGCCCATCCTAAACCCTAACCTAACCCTAGCAAACCCCCTGGACGGCCAAACAACAGCCCCCCTTTTATGTGTAAAAAATTGTAGCCGTCAAGTTCTTCATAACCCTAGAATTCTCCTTCTCCTCCAAAAGTCTAACTTTCTTATTTCTCATCCAAATGTGCGTTGCGATTGTTGGGAGGAAAGGAACCTGCTGGAGACTTGATAGCAAGGGATCGGAGGCGTTGGACCGGAGGAAATCGACATCGACGCATTTGGAGGACCGTTTCATTGAGTTATTGACTCTCAATAGGTAAACCCCTCTAAACACCTGTAAATTCTAATTTTTATTCGTAGATGCATCCATATAGGTACCCCGAACCTGTGCATGAAGTTTGGTAGGTTTTCGTATTTGTTTGATAGACGTATCGAGCACGTGTCGGTATATTGGAACACGTGTTTGACGAAATACCACTTAGAATTGAAACTTCGTATCTTTCGATTCTGTTTTCACGAAATTGTTGCTGTGTATATTTGAAACAACTTTCGTGAAGACGGATCTCGTTTTGGTTGGTTTTCGGTGTCTGAATCGGACACGGACACGCGTACACGAGGCCCTTGCACAGTCCCGTGCATGCCCTACTGTACGAGTGTCATAACTCGACGCACAGGACACAGTTTTGCATGAAATTTCGTGGACACATGGGGACAACCTCTGTCCACGTGCTCCTAAAATTTTACGACATTTCGTGGAGCGTGTGCAGAAAAATCCAACCCGCACGGGTTCAGCCCACTGTGCACGCGCTCGAGAAAATGCCACTGACACGGCCTTCGTTCGTGGACACGACGTGACGAGAACTCATTCCAGGTGCACGGACAAGAAGCCCTAGACCTGATCTACCCAGGGAATTGACCACATGGCACGACGTAGCTCGTGTCGCAAGCTACGGACGTCGAAACGAGCCCACGAGGTCTCACGCGCACGTACATACAGCCCATGCAGTCTGAGTTTCATTACTCGATGGATACGACACATTTGGCGTGAAATTTTTTGACACGTGGGGGAAACCTCTGCCCACGTGCTCGTGAAATTTCACAAGATTTCGTTGAGTATTCGTGAAGTTATCGCGTTTGCACTAATTCGGCTGATACTATGCACATGCGTACGTACCCGCGCGATACGCACTGATTGGACACAATGCGGACCTGGGTTCGACCCTGTGTGTATACGAGCATGACACACACGTGTATACCTTCGTGTTTTTCGAGTTTCACGAGTTCTAGTTGCGTATTTTGAAAATTGGATATCGAGTTGGTTTTCGGTTGAATTCTTTTTGAATGGATTTTTGTTGGAGATGGAAATTCTGAGTTTTAACTCAGATTTCTGGATTTGGGATTAGGTTTAGTTCAGATTTTGAATGCTATTTTGTAGATTAGACTATTGGTTGCATTCCTTTTATATAAATCTATATGTAGATATAGTTTCATTGTATATTTATATCTATACTATAAATAGTGTTTAATATATTGAAGATTGGTTCAGATTTTTGTGTTGGGTTTTGAAATTGGTACGTTGCGTTTGAAAGTGAACTTTGATTTGATTTTCAATTCAATCCTTGAGTTGGGATCAATCTCAGAATACTGAGTTTTTTGGGTTTGAAGGATAGCCTTGAGTTGAATGGGATTTTCCTTATATCCTTATATCCTTATAATTATACTTATATATATATATATATAGTTCATAGTATATGTATTTATATATATATAATGTTAGGTTCTTTCTTTTGAGTTGTGTATTGATTGAGTTTGTTTTGGGTTCTAACTCCCCTACTAGCAGTCACAATTACACTCATACCCCCTCTTTTCCTTTTTCTATATTTATAAGTTATATATATATATATATATATATATATATATATATATATATATATATATATATATATATATATTTCCTCTTTATAGTTCAAATAGGTATTTGTATATAATAGGTATAATGTATATATTAGAGATTGTTCTCAGATTTTTAGCCCCTACAGCAGCGCCTATACCAGCAACCCTGACTACACAGCAAACACACACACTCTCATTCCTTTCCATTTATACCTATGTAATATATATATATATATATATATATATATATATATATATATATATAATATATATATATTTGTGATCTTGCTATTAGATATAGCCTAGGGATTTGTGAGCCAGTTTAGGATTGACCCAATGGGCCTAACTTGGCCAAGTTGACTAGTAAGTTGACCAAGTTGACAAAAGTCAATTTTGTGTCAAACTTGATCCAAATCGACTCAAACGGGCTTGAAATGGTTAGATAACTTATGTTTGACCTAAACTTAGACTAATTGACTAGTTGACTTAGGTTTGACCTAGTTTGACCAGCATGGTTGACCAGAGTTGACGAAGGGTTGACTTTGACCTCGTTTGACTAGAATGGTTGACCAAGAGTTGACTTTGACCTAGAAGGACTTAGAATCATATAGCATGCATTATAGATTACTTTTATTTCATATTAGACACTTTGTAACTTGTGGTTGCTCTAAATAGGACATTGTGACTCTGGTTCGGATATCTGTATTCATCAGTCACTCAGGGTAACAGACGAGTACATTCTCTGATAGTTCTTTCATTTACTTATCGATTTCTATATTTTAGTTCTAGTCAGTTCTATTTGATTCTCTGTTACAAACACGGATTGATATATTTGGAATTCATGTATACGACACACACACCTTACTTGTCTAGCCTCTATTACAAGAACCACTACAAGAATTACCTACAAGCATCTTCATGTTCTGGTTAGATTTATTCTCGATTTACGTATCGTGTTATGGATTTACTCGTACTAGTTGGGCAAAAAAATACTTGAGTAGACATGTAAACATTCCCAAATACTCGAACCACCTCCCTGTGAATTATACAAGAACGATAGCCATCCCACACTTGGCTAGTGCGTGATGTGCCAGATTACCCGTAGCCGTTTACATGTCGATCTCAGTATTTTAAAATACACCTTTGAGTATTGTCTAGAATTATTACTAGAATCACCACAAAAATCTTTACTAGAATTTCACAAGAACCATTAAAGAATCACGCTACTTGAATCATTGATTGGAATCACACTTGACCTACAGTGTACCGCCTGGACTTATATCATATTATTCTAGTTCAGCTAGCTTTTATTTACAGTCTTCATTGACATGATCTTCTGTTGATAGCATTTACTTTCCTTATTTTTAACTGTTGGTTTACATCTTAAATTGTCTAAAACTTCCATGCTTCATCAATATAACTGTCTATAATTGTTTTATAGTCTTAGGCAATTACTTGGATTTTCTTGATGAGATGTATTCGTTCCTTTTCTGACTGGACCTGTTGAAAATAATACAGATGATAGCCCTGAGGATACATGCCCTACTTGCTATGGATCTGGAGAGGGATTAGCTACCTTTGGCCCCGACTCTCAGGAGTGATTGGGAGAGTAGTCTAGTAGACTTGCTATAGAATTCATGTTTAGAACTTGAATTGTAATAATCTGAGACTTGACTTGTTTTGAGTTATTTTGATATATTATCATTTATTAGTTTTTATTTATTTTCTTTTAGTCATAGAATTATGTGTTATCCTATCGTGCTTAGACTGTGATTGAGTTATATTATTTCTATACTTTTCCTCCATTCGGAGTTGAGATTTAAGACAAGTACATTATATAATTGTGTGAGTTGTTTTAGATAGTGACCTAAAACACCGTTCTACCGCCGATTTCGTGGCGTATGCTGGGCGTTGTTACGCACTTGTACCCTTACACTGGGTGCGGGTCATGACAGACTCTCCCACCTCCGTATTGAAGGAGGATTGATATTACGGAACCAAAGGTTCTCCTTGAGCCGTCCACTCGTTATAGTTCGCACTACCAAAATATCACATATTAGCGACGCATTAAGACGTCGCTAAAATGTAAGAAAACGTCGATAAATACATTTAACGACATATTTTGCGACATTTTTGGGTTGTCGCGTTACTTCATGTCCCTGATAGCGAAAACGTCGCAAAATGTCGCTGCTGCGATGTTTATCAGTAGCGTCTGCACGTCGCTACATTTGCGATGTTTACTGAATTCATGTCGAAAATGTAGCGACACAGAATAAATCGCTAAACGTCGGGATAAGTTGTAGGACTTGGCGACGTTTTGACGTCTACCGACGTTTAGCAACTCCCATATTTGATGCTGACCATCGGTGATTTTCTGCAAAATTAGTGACGTATAGCGACTGCTACCGACGTTTAGTGATGACATCTTAGTCTCTACGCATCTCTGACCTGCAGGATACACCAACGCTTAGTGACTTCTTTGCGCGTCACCGAACTTCGGTAACGGTCGCTACATGTCACTAATTTTGCAAAAAAAATTTAAAAATAGGAAACAGAATTACTTATTCTGCTAGTGTGGTATTCCTACAGTTTAATAATTAACAACTAATATGAATAGACCCGGAGCAACCCTCCGTTGAATTTTTCGGGTTCGCCGACCCCTTCGGTGGAACACTCAACACCAGAAAATTCACATACATTTAAAATGAATAATAGAATAAAATAATAAGGAAATGGCGCATTAGAATTATAAATAAGTCTACATATCAGTCTGAAGAACATCCTATCATATATATATCGGTGCAATAAATAAATATCCACGCAAATAAGTCTACACACAAGCAACCAATAAAGTCTCAAAGCCTCAACAAATGTATAATATTCAAACCCAACATCATGGGTATACACACAAACAACCACTATACACAAATAATCAATAAACAGTCATAACTAGGAATACTGCGGAGCTAGAGGAGGATGGGCACCGCCGAGCATCAGGGATAAAAACAACTCATACTGCTTCCATAAAATCGATATTGACGTCGATGAAGGCTGTGACATCGGTGGAGTCAGTGCCGATGAAGAAGACAGTGACGTCGGTTGAGTTGGTGACGATAAAAGCGCACCCGGAGGATGTATCTGTTCCATGCTGCAAATCGCTGGTTGTATGAATCTATGATAAATGACAGCCTGGTACTGCTATCAACCATCAAATCCTGCATCATCATCAGCCGCTCGCCCATGGACAGTTGTGATGCCCACAGCTCCATCACGCTGCGCTGTGTCGACGCTCTAAGATCAGTAATGCCACACTCTGTCTTCTCAATCACATCCATGAGCTCCATGATGCTGTGCTCGAGCGTATCTAATCGTGCGATGAGCATGGCATCATTCGTATGCGACTGAGACTGGGCTGCTCCTGGGTCTTTCATAGCATCTTGTCATGGAGAGACTCAATCTGACGGTCAACGATCTCATGGACTCGAGCAGACTCCTACGAGGGCTGTGGGCAATGCACGCCGCGTAGGTCCTGGAGGACTTTGTAGCAACTAGGGCGCCATAGATCCTGTACCGTAGTACATACCTCTATGGAGACCATGAGCGGCGGTTGTCCGCAGCTTGTCCTCCGACGGAGCTGGGGCGGGATACGAGAAAGTACCAGCCTCTCCCGTTGCAGGTGCACTAGCAGCCGCCCACTCGTGAAGCTTAAGATACGCGGCCTAGAAAAGTATGGGTATTCTATAATTGCTAATGTCTAATGTACTCATTATTACTAACTACATGAATATGTATTTGCATATTTCCTAAGTTATATTAAAATGGACACAAAGTACACAAAGTATTGTAATACTTACATAAGTCTGCTCGGCCCTTTCGTCAATAAGCTTTCCGCTCTTCCGATGGGTGGCCAGGAAGACGGTCACCATGTTGGCGTCATCACCCCTCCTTACTTATTAAAAATATATTATTTAGTACTATTTCTAAAATTTATCGGATTTGCATTAAAATAATATTTTTGAAATAAAAAAATTATACCAAACGACGAAAAAGTTCCGTCATCGGGATCGACCTACCGCACCACTTTGATGCCTCCTGTCTAGCCGTCTTGGCCTTTTCAGACATTTCCTTGTACTTTGGCACGTCGAACCTAACCTTCATCGCAGTCCACTAATCAGGGGTGATCCAACCTTGGATCGACTTTTCGGTACGATCACGAACCTTCTAGTCATTAATAGCATCACGAATCAGCTTGGTGGCGACGGCATAAAACATTCCCTCGATCAACTCGGCCCGGGGCAGTGGATAGAAATATGTTTTCTAGAAGAAATTATTCAGTCAGTTTTATAATATGCATAAATAAGATGAGTCATATTAAAACCAAATATACTTTTGCCTTGAACTGCACAAACCAGAAGGCCTTCCTATTGTCCGGTGCATCAGAGTAGTTTATCCAAGGGCCAACATAATTGTTTCTCAGAAAGTGGCCCAGACGTCTCTGTACCGACGATGGATAATATCTATACGAAGGTAATTATATTCATGAAAAAGTGAATTTATGATGAATAAAGAAATAAACGATATATATGATGATAAACCAAAATACATACTTTGTTCCTTTGGCCCAAATCTCCGTCCTCGTCTCCTCCGGAGGTGTGCATGAAGGATCTCGCTGATAGTAATCCGGCATCGGCTCAGCCTCTTATATTTGCTCGTATGTCTCCATCATTGTCTCAATAGGAGGAACGCTGGACGAGAAAGGAGTCTTCGACCTGGAACTACTCGTCCCAGGAGTGCTGCCACATAACATCATGGCAGTCGGAGATATGGCTGGTCGATATACTGGAGTACTCGACGTCGAGGATCCAAAACAAGTAGGAAGTACCAAAGGAGAACCTCATCCATGTCGGGACCTGCCAAACGATCCGCATCATCCTATCAAACCTGATAACATCATATGATGATACAACAAATAAACAGATATATAGTACATTCTATGGTCAGAAATATGAAAGTACATTCTACAAGAAACATCGAAGTCCAGATAATAACCAATACTAGATAATAACTAAATCTACAGAATAACCAAGTCTACATAATAACAAAATGAAAGTACATTTCTCTCAATTATCTTTAGAAAATTCTTCTTGTTCGTCTTCCTCGACCTCCTCTTCCTCTTCCTCCTCATCTTCACTTTCATCTTCGCCTTCGTCTTCATCTTCCTCTTCGGATAATTCTACCTCTTCTACATTATTAGTCGTGTAATGAGTAACTTTCATGGAGTCCACATCTATAATATTTGTTACAAGAGGTAGCTCGTCCTCCTGATAAGCTTTTTCATCAACGTCAAAGGTATCTTTATAATCAACTCCATTAGTCGGTTATAGCATTCTTGCGACAAGGTAAAATTATACTTGATGCTCAACAATCTTGTAACCCCTCCAACGATGAATGATCCTCACAACCAGAATATAATGGAGTCCTTGCATTCTCCAGCAACTCCATAAACTTTGTAGCATCGGCAATCGGTGCCTCCTCGGTTGCATTATAATTGTTCAGATCGAAACTAGGCCCCCCGTGTCAAAAATCATGTTCACCCACCCATCGTCGTAAGCAAAGTGGTTGTGGACATCCACATAAGGCTTCGACTCCGATGCTAAAGACACAAATTCTCCGTGTGCGGTCCACTGATAGTAATTCTGCATGAAATCTTTCGAATACAAATGATATATGACTTCTACTTCTGGATGATATTTTAAGTTACGACATCTCATTTACGGACACTTAATTTTGTACCATCCATGTACTGGGAGAACGCTTTGGCGAACTACAGGAACTACTGTACACCCTCTATGAATTTATCCCACACATCGCACATGTCATCAGGATAACGATTGTACATCCATGAACGATACCGCAGATAATAATTCATATCCATTTAAGGATAATTCTGCAAAGATAGATACACATTATTCATGTACCATGGTACACAATATCCTATTGATATTCTCTTGTATCTTGATACTAGGATACCAATCATACCTACACTTGACCGCATACCATATCTTATAGGATACACTATAGATACTTTCAACTAAACTCCAAACTTACCTTAACAATTACCCAATTTCTATAAATATCTTATATACTACTAGGATACTCACTCTATACACTCTAGGTACTATGATATACCAATCATACCTACACTTCTAGGATACTCTATACACTCTAGGTACTAGGATACTCTATCCACTCTAGGTACTAGGATACTCTTTAGTATATTAGATATCAAAATCACTTAGTAGCCTCTTTCATTTCTATCGATACATGCCAAAAATACTCTTTACCATATATAACACAACAGTAATATCCTGATTTTCATCTCACACTGATAACTCTCTCTCACACACACAATCATAAATATACAAATACTAATCCTGTATTTCAAAACTCTCAGCTTTGAAGAGTCATTCTCGTGTCCGTGTATACGACTCTCCTTGAAAGCTTTCTTGTTTGGTAGTAGACTACATTTAAGTACGCTAGTATTTTTTATTTTTGCCTTCGAAATAATTACTTATTTGACTATATTGTGTACGAATATAATTTGATATTAACTTTAGTAATGTAATTAAGGAATAACAAAAATATATATAATTTTTTGATTAAAAGGGGAAAAATACGACATTGCATATGGTGTCAAGTGTCTGTGTTCGTGTCCATGTCTGTTGTGTCAAGAGGTCACAAAATTTGGGTTCTAAGAGATTAAAGACATGGTATGGTGTCAAGTGTCCGTGTCCGTTCAACGAGAAAGAGAGAGGGAGAGGGTTTACCGAGATAGGGGCTGGAGGCGGCATAGGCGAACGGGGGGCTGTAGGTGGAGGAGGGGCTGGAGGCGACGTCGGTGAATGAGGGGCTGGAGGCGTAGGAGGTGACATAGGGGAGCTGGAGGCACACGGAGGAGGCTGTCGACCGGAGGTGGCGAAGGGGTGCTGGAGGTCGAGGGCTCGTCGGGGGCGGCGGCCGGAGGCGGGGAAGGGGCGGGGGATCTGGTCTTCGGGAGGGAAATAGAAAATTAGGAGAGGGAGAAATGAAAAGTTGAACCAGGAAATCCTATTTGATGAAATTTAGCGACGCCAAGAAAAAGACGTCTCTAAACGTCAAAAAATTATATAATATTGCGATGACAACTTGTAAACATCGCTAATTTTATAATTTTAGCAACGTTCAACGACTTCTCAGTGACGTCACTTTCTAATATGATTAATTAGTCACTATACGTTGCTGAACGTCGCTATATTTTCTTAATTGTTACGATTAGCGATTTAAATAAAAAATGTCGCTAATGTCCTAAATATTAGCAAGGTTTTGACCATGAGTCGCTAATTATGTCGCTGATTTAACTTATTTTGGTAGTGTCGGTATGAAACTCTTCTTGTAAATGTGCTCTCTCACGAGATCTACCGCTTTGAATTGTATATTACGATAATTGACATAAGGGCACTTTATGAGCCTTCCGTCCATGCAATAAGGTTGGCTACTGGCGTACCTCAGAAATTTCTCGACGTCCACCTTGAAATCATCCGTCGAACCAATATTGCTCTCATGTCGCCGATTGTACATCCATCAACGGTCAACTAAGTATCGACTCATTATTCAAACCAATTCTGCACCAAGAACAATACATGTTGTAAATACAAGTAAAAATTAATTTAGCACCTAACTGTAACAACCAAGGTTAACAGTATCAGTATCGAAATTGGTATCAGACCATTCATATGACTATCAATATCGAAATCAGTATCAGACCATTCTATGAGTATCGATATTGCAATCGGTAATATCGACCATTCCTATGAGTATTTATATCGAAATTGGTATCAGACCATTCCTATGAGTATCTATAACGAAATCGGTAATATCGAAATTGGTATCATACCATTCCTATTAGTATCGAGAAGGAATCTAGAGAGAGAGGGGTGTGTTTTTTTTTTAATATGAAGCTCTACTTCACGTTTAGTTCTACATTTTGCTCTGGTAGAGAAAGCCATAAGATTCTGAGAATGAAGAAAGAAGATGTTTTGAATATGAAGCTCAGTTTCACGTTTGATTCTTATTAGTATCGGCCATATTGGATTGGTATTGGAATCAGATATATATCGGTATCGGCCGTATCCTTATACCGTATCATATCGGTATTGGCCTAATTATCAAAATTAGCCGTATCCTATCGGTATCGACAGTATCCTTATAACGTATCATATCTGTATCGACTGTATCCTTATGCTGTATCAGATTAGTATCGGCCTATCGGTTTGGTATCGGCCGTATGCTTATACCGTATCATATCAGTATTGGCCTAATTATCGAAATTGGCCGTATCCTATCAGTATCGATAGTATCCTTATAACGTATCATATTGGTATCGGTCGTATACGTATACCGTATCATATCGGTATTGGCCTTATCGAAATTGGAATCAGATATCCTTACATCATAATCCAATATTAACGGATTCGATATCTTAATGTCCAAAAATATTCAGATATCCTATTCCAATTTTAGAAAATTCAAATAATTTACTGTCACGACCTGCGCTTTTCGGACGCGAGCTCGTGAGCAAGCCAGCTACGTATCGAGCGGACTCCAGCTCGACTCGAGTACGTATAAGCTGTCAAGGTCATGGTATCATGTCTAATCTAAACTATATCTCAATCCACAAGAATAATGTAAAACAAGAATGAACAAGTATGGGTCATGGTCTGCAGCCCATTAGCATATTGTCCGATTAGACTCCAAAAATGATATGTGTCTATAAATAAGCAGAGTATATCATGATATGGAATATAAATCCCGAGAAGATAATAAAGTAATATCACAAGCAAATACCTGTATCATGCATCGCAATCCTCTACCATCCCGCTCTGCTAACTAACTCCAAACAATCGCTAAACCTGAAGAGATCATCAGGTCCTCAGAGGACTAGCAAGATACATAAAATATGCCTATCTAACAGTTTAATCATACAATAATATAACCAGGGTATAAACAGGAACTAGACATGAGACTGACATGTGGCTACTGACAGGTTACTATGAACACGGATGCGGGATCAAGTATGTATAAATGAACTGCTGGAAGATCAATGAAATACCAACCCTCGCCCCGAATTGGACTCGCAGGTCAGTTTCAAGACAAGTCACCCTCGTCCCGTATGTGGACTCGTAGGTGCAAAGGACAACCCTCGTCCCGTGTGTGGACTCGCAGGTTGTGAGAAAGATAAAGGAATAGCAGTTCACTCACACATACTTGCAGACACGACTCAGTTAAGATATAGGTGATGACACGACATGACACAATCACGATACAGGAGAGAACCAATCCAATATGAACTACAAAGCTAACCATGAACAAGGACTATATCGATACTAGCATGCACGATATACAAATCACAAGTAACTAACCAACTAGTAAAACCATATAATAATAGAAATATACATGTAAATAAACTGTAGAGGGAGGCAAGGTATACTTGCCTGGAGGTTGCACGCAGATCCAATAACAATCTAGTCCACTGCTAAGCCATAAAGTCCAAATCATCACAACTGTCTCCGAAAGCTGAAACAGACAATGCCAACAGTCTCAGAATAGTCAAATTAGCTTGGATTTTCTATCCTTAAGTCCAATTCTGGATACAGGGGCAAAACGGTAATTTCGGGCAAAAATGATGTCCGCCGTTGGACCCGCTTTGCACCAAAAATTGTGCCAGAGTCAATGGTCTCTAAAGTTGTCAAACTATATGTCCACAGGTCCGATTTTCCGATACGAACGTTTGTACAAAGTTGGATTCCGGCGGGCCGTGCACAAAATCATCCGTTGAGTCGGACCGTAGGGCCCGCGAAACGGCGATCCAATCAAATGTCTCAGAATCGGACCAAACTTGGCATACAGGACCAAAAAAATGATCCGGTCCTGTTGGCGTAAGTTTTGTCTCGATCTGACGAGCATGCACAAAGTAATTGGGAAATTTGCACAGAGGTCGATACGGTGAATTTTGACGGATACGCATCAAATTCGTCGCATACACGCAACCAATTTGAATTCCGTCAAAGCCCACACGACCACGAAGCTGTTACGCACCTTTTGATGCCTTCAGTTCGTGACCATGTCGCCCGGTTTGGCGGGACGCACGTCGTATCGGATGGTTTTTCAAGTTTTTGAAAACAGTTTCACAGGTTTTTCTTGATTTTCATGCTGGCTTATCCTACTGTATAAATTTCCAGAATTAAAACTAATGATGGGGTTTTAATCCTTGTTAGGTTGTCTAAAAACCTGTTCAAGTAGATTCCTAGATTTTACTCTGGATTGACCAAGAACAGCCTTCCAAATTTGGTCCCTGGAATGGGAAATTTGTCCTATTTCGACAGTTTTCTGACAGTTTTGGAATCCAGTTTCCTCGACCTATAGTCGATTAAATAACAATCTACAAAAAAGAATCTAGAGTCCTATAGGTTGTCTATTCACAGGAATCGACGTCTCATAGTTTAATTAAATACGTAAAGAGAAAAACGGCTACGAAATCGTGTACCTGGTCTTGGTCTGCTGTACACTGCTATTGCCGCTGCAGAGCTACGCGCGGCTCATGGCGGCCGTTGGCGGTCCTCCGGCGATACGCCACCGTCGGGGAGGTCGCCCCGTGTCGACGAAGATCGTGAGGGTGTTGGGGAGGTGCGGGGTCGAGAAGTTCTAGGGTTTCCAGTCTCCCCTCGCGAGCATATATATGCACAGCCGAGTGTCGGGTTTGGTTGCTCGGGGCTTTAGCTGCTCTCGGGCTGGGATAGGGTACAATTTGGCTGAGCTGAGGTCGAGCTGGGCCAGGCTCTTGGCTGAGCTGTGGTCGGGCTCGGCCCATGAGCAGGTTGGGCTGATTAGTAATCCTTTGGTTTTCCTTTTTCTTTTCTTTTTCTATTTCCTATAAGTCTAATACATATATTATATATTATATATATATATATATATATATATATATATATATATATATATATATATATATATATATATATATATATATACACACACATATACGTATACGTATACTCTATATATTTATATATACGCACATATATATATTTTATACACACACACAATACACACATATAATTTATTAATTTACTCTATATATCTAAAACTATATATATCTATACATATATACGTATATATATATGTACATATACGAGTATTTATATATACATACCTGTATACATTCAAATATAAGGAATAAAATATTCTAAATACAATTTATACTAGAAATACAATATACTTAAATCTATATACTAAAATTCACATAAATCAAATACAATGATATTTTATATATATAAAAGCCTAATTTTCATATATTATAAACACTCTTCTACATAAACATATATACAAGTATATATATAACCTAGTTAATTCCCATAACAACCAAAATATTTATTAAAGAACTTATTTACTATATTACCAACTAAAATACTATTTTAATAGCAAGCACAATAATATGTATATATATAACCGCCGATTCCAAATTGCTTCCTAAATCAGTAAGGTAAAATGCCAATACAATATTCCTCTATATGGTCGTCTCTATACGTACTACCCGACTACGAGGGCTTGGACTTGGTCCGGGTCCGGTCCGGACTAGTTCGGTACGACCGGGTTCCTGCAAAGTCAATAAATTTAATAATAAATAATTAAATTATTTATATTGGTCATGTCACAACTTGGCCTGCTTTTCCTAGTTAGGACACACTTATGGCTGGGTCTTCCTTAGCATGGCTAATACACTAGTCAAGCACGCCACTGCACTATCCGTGCCATGGTTCCTAGTCGTCTGGTACTTCAAAACTCAACCATGGCTAAAGTCATCTTCCGTAATAATTAACAAAATAATTATTTATGAAATCTAAAAATCCTAATTTAAATCAATTAAATAAATAAAAAAATATTTTTAAAAAAAATTTCGGGAAGGGGAGTTACAAATCTACCCACCTTAAAATAATTTCGTCCTCGAAATTCTAATTCGTAACTATTCTTAAAATTCAAGAAGAAGGTCTACTTTAACCTTAATCTACTCAAATTTAATTTCTCAGAAAATATTTTATAACCTCGAATACTTGAGGACTTCTGCCCACCTTTGGTCATACTACTCCCTCAAAGGTATGTCACTAAAAATTATAACCTTCCATCAAGTCACTAGAGTCATTATCCTTAGATATCTAAGACATATGGCATCTACAATCCCCACATATCTATCAAATATTCAATAGTCAAGCAATATTGTACTATAAATTAAGAATTTCTGATAAATCCTAGATAGCACGATCATTCGTCACCCCGAAATAAAAGGGACGAGAATCAATGGCACAGGAAGCAAGGAAGTATAATCGAGAGCAAATATGGAGTTTTCAAGGACGTAAAGAATTTTTAGAAGAATTTTCAAGGCAGGGTGGATTGAGATTTCTAAGGTTTAGTCAGTTGTGCAGGCTCGTATCAGTACAGTTACATAACCGATACGATATGCTCTGGCCTGCATGGGCCACCACAAAAACTTGTCACGACCCGCACCCGCTATTAGGACGCGAGCTCGTGAGCACGCCAGCTACGTATCGAGCGGACTCCAGCCCGACTCGAGTACGTATAAGCTGTCAAGGTCATGGTATCATGTCTAATCTAAACTATATCTCAATCCACAAGAATAATATAAAACAAGAATGAACAAGTATGGGTCATGGTCTGCAGTCCATTAGCATATTGTCCGATTAGACTCGAAGAATGATATGAGTCTATAAATAAGCAGAGTATATCATGATATGGAATATAAAGCACGAGAAGATAATAAAGTAATATCACAAGCAAATACCTGTATCATGCATCGCAACCCTCTACCATCCCGCTCTGCTAACTAACTCCATATAATCGCTAAACCTGAAGAGATCATCAGGTCCTCAGAGGACAAGCAAGATACATAAAACATGCCTATCTAACAGTTTAATCATGCAATAATATAACCAGGGTATAAACAGGAACTAGACATGAGACTGACATGTGGCTACTGACAGGTAACTATGAACACGGATACGGGATCAAGTATGTATAAATGAACTGCTGGAAGATCAATGAAATACCATCCCTCGCCCCGAATTGGACTCACAGGTCAGTTTCAAGACAAGTCACCCTCGCCCCTTATGTGGAATCGTAGGTGCAAAGGACAACCCTCGTCCTGTGTGTGGACTCGCAGGTTGTGAGAAAGACAAAGGAATAGCAGTTTACTCACACATACTTGCAGACACGACTCAGTCAAGATATAGGTGATGACACGACATGACACAATCACGATACACGAGAGAACCAATCCAATATGAAGTACAAGGCTAACCATAAACAAGGACTATATCTATACTAGCATGCATGATATACAAATCACAAGTAACTAACCAACTAGTAAAACCATATAATAATAGAAATATACATGTAAATAAATTGTAGAGGGAGGCAAGGTATACTTGCCTGGAGGTTGCACGCAGATCCAATAACAATCTAGTCCACTGCTAAGCCATAAAGTCCAAATTATCACAACTGTCTCCGAAAGCTGAAACAGACAATGCCAACAGTCTCAGAATAGTCAAATTAGCTAGGATTGTCTGTCCTTAAGTCCAATTCTGACACAGAGGAAAAACGGTAATTTTGGGCAAAATGATGTCCGCCGTTGGACCCGCTTTGCACCGAAAATCGTACCAGAGTCAAAGCTCTCTAAAGTCGTCAAACTATATGTCCACAGGTTCGGTTTTCCGATACGAACCCAACCGTATGTTCAAAGTTGGATTCCGGCAGGCCGTGCACAAAATCACCCGTTGAGTCAGACAGTGGGGCCCGCAAAACGGCGATCCAGTCAACTGTCTCAAAATCGGACCAAACTTGGATTACAGGACCAAAAAAATGATATGGTCCTATTGGCGTAAGTTTCGTCTCGATCTGACGAGCGTGCACAAAATAATTGAGAAATTTGCATAGAGATCGATACGGTAAATTTCGACGGATACGCATCAAATTCGTCGCGCACACACGACCAATTTGAATTTCGTCAAAGCCCATACGACCACGAAGCTGTTACGCACCTTTCGATGCCTTCAGTTTGCGACCACGTCGCCCGGTTTGGTAGGACACACGTCGTATTAGATGGTTTTTTCAAGTTTTTGAAAACAGTTTCACAGGTTTTTCTTGATTTTTACGCTGGCTTATCCTACTGAATAAATTTCCAGAATTAAAACTAATGATGGGGTTTTAATCCCTGTTAGGTTTTCTAAAAGTCTGTTCAAGTAGATTCCAAGATTTCACTCTGGATTGACCAAGAACAGCCTTCCAAATTGGGTCCCTGGAATAGGAAATCTGTCCTGTTTCGACAGTTTTCTGACAGTTTTGGAATCCAGTTTCCTCGACCTATAGTCGATTAAATAACAATCTACAAAAAGGAATCTAGAGTCCTATAGGTTGTCTATTCACAGGAATCGACGTCTCGTAGTTTAATTAAACACGTAAAGAGAAAAATGACTACGAAATCGTGTACCTGGTCTTGGTCTGCTGTGCACTGCTATTGCCGCTGCAGTGCTGCGCGCGGCTCAGGGCGGCCGCCGGCGGTCCTCCAGGGATGCGCCACCGCCGGGGAGGTCGCCTCGTGTCGACGAAGATCGTGAGGGTGTTAGGGAGGCGCGGGGTCGAGAAGTTCTAGGGTTTCCAGTCTCCTCTCGCGAGCATATATATGCACAGCTGAGTGTCGGGTTTGGTTGCTCGGGGCTTTAGCTGCTCTCGGGCTGGGATATATATATATATATATATATATATATATATATATATATATATATATATATATATATACATATATATATATATATATACATATATATATATATATATACATACATATATATATATATATACATATATATATATATATATATATATATATATATATATATATATACGTATACGTATACACTATATATTTATATATAAGCACATATATATATATTTTATACACACACACAATACACACATATAATTTATTAATTTACTCTATATATCTAAAACTATATATATATCTATACATATATACTTATATATATATATATATGTACATAATACGAGTATTTATATATACATACCTGTATACATTCAAATATAAGGAATAAAATATTCTAAATACAATTTATACTAGAAATACAATATACTTAAATCTATATACTAAAATTCACATAAATCAAATACAATGATATTTTATATATATAAAAGCCTAATTTTCATATATTATAAACACTCTTCTACATAAACATATATACAAGTATATATATAACCTAGTTAATTCCCATAACAACCAAAATATTTATTAAAGAACTTATTTACTATATTACCAACTAAAATACTATTTTAATAGCAAGCACAATAATATGTATATATATAACCACCGATTCCAAATTGCTTCCTAAATTACTAAGGTAAAATGCCAATACAACATTCCTCTATATGGTCGTCTCTACACGTACTACCCGACTACGAGGGCTTGGACTTGGTCCGGGTCCGGTCCGGACTAGTTCGGTACGACCGAGTTCCTGCAAAGTCAATAAATTTAATAATAAATAATTAAACTATTTATATTGGTCATGTCACAACTTGGCCTGCTTTTCCTAGTTAGGATACACTTATGGTTGGGTCTTCCTTGGCATGGCTAATACACTAGTCAAGCACGCTACTGCACTATCCGTGCCATGGTTCATAGTCGTCTGGTACTTCAAAACTCAACTATGGCTAAAGTCATCTACCGTAATAATTAACAAAATAATTATTTATAAAATCTAAAAATCATCATTTAAATCAATTAAATAAATAAAAAATATTTTCAAAAAAATTTTTGGGAAGGGGAGTTACATTTACGAAAATCCAAAACCCTACCTAGTGCCAAGAATCGAAAACCTAGCTACTTGTAACGCCCTAGTCCCAAAAATACTTAGGACTAAGTACGTAGACATGCCAGATGTATACATACGAAGTATACTCTAATGTATGGAACCCCCATATGTATACATAAGCTGGAAAATGCAGTAAAACCATGATAACTAAATCTCATCCACAAAATCAGGAGAAGAATAATATAAATCAACTCAAGGATTTGTCACTTATACATTTCGTTGGGCGGAGACAAATCTACTACCAACTATTTTAAAAGAGAAATATACAAGGAAATGATAGATGAAGATGACAAGACGAACCAAGAGCAATCATCTTCGAAAGAATGGAGAAGATCACGGCCTTGGCTAGAACACCTGCAGGTCACAAAGCACACACCTGGAGAGATAACTAGGTCCTCAGAGGGACATAACAAGATACATAAAGAACATGCCATATAAATACTGAATATAAACTATGCCACAAATAAAGTAAGTGACAAGACATCAATAAGGTAACCTAACCGTACTAAAGTGATCATGCAGTTGAGAAACAATCCTTTCGACGCATGAGCCCTAGTTGTAAATAGGATCGGCTTAGTCCCCATATAGGGCACCAGGGGCCTACGTCCGTAACGTCCGAAGATCGTCAAAGGACATCATGTGCAAGGTGCTACGTCTATAACGCTCTGGAAAACGTCAGAGGGCACCTTGAGCCTGCGTCTCCGGAGGAGCGCACATGTAACCAAGAAAGTGCAAAGAAGACCATACGCCAGGTATTATTCTTCCCACCCAATGTACCTATCAAGTCGCATCCACGATTATGTACCTCTACTAACTGCTAAGTCTCCTAACGTGCCTCTATCAGCAGTTAGACCTAACGCATGTGCACGGGTGACCAGCCAATACGCAAGGACCTCTACATGCTACTTATCTCACACATACTCGTGGTACAACTATGTCAAGGTATATGCGATACACTACAAACGGTAGTCCCTTAACTCTAGGTCCATATGCAGTCAAGGATAATAAAATAAGTAAAGCTGATATCACTGAGCAGGTAGTAAATCATGAACTGTAATAATGGTACAGCTTAGAAAAACTGAAAATAAATGGACAGTGATATGCAATAAATAAAATACAAACTAACTATAACAAGTAAATTATGGCAAGATATCTTGCCTGAGGTTGTGTGTAAAAGGACGACGTCCAATAGCTCGAACTGTCAGAACAATAGAACGATGAAAGCCAAATCCCGCATACGTCCTCCGAAGCTGAAATAAATACCACGAACGTGTTCGAAATATAAGATATGTTTAGAAAATGCCTGTTCAAAAGTCAAATTCGGAAACAGGGGCAAAATTATAATTTTAGATCAAAATGATGTCCGCCTTTAGACCCGTTTTGTACCAAAAAGTGTGTCAGTATCTACGGTATCTAAAGTCGTTAAACTACATGTCTACGGATTCGATTTGAGGAGACGAACCCAACCGTATGTCCAAAGTTGGATTCCGGTGAGCCGTGCACAAATTCGCCCGTCAGAACGGGTCGCGGGCCCGCCAAATAGGCGTTCCAGTCGACCTTCTCAGAATTGGACCAAACTTGACATACAGGACAAGAAAAATGATACGGTCCTGTTGGCGCAGGTTTTGTCTCGATTTGACGAACGTGCACAAAGTAATTGAGAAATTTGCAAATTGGCCGATACGATGAATTTCGACGGATACGCATCAAATTCGTCGCGCACACGCGACCAAGTTAAATTTCGTCAAAGCCCATACGTACATGAAGTCGATACACACCTTTCAATACTTTTGGTTCGCGACCACGTCACCCGGTTTGGCAGGACGCACATCGTATCGAGGAGATTTTTTAATTTTTGAAAACAGATTACATAGGTTTTTCTTGATTTTTGAAAACGAATTTCTTCGCATGTAGTTGTCAAAAATAGAAACTTTAAAAAGGGTTTCGAAGGGCTACAGGTTGTCTAAAATAGTGTTCAAATAGTTTTTAGCAATTCCTTCTAGGCTGATCATAAATCCTCACCAAACAGGGGTACAGGGTACAAAATCTGTCGATGTGACAGTAGTTTTTTTTTCCTAAACTTTTATGATTTTTCCTGAGGTGCACACGCTAAACTAAATCGTTCTCTTTACTGGGGCTGGTAGAGGGTCAAATAGGCTATTACTAGAAATTTATGGCTCGAAGAATCGTGAGACGATGAGGGAGAAACAGTGGTCGAAGCAGGGGTACCTGTGTTGCGCTGCTGCTGTGGTTGCGCCTACTGCTGCTGCCGTTGCTGTCGCGCACGGGCACGCATGCACAATCGGCCGGCGGCGGCTCGCGGCGGCCGCGCGTACGTCGGGGATGTTGGGGTCACGTGGTGGTGATGGGTTATGGTTTTCGTTCTTTCTTGTTTTTGCGGTCTATATATGTACATATACATAAGTTTATACAGAGGTGGTCGGGCCCCCTTGGTCGCAGGTTGAGAGGGTTTTAGCACTCGCGAGATATTGGTTTCAATATCTCGCGAGTTGCTCTTTTTTTTTGAAACATTTGCGTGTATATATATATATATATATATATATATATATATATATATATATATATATATATATATATATATATATATATATATATATATATAAACACTTGAAATAAATTTAAATAATTTGTATAAAATCTTATAAAATTCATAAGGATATTCTAAAATATTTTGATCGATAATTGAGCATTTGAACCTAATAGCTATCTGCACTGTAGCCTCTCTTGGTAATATTAATATTAGCAAATAATTCATTTATTAATTCCAATATAGTTTTAATATCTAATAGAACCCTATATAATTAAAGTAAAATTTCCTTAAATTTTAACAAATTAAAAAAAAACTTTTTGATACATTTAGTAGATAAATTTGTTACCAGTTCATATGTGGATAGACACATCGTAGCTTTTATCTTGCTACCAAAATAATTAACAAAATCTAGGAAAATAAAAAAATCAAAATATACTGTAAAAATATATGGAATAAAATCTTTAAAATTTAGGGGTTTTACACTACTCCATTGTGTTCGTGTCCTTGTCCAAAACCCTAGCTATAATATTTACACAATTAAATTACAATATCAAAATGTTTGTATCCAAGTATTTGTTAAACACATAATATAAATATGAAAAAATTAACAAAATTTAAAAAAAAAATCCCCGAGGAGTAGGAATGCTTTGGTCGTCGGGGAAGGAGGAGGGGGCAGCGCACGTGAGGGGTCGGGGGAGGAGGAGGTCGGAGGAGGGGGGATCGGAGGTGGTGGTGATCGGGGGTGGGGGAGGAGGTCGGAGGAGGAAGGGAACGGAAGGGGAGGTCGCCGAGGAGGAGAAGGTCGGAGGTGGAGGAGGTCGGAGGAGGAGGAGGTCGGAGGAGGAGGGGAACATAGGGGGAGGAGGGGAACGGAGGGGGAGGAAGTCGGAGGAGGTCGCCGAGGAGTCGAAGAGGGGATCGGAGGGGGAGATCGCCAACATGGAGAAGGAGGTCGGAGAAGGAGGAGGTCGGAGGAGGAGGCTTGGACGAAAATTTGGGAGAAAAGAAATTTTGGGTAAAAATTTGAGAATGGAAAAGAAAGGGTGATGTTTAACTTTTACAGCAAGTCAGCGACGGAATTATCCGTCACTAAGTAGTCGTTAATATAGTAGCGACTAACTACCGACGGAACTAGCGACATTTTGTTATACTGTATTTTACACAATAAATCAGTAGCTAGTTAGCCGGTAATCCGTCGGTAAATAGCGACATTACTTTTTCCGTCGGAAAATAGCGACATTATTTTTTTCGTCGGTAAAATCGATCGGTAAAGTACTGTATTTTTGTAGTGTATGTGCAGACTTGTTCCGAATGCTCCTAGTGATAAAACTCACGTTCTACCAGTATCCCGTCGTCGCATACAACTCGGAGAGATTGACTTAGCTCTTGTCCAGAGTATGAGCGATTGGAATGAAATATATGGAGATGTGGTTTTCAAGAATGGTTAGGCGTGGTTGATGACTTGTGAAGAGTCTATAAGTGGAGGAGATGAGCTAGGAGACTAGCTAGGTGTTGGTCAAGAGCTTGCAATCCATTGTGTCTCTAGGTGAAAGAGAGATGTGTGAATATATATACCCCCCCCCCCCCCCCCCCCACCCCCCCACCAAAAAAAAAAAAACCAACAATTAAAAGGCCATTTAAAAAAATATTTAATAGTTCAATAAATCAGACGTTATGAATCACTAAAGAGGCTGACCATTAATAAGATTCAAAAGGCTAATAAGCATGTCATTACCAACCATAAAGAAGATCTACCACTGGCAAAATAAATGGCCAATGAATGAAAATTTAATGGACTTTGATTTTTGCTCAAGAGTAACAACAATATATAACAAATTTTACAAGTGTTTTCTGATCACATCGTATTAATGCGATAATCAATTTTAAAATTGTAAAAAAATGATGTGTATTGAGATGTGAGATTACTATTGCTTGATAAACTTGTACTTGTACTTGATGGCAGTTGATAGCAGGAGGGATGAACTTCAAACTAACGCTAAGGCTTAACCCTAAACCCGAGACTCTATGGCCAATTGGGAACAATAGTGACCAACTTTAGTGGATCTTGCCTACAAATAGGCCTATAAGAGAGAAAGAAGGGGCATGCAAGTATATTTATCCCTTTATGCCTTCCACCATTTGCTACTCTTGGAAATGGAAGTGGTCAAGAAGAGTTATAGTCAAGAAGTAGTACTACAAGTGGCACCTTTTGTGTCGAAGACGTACGAGATGGTGAGCGATCCGAGGACCGATGCCCTAATCCGGTGGGGTGGAGATCACAACAGTTTCCTGGTGCTCGACACTTGGCGCTTCTCCCAGCTCCTCCTCCCTTCCTACTTCAAGCACAACAACTTCTCCAGTTTCGTTCGCCAGCTAAATACTTATGTCAGTCTACTTTTCTTTTTTATCCCTATATTTGCTACTAAATGGTAAACTGTCACCATTTCAGAAGAGACTTGCTACGTTGTCTGCAGTTTGTGACCGAGCCGGCCACGTAATAGCATTCCATTGGCTTCGTGGTCCTGGTGGGATCCACTGATAACAGGAGCAATGGTTGACTGCCACAGGGGACGGCGATGACGTCTGGGGTCACAAACTGCGGACAATATCATTTTCGTTTCATAAATGGCTCTCCTGGACTTATTTCTTAAGCCGAACTCTAACTTGTTTCTATACAACTATAGAGCTTCCGAAAAGTAGATCCCGACCGATGGGAATTCTCTCACGAGTCTTTCCTTCGCGGCCAGGTTCATCTATTGCCGCTCATCCTTCGACTGAGGAGGAAGGCTACCGATGCTGGTGCAGCTGACATGAAGGAACGCTCCGAGGAGGAAGAAGACGAGATGCTGATCGAGAATGTGGGGAGGCTGAGAAGGGAGCAGAAGGCGATCGAAGAGGAGGTCGATAGCATGAGCAAGAGGCTACTAGCGACCGAGAGACGGCCACGCCAGATAGCCTCTTTCCTCATCAAGGTCGCAGAAGACCCGGAGCTGCTCCGTCGGCTTGTGCTGTCCAAGAAGGAACAGCGGAGGCAGCAGCAGTTTGCAGGTGACGAGAAAAGTCGAGTTGCTACGGGCTCTTCTTCGCTTCGGCCTCTTCCGCAATCTCTAGATGAGTATTGCAGCGGTGA
Organism: Iris pallida; assembly: GCA_029216955.1. Taxonomy (NCBI): domain Eukaryota; kingdom Viridiplantae; phylum Streptophyta; class Magnoliopsida; order Asparagales; family Iridaceae; genus Iris; species Iris pallida. The sequence goes on from JANAVB010029664.1 coordinate 412,302, forward strand.
GCCCACACCCGGCGAGGGTTTCGACTGTGGTGGCTATGATTACTACAAATATGGTGACAATGCGACTCTCTCTTCGTATTCAGAGTTGGCTACAATTGATCAAGTTGGATCTGCAGCTAACCAAATAATATGGTTACCAGAGTTTGGAACTCCAGATGCAGAAACAATTGTTGCTTACCCTTTCTCCATGCTCGGCCATATGTTATTTTAGCTAGGAATTGTGTAATGTAGTCAATTATATGGAGTTTTATGCATGTTTGTTTTTTAAACATGATCTCTATAGTTAGACGTAGGTGTTCATGTGTCGCCAAAAGGAATCGAAAGAGGAAAGAGAGATTAGAAAAAACTGGAGAGATTGTCCAGAGCTAGGAAATATTGTCCTTCAAAGCCACTGTGGCTGTGAGAAACGAGACTAATTTTTTGTAGCGTACAATGAGCTATTTTGGATGGAAAATGGAGGATCTTTGTTAAAGGAAAAGACGAGAGATGATTTAATTTCACAAGTTTTGTTAATAGAAAAATTAGTTAAGAATATTAGTATTATTAATTAGAATTTTCTAGAAGTTTAGGAATATTTCCTAAATTGGAACCTAATTGTTTTCTATTAAATTATAGGTGGTGATTTAGAGATATTTATCAACATCCGGTAAAAGTCTAGTACATGTACTTACTTCAGGGCCGGTCCGGAGTATTTTAATGTCGAATCCAAAATAATGCCCCTCGCTCGGATATATTGAAAACAAAGTATTAATTTTTTGGAAAAGATTCATTGTCTCATTATCATGAGCACATTTTACATTTAGGGTATCGTTTCTCTTGAAAAAATAGTACCATAGAATTTAAGTAGAAACGTCTTGATCACGTTTAAACACAATATCATAAAATATTCTACAAAATCAATAAAAACTCCTAGACACAAATTCTTTCACCATTTTTCATATAATTGAATAATCAAACACGATAACTCATTACAACTCAAGTTCGACTAAACAACATTTAAAAACTAGATCAATCTAAATATCAAATTGGCTTTTCTGTAGTGGTTAATTAGAACAATGAAAATGACATCTTTGTAGTGAACATTTCGTTCCCGCACATGATCCAAATCAAAATACCAAATCCAACAATCTAAATACTAAATTCAACAATCCCTAAATCATCTTATCACTAATATTTGTTAAAATCCACTATGTAATACAACATTCCAAAGAATGTTATGCAAAAAATCGAAATCAATTTACTCAAAATTCATTAATTCATCAGTGCAACTCAAGATCGTTAAAGTTATTGTCGCTATTAGCATCACCAACAATCAAGTTCATCATTAAAACTCGAATTTCAGTCCTCAAGTTCATTATCTGGAGATTGTTCAATGAAACTTGCATCATCGTTTCTGTGAGTAGTTGTTGTCTTAGCTGCAAGTCACGTCAATTCAACAATTGTAAAATCCTAACTCTTAATTTTAAATTTCTAAGTAGATTTTAAAATTATAGACGGTAGAAGAGGACATGAAGGATAAACTGAAAGAAAAATAGAAGTTTGGGATTCAATTATAAGTAGAAGAAAGAAGGAAGCAAAAATTGAAATTAACAATTTTCAGGAACACTTGTCATTGGCCATTAATTCTGTTCTGGAATTGGAAGACAAGAAGTTCTTCTATAGAATCGGAAGGAACAAACTTTCACTACCGTAAAAGTAAATGACAGTTTTTTTTTCTTTTACCCACTCTTTTATTATATATTAATACTATATAATATATATTACTAATTCTTAAAATTATTTGGGGCCCATGGAAGTTGGGGCCCCGGATCCACGCCCCATTTGCCCCTCCCCCTGGACGACCTGTGACTTACTTTACTTAGCAATTTACATGCATATTTACACTCACTTGCTTGACATGTTTTCGTGTTTCTTACTTGCATGTCTCTTATGTCGTATCGGGAGAGAGAACGATCACGAAGCATGTAGCCACCTAAGTCTTGGACATATACTCGAATGGTAGTATAGAGTACATGATATACATTATATTATACGTGACTGCTAGTATATCATTGCCCTATACCTTATGCCCATCTAATTGATTGTAAATATAGAGTACATGATATACCTTATACTATACGTGATTGCTAGTATATCATTGCGATATACCTTATATCCATTTACTCACTACCAAAATAAGTCATATTGGCGACGAATTTAGCGACTTCGAGTAATAACGTCGCTACTTTTTTGTGTATTTAGCGACGTCTATAAAAGACGTTGACCGTCACTATTAGCGACGTAGAGCGACGAGTAGCAACAAGCATTATTGTTTGGAAAGCAGATGACACGGTCTCGTCGCAAAACGTCGTTGTTTTGTTTCATTTAGCGAAGTTTTTCGACTCATACTTTGGTACGTCGCCGTATCTTTAGTTTACATCGACGTTTAGCGACGTCCTTTTTTAGACGTCGCTACAAAAATTCATATAGGGTTCAAGTGCCGATCGACTTTCACTTTTTTCACTCTAAATTTCTATTCCCGCTTTCTCGTCCCCAAATTTCCCTTCCCCTCTTGTCCGTCCGGCGTTCCCCCTCCCTCCGGCGACCCCCTCCCTGAGGCGACCCCCTTCCCCACGGCGACCCCCGTTCCTCTGGCTTCCCCCCTCCACCGTCGATGCCCCTCGTCGACGCCGACCCGACCAGTCCCCTCCGCCGTTGCTCAAGCCCCGGTGACCCCGACCCGACTCCAACCAAGGCAGGTAAACCCTAACCCTATCTCCCTCCTCCTGAACTGATGACACAGACACGATACGAGACACACGCACACACACCGACACGACACACACGACACGTACACACACAGACACAACACATAAGCACACACATACACACACACATACTCACACACATACGCACACACGCTGACACGATACGACACACACGACACGCACACACACACACAGGACATAGGGCAATGAGCATGTTGGCAAGTGCCACATTGGCATATGCCATGTGGCATTGCTGCAGCAGAGCAACTTGCCTTGACAAGGCTTGCATTGGCTCGGGCTACAAGCCATGTGGGTAAGGGTTAGAGAAGTCACGGGCTTTAGGAGATAGGGGAATCCCATTTGGGAGCTCGAGTACAGGCAAATGCCTGAGTGAAGTGTGTATGTGTCGAGTGTGAGTGTGAGCAGTGGTATCAGTTGGTATCAGTATAGTATATTGGGGAGATGAGAGTGCCTATTTAAGTTAGTGTTGGTACTAGTGAGTGAATGTAGTTTAGGATCAATTAGGATATTTAGAAGTGAATGCGAGTATCCTTTCTAAGAGTGTTAGTGTATGTGATTATCAGTATGTGTCAGATCTTAGTATTCCTAAGTAAGAGTGGGTATATGTGAGTGAGTGTCATTAGAGTGTTAGAGAGTTAGTTCAGTCCTAGTACCTAGAGTGTATAGAGTATCATAGAAGTATAGGTATGATTGGTACAGTATTTTGAGCCATTCTCTAGAAATTAAATTTACTTATGCCAAGCCTTTTGGGCCTATCAGAGTTATAGATTTTTTAAAAATCTAGTATAACACTGATTGCCTCAAAAGGTTTGCATATGTAAGAGTGTATAGAGTGAGTATACTAGTAGTATATCATAGTATCCTAGAGTGTATAGAGTGAGGTTCTCTACTTCCTTTCTTCTCATTCGGGTCATTGAGTCGACTATTCCGCATCATAGGATATCTACCTCAACCCCACCCTAGAGAAGTGTGAAAATATTAATATTAACCAAGGTTCACAGTATCGGCTTCGGTATCGTTATCGGTTTCATTTACAGTTGATATCATGAATCTCATAGCTTCCGCTAGCAGAGCACAATGTAGAGCCAAACGTGAAGCAGAGCTTCATATTCAAAATATTAGAAGTAAAAAGTTTTCGATTGGTGGTGGGACGAGAAAGGATTCTGACTCGTCCCACCACCAATCGAAATTTTTTTCTTCTAATATTTTAAATATGAAGCTCTGCTTCACGTTTGGCTCTACATTGTGCTCTGCTAGCGGAAGCTATGAGATTCATGATATCAACCATAAATGATACCAAAATCGATTTCGATACCGATATCGATACTGTGATCCTTAGTTAACATTAATATTTTTATACTTCTCTAGGCTGAGGTTGAGGTAGATATCATATGATGCTGAATAGGATGCTGAGAGTCGAATGAGAAGCAGAAAAGTAGAGGGGGTCAGAGGGGGGGTTCAGAGAGGGGGCCTTCTTTTTGAACATGTGACGACACTCATTTGATTCTCATGTGTCTATATGTATCAATTTGGAATATATATACTCGAATAATGTGTATCTATCTTTGCAGAATTATTGTCAAATGGATATGAATTACTATCTGCGGTATTGTTCGTGGATGTATAATCGTCATCCTAATAACATGTACGGTGTGCAAGATGAATTTATACAAGGGGTAGAGCAATTCCTACAGTTCGCCAAGGCGTTCCCTCAGTACATGGACCGTACCAAAATTAAGTGTCCATGTGTGAGATGTCGCAACATAAAATATCATCCAGAAGTGGATGTGACATATCATTTGTACTCGAGAGATTTTATGCCGAATTACTATCAGTGGACGTTACACGGAGAACTTTTACCTTTAGCATCAGAGCTGGAGCCTAATTTCCCGTATATGGATGTCCATGACCATGCTGGTTATGACGAAGGGTACGTGAACATGGTTTTTGAATGCATAATTATTATCTTGTAGATATCTATTTCTATCAGGTATGGCAGGATGCAGATGATCGTACCCTCATGGCAGTAGAGGAGTATCCCGCAGATGTAGAGGTTCCACCGGTGGACGGAGTGGTACTCCGTTAGTGAATGACGGTGCCGATCCCTCGTCTCATAGTACTCCATTGTACCAGCAACTCGGATCTCCGTTTGTGTCGACGATACGTGGCAGCACTCCTGGGACGGACAGTTTTAGGCCTGATCCTAGCCCGTCCAGCAGTATTCCTCATACTGACGGCACTATGGATACGGAGGAGAGGGTGGAGGAGGTCGCACCTACGCCGTCTGTATATGATCCGAGCGATCCCCCATGCGCCCCTCCGGACGAGACGAGAATGGAGATTTGGTCCGACGGGCCGACAAAGTAAGTTAATTAGTTAACATTTATTCATACTTATATCTATATGTTAATGAATTTAATTATTGTTGTGTAGATATCGTCCTCCATCAGTTCAGAGAGCATTGGGACTATTTCTGAGGTCTAACTACGGCGGGCCTTGGATCAACTACTCGGATGCCTCAGACGAGAGGAAGGCATTCTGGTTTGCCCACTTCAAGGTAACTAAAGTATATTACTTTTAGTATAAATCATATTTTATGCATATTGTATAGCTAAATAATTTAATTCTTGTAGAAAATATATTTTTATCCACCACACCGGGCTGAGACGATTGAGAAGCAATTTCCTGCCGTTGCCGCCAAGTTGATCCTGGATGCGATCGACGACTAGAAGGCTCGAGACCGTTCCGAAAAAGGGATCCAAGGTTGGATCACGCCCGAACAGTGGACTACTATGAAGGCTAGATTCGACGCTCCTAGGTACAAGGAACGGTCGGAGAAGGCGAAGGTGGCTAGGACGAAGGCAGGGAAGTGGCGTGGTGGCTCGATTCCCATGACGGAACATTTCCGTCACCTGGTACGTGTTTTACTGTAATATATTATTTTAATGAAAGTAGTAATAAAATATTTAATTTCAATGACAAAAATTTTATTGTAACAGTTATAGAAGGGTGCGAACCCCAACATGGTGACGGTCTTCTTGGCTACCCATCGGAAGGACGAAAAGCTCATCGAAGATCGGGCCACGCATAGCTATATAAGTATTACTTTACGTGTCACTAACTTTATTATAACTTAAGAAATATGCAAATATATCCATAGACGTGGAAGAACTAGGTTGGTAGTAAATATTATGCTTATCGAGGTACGTATTTTTCTAGGATGAGTATCTTAGGCTAGAGCGTGAGCTTACTAGTGCATCTACGGAGGGAGGGGAAGGTACTTCCGTGCAGCCCCCTCCAGCTCGGACGATGGACGAGCTCTGGATGACCGTCGTTGGTGGTCTTCAGAGGGATACATACTACGGTCTACGTCACCTTTGTGGCGACGCAGTCATCCAGTGCCTCCTCTGCCAGTGTGCATTCCCCACATCCCTCAGAGGAGTCGATCTGAGTGGGGGAACTCTATCGCCAGCTTACTGGGCTATGTGACAAGCTGTTGCAGAGGATGGAGCAGCACCAGTCTCAGCCGTAGACGGACGATGTGGCCCTCACCGCACGATTTAATATGCTCGAGTGCACCATTAAGGAGACGGACGAGAGGACGGATCGTGCCATTCAGGCGGTACAAGAGATGCAGACGGCTATTGGCGAGCAGGTTTCGAGGCTGGCGGCTGTTATGGCGTCCACCAACTCCAGACTGCTGACCATAGAGCGGACACTTCCTGGTCATGCTTTGGCATCCACATCGACTGCAGTGGCTCCACTGCCCCCTCTTTCTCCTACTGATGGGTCGTCACCGGTGATGATGACCCCGAAGCAGTATAGGTTCCCGGTGTCCCAGGTGCAGGCACTGCCTACTCCTCTTCCTCCTCCTCCTCCTCATCCTGACTAACCGTAGTCCTTTATTGGACTTGTTTTCATTTGTTATGTTGGTGACCCATTATTAGGTCTTTATGTATTTGTTAGTTTATGTATTTATTTTATCCTAGGTATGACTATTTGTGTTATGTTATGTTGAATATTATCGGACACACTTTTTATAGCCGTTTGGTAGTGGATTTATATCCACCCGGCTATTTTTTGTCTTTCTGACCGTTCAATTCTATTTATTTAATTATTAGTAGTGCATTATTATTATTTGTCTCTAAATTGGTTTACCGGTTTGAGTGTTCCACCGAAGGGGTCGGCGAACCCAGGAAATTCTACGGAGGGTTGCTCTGGGTCTATTTTTTTACAATTCTTTTTAGAATTAGCGACGGTCAACGACGCACACTTATGTCGCTAGAACATAGCAAACCTGAGAACCAAACGTCGCTAATCGTCGCAGAACGTCGCAGATGCGTTGACGTGGCAAACTGTACAGGTCAGCTAATCTAGTATTTGGATGTCGGTATTCAAGTATCGTAACGTCGCTAAACGTCGCTAAAATGATGACGTGGCAACCAAAAAATTCCCAGATATGGAGTCGGACAACGTCGCTAATCACTAATTTAACGTCACTAAATTCTGAACGGACAGCGACAATTAGCAACGAAAGGTTACGTCGCTAATTAGCAACGTTGTTGTCGGTAAAAGTTGCTAATACTAGCGACGTAGTGCGTCATCGATCTGCGTCTCTATGGCGATGAATAGCGACGTTTTCGCTAGTAGTGACCATGAATAACGTGACATGCCCGAAATGTCGCTAAATACGTCTCTATCTTCAGTTAGCGACGTTTTGTGGCAGTTTAGCGACATTGTTTGGCGTGGCTAATATGAGATATTTTGGTAGTGACTTGACAGCTAGTATGGAGTACATGATATGCCTTATATTATATGTGACTGATAGCATATCATTGCTTTATACCTTATTCCTGTAAGTACGTTGTATATGATATGTCTTACACTACCAGAATACTTCATATTAGTGACGCCTAATAACATCAGTAACTCGAGAAGAAATGTCGCTAAAACTAATCGACGATGTAATTGGCGACGTTTTTGTGTTGTCGCATTTCATCAAGTCCGTGACCACTTAAACGTCGTTAAACGTTGCAATAGTGAAATTTTTTAGTGATGTATGGATGTCGCAAACTCAACGACATTTAGCAACTTATCGCCGCAAAATTAGCGACAAAATTGTTGTCGCCAATGGTCAGTACACGTTGCAGGATGTAGCGACAATTTGGCAATGTCTAGCGACTAACAACGACGTGTAAGTGTGATGCTGACCGTCATTGATCTATAGCGCGGAGGGGGTGGCGGAGGGGCTGGAGGTGCTCGAAGCATCGACCGGAGCACGGAGGGGGGGGGGGCGAAAGGGTGTCGAACGAAGCGCGAAGGGGGGCGTCGGGGTGTCGACCGAAGCACGAAGGGGGGCGTCGAACGGAGCACGGAGGGGGGCATCGAGGCGTCGACCGGAGCGCGGAGGGGGGCTGGAGGTCGAGGGGTCGTCGGGGGCGGCGACTGGAGGCGGGGAGGGGAAGGGAGATCTGGAGGTCGAGGGGAAGCAGGCGGGAAATAAAAAATTGGAAGAGGAAGAAATGAAATGTTGAACCAGGAAACCTATTTTACATAATTTAGCGACGTCAAGAAAAAGTTGTTGCTAAACGTCGCAAACGTTTTAGAATATTGTGACACCAGAATGTAAGCGTCGCTAAACGTCGCTGATTGTAAAATTATAGCGACGTTCTGTAACGTGCCTTTATAATATGCTTACTGTAGTCAATGTACGTTGCTATAATTTCTTAATAGTGACATTTATCTACGTAAATAAAAAAAAACGTCGCTAATGTCCTAAATATTAGCTACGTTTTGACAAGAAGTCGCTAATTATGTCGTTGATTTGACTTATTTTTATAGTGTTATATTGTACGTGACTGCTAGCATTTTATTGTACTATACATTAAACTTGGTACCCCTACATGTTCAGTGATGTTCTATTACACATATTTTATATAGCAAGTACATGATTTCAGGTACTTTCCAGTTTACTTGCTATTAACTTGCCTTTGCTATTCTATATACTATTTCATCATGTTGTTGAGTACTGTTGAGTTACATTGTACTTTGTTCTTTTTCTGACTGGATCGTTGACATGTTAGGGCCATAGAATGAGGCTAGGTATATATAATGGATAGAGATTACTTAATTTGGATATGATTAGAATTTAATTAATTTGGATATAATTAGGAATAAATAATTTAGATATGATTAAGATTAGTTCAAATAAGAAAATGTTTAAATAATTATAGATATGATTCCAACGGGACTAGGTGTACTTAGAAATTTGCTAATCCTAAGGATTGTAAGATTTCTTTAAATAGTGATATGCTTTAATTCAAATATAGTTATAAGATAAGGACAACATTTAGAATCATACTTAGTTAGGATCACAATAAGATTTGAATAGACTAAATTATTGTTTAAATTTTTTATATTTTTATCTCAATTATTTCTTATCCATTTAAAATTAATATATCTATATAATATTCCAAAAAATAATTCACTAGTTTCTATTTTAGATAAAAAGATAATAATCTGATTCGAAAAATCTCAAAATTCTGGAGAGGGACTTACAACCTACCCATCTTAAATAAATTTGTCCTCAAAATTTTTAAATCCTCAAAAAATTTAAATCCACAAAATTTCAACTCCTCAATATTTGCAAAACTTGAAATTTAATTTCAATCTTTATACTAAAATTTCCAAAATGTGAATTTTATATCTACATCTTGTAGTCTGATAGGTATAATGATAATCTTCTTAAAATTTTCAAATTCTAAATTTAATTCAATCCTTAACCTTCAATCCAATCCTCAAATTCATCTAATAAGGTTTATCCTTCAACTTTGATTTTTATCCATATTTGAACTATGTAGCCTCTATTGCACTATTAACTACCTAAATAATCAAAATAATACTTATGGGCTTACATATATAGAATACCCAGTCCTAGTCATCCTCCTAAAATTAAATCAATCCTAATTTGTGAATGACCAATGTCTCCTAATATCTTATCACTCAGTCACATATTCATACAATTTTGTGAAAATAGATCCACATGAACCACCATAAATTTGTCACGATCTACTCCTACTTTTGGGATACGAGTACGTGGCCAAGCCAAACGCAGAATCGACGAAAGTACACCGTCTAGATACAAATGGTCCACAATAAGCACAACACGTATATAGCATTCCACAACTAAGTCACCAACAATCACAAGAAAACTATTCCAACAGTCCCAATTACTTAATTAAGAAAAAGTCATTAAAGAATCCACTACAACTTTAATAGGATCGAAAACTAACCCGGTAGAATAAAATAACTAAACTAACTAAAGCCCACTATCCAACTAATTATAAAGTGCATAGGGAACAATAATATGCTACCCAGAGGGAACCGGTACGTTGGTAACGTCGGTGTCACAATGTACTTACCGTAGATCTCGTGACAATTACGTCGTCTAAAGCTAGATAATATAATATACATGCATAAAATAATAATAATGAAGCATGAACTGTAGGCATGGTACAATATGATTATAACAGTTCGACTATGATATGTTAACGATATGATAGTAGACTCAATGGAAGATGAACTACTAAACCATATAGCAACAAGAATCGAAGTCACGTGTATAATACGTTTTAGAATGTAAGTTTTTAGCATGTGGAAGACCATAAGTTTATACGTTAATTGTGGTGTGTGGTGCACGACAGATATCCATATAATACACTCAATTTAGAGGTTGCATAATTTGTTGACCACATGCTTACTCATTGTGTTCCCTCACCTGACCCACTCACAAATACATGCTCTCAATACGGTAAACAATAGCAATATGACAAGCAATAGACATGGTATACAAGATAATATGATCATGAACATGTACACTAACAATTATAACTCTCGTGCACAAATAGAAATAAAGAAAATATACATTATTACATACAACATAAAATAAAGATAATATAGGTCATAGTGAGATATTGGTCTTCTTCTTAAGGAGATGAATTAAAAAAAACTAAGATGACGTGAATCTAATCTACTAGCTATACCATCATATCATCATCCTAAAAATCCCGTCACACAATTTAAACCAAGTTAGATTACACTTCCCACATAAAAATTGTCTAAATATATTTCCTAATTAATATATTAATATTCTGAATAATTCTGCCATTAACCTTATTCATAACAAAAAAATTTTGGAATTACAGTTAAACGTGAATTTTTGGCTAAGGAAAGTTCTCGTTGCAAATTTGGAATCTGTGGTATGTAAATCGAGATGTTTTGTTGACTAAAAAGTCAATTGTGATTAAACCTAAATTTGAGTATCCAAACCTATAGATTTCAACACTACAAGAATACTATAATTATCGGTTTTATCACTATAAAAATAAGTCAAATTAGTGACGTATTTAGCGACTAGAATTATCGGATAAATATATATGTCGCTAATATTATTGAAACTAGTGACGTATTAAGTTGACCTAGCCATGCGTCACTATTAGCGACATTCCGAGACGTCTATCAACTACCATTAGGATTATGGAAAAGGACGTCACTGAGGAGTCGTCGAACATTGCTATATTTTTAATAACAGTGACGATCGACGATGTCGTTTTGTTTATGTCACAGTATATTAAAAATGTAGCGACATTTAGCGACAATAAAACCTGACATCGGTGAATTATTTCATATATGGTTTGACTTTTCATTTCCCAAAATTTTCCAACCCCCCGACCCCGTAACCCGACCTCTCTTCTGGCGCCCCCTCATATTCTCCAGTGACCCATCACCTCCTTTAGCCCCCTCTTTTTCTCCGACGATCCTCATCTTGTAACATCCCAGTCCCAAAATACGTAACACTAGGTACGTAACATGTCAGCCGTATAATAATTATACGTAAGTTGTAAATACAGCATAATCGTGGCTAATTAATCCCATACACAAAATAAAAGAATAAGATATTATAGAATTAATATGAACTTTTATTGTATATGTTGTTGGATGGAGACAAATCCACTACCAATATGAAACTAGAGAGAAGAAAATAACAAAATAAATAATACAAGCAGCAAGCATGATCCAAGAGCACGTCTTCTTCGATGGGAAGGTAAAGTTCACGATTCTGGCTGAAACTCTTATGGAAAATCAAGAAAACACACACCTGGAGAGATCACCGGTTCCTCAAAGGGACATAACAAGATACATATAAACATGCATACTATAACATGCATGGAAAGACAAAAGGGCTAAATATGTAATAATTAATAAAGCTGTCTCAATATTGTAACGCCATGAGATGCTCCCGATATCGAGACAAAAGATAAGTTTATACTACCGTAATGCCATGAGACACTATCGGTCCTAGAGAGGGAATAACAAGTCGATAATGAATCTTCATACTGTAACAATGGGACACTCCCACTACTAGAGATAAGGCCAATGTCTAACAATCGATCATGACAACAGTTCAAGTCAAGTCAAACTTAAGGGCGAAGGTAGGAGACAAATCAATATCGTTACTCACATCAAATAAACAATGACACATGGAGAACTAATAAGGAACGTACACGTAAAATAAGAAAATAACAATAACATGAACATAAGTAGCAAGTAATCAAGTATGACTAAAAATAGTAGTATAGAAATGCATGAAAGTAAACTGTACAATTTGACAAGGTATACTTGTTTGGTAGTCGGCCTGGTATGGTACGGTAATAATAATGGCACATAATTGACTTTGGTATTAAAACTTCACAAGATGGCCTCTGATGATGGAATAGACTGTCCTATCACTACCAAAATAAGTCATATTAGCGACGAGAATAGCGACGCAAGCTAAAACGTTGCTGATTTTGTTGTATTTAGCAACGTCATATAAAAACGTCGCTGAACGTCACTATCAGCGACTTTCAACGACAGTTTGCGACATGTAGTTTTATTTGGAAAGCTAAGATCGCGTGATCATCGGAGTACGTCGCTATTTTTTTTAGTCAGCGACGTTTAGCGACTCTGCCACTTGGATGTCGCTAGTGTTTAAGTCAACAGCGACGTCTTTTGTGGACGTTGCTAAAATATTTCATATAGGGTTCTGGCCGATCGACTTTTTATTTTCTTTTACCCAAAATTTTCTATCTTTCGTTTTCCCCAATTTTCTCTCCCCCTCCTCCTCTCATCTCCAGCGACCCCATCCCCCAGTGACCCCCTCCCTCCGGCGACCCCCTCTCCCCGGCGACCCCGTCCCTCCGGCGACCCCTTTCTCCGACGGCCCCCTTTTACCGATGCTGCTACAGTCCTCCGTGCGCCGTCAACATCCTCCCGCTGCCGCACCAGTCCCCACTGCCCCGACGACCCCGACCCGACCAAGGAAGGTATAACCATAACCCTGTCTTTCTTTTCCTGACACGAAACAGACAGACAGACATACACACGCTGACACGACACACACACACACTGACACAGACACACTTTGACACTTTGACACGTAGACACACAAATGAATGAAGGGGAAAATCTATAAGTGAGTTTGGGTATATATAATATTGGTTTATATAACATATATATATATATATATATATATATATATATATATATATATATATATATATATATATATATATTTTATTTTATATATATATATATATATATATATATATATATATATATATATATAAAATAAAATATATATATATATATATATATTATATATTATATATTATATATATATATATATATATATATATATATATATATTTAGAATGGAAAATTTATTGAAAGTTAGGGGAGTAACGTTACATCTAACAGTGCCCGCTAGGCACACCACTAATCAAAAATTGCGGTCAAAATACAGTACGTAAGTCCAATGTTCTAATGATTCTAATATCCTAAATCCTATACCTGGTCTTAGAGGAAGACCTTAGGTTCATGATCTATTGGGGGATGATTCTGCGGGGATTCTTCACATTCCTATAACTCTAGGTGTTGCAGGGAGTCTCCCTTGTATCTTCCACCGTCGAATGAGGTAACTGCGGATCGTTGACGCAAACGACCCCTCCACCATCGACACCACCTGACCTCATCGGACAGGAGGGGGACCGTACTATGTCCAGTAGGGGGTCCCACTCCATCCTGCCAGGGTCCTCTACGAAGGGGGCCCGTTGTCAGACTCAACCCGCATAACGAGCATCACCAAATGTGCGTCCCTCGACCCTGGGGCAGCTAGAATCACCATAGAACCCCCAGGGAGAGCACTGCCAAGTACGTCAAAATCGAGAATAGAAGGCGAGACTGGCACGACTGATACTTCCACAAGCCTGCGAGGGAGAGGAGCGCCCAGCAACCCGCAGTCGGGGGACGGGGCCATAGAAGCCTCGAATCCCGGGGAGGGGATGTCGTCTATGGGACCGGTCGCCAAGCAAAGCTACATCTCAGACTCGACGGGAGCATTACGTAGCCCAGGTGGCGAGAGGGAAAGATCACAGGTAGCCGCGCTGTAGGAGGAAACTAGACAAGGAACAACTGCGACTCCCGCAGAGGGGGAGACGGGGCTGAGGGACCCGCACGCTAGACAGTCCGGGGGCACACTTGTCAGGACAAGGCGGGCCGAGGGATTAAGGTGCGGTAGCACAGAAGGGGACCGAGGGTGGAGGGCCGAGCGATCAAGCTCCGCCGATCCTGAGAACCGGAGATGAACGGGGACAGTCGCCACAGAGGGGGCACGACCTACGTGTCAGCAACACTCTGGGACATAGGACAGCCACTCACCTTGTGGCCACGACGAAAACACCCACTGCAAACAGTAGGCCGATCTTCATATACAATATCTTGCCAGATGCATCTCCCGTCCAATAGGTTGATAATAATGTGAGGAGGGGCAGCTCGACATATGTCGACGTCCACGAGCACCCGGGCACAACTAGGCCTAGTCAAGAGCGCGGTTGCACGATCCATCATAATCGGGGAACCGATGCACTGCTCGATGAGAAATAATGCATCCTTCATAAAAAGAATTAGTGGTAGCCCTTGTTGGGACAGCCAGATTGGCACCATAGAAGTTTCCTTCTTCAGGTCAAAGTCCGGCGTCTACTTAATCACTCGCATAGGAGCATGCGCAATAGACCATAGCTCCTTGGAGCTAAGCCTTACGTTGTCCGCCTCCAGGGAGGGTCGGATGAGCAGATGATGGTCGTCCATGACGCCAACACAGATCGGGCCAGAAAACCCCATGTTTCCAATGACCCGACGCACCACATCCACCGCGGGTCACGAGTGGAGAAACTTACCGATAAGTGCGAGCCGAAAAGGGGTGGAAAGCATCTTGACCTCCTCCTCCGAGAAGGCGATGGCATGAACACTCTCGGAGATCGAAAAGGAGCGGGGGAAGGGACGGTGGATCCGGGGCGGGCGGTCCATTGACCACCTCCAGGAATGATCGGATCAGCCGAGGCCGACACGAGTCAACGCCCCGCTCTGCCGAGGTAAGGGGCTCGGCAGCCGCAGGGGGAGAGATCACTGCCGTGAGGAGGGGGGCTACAGGGGGGGTCCCGGGAGCCACAGGAAGGGATCGGGCGAGGAGGCCTCAGGCCGAGGGGTCAAACATAGGGGGGACGACAGAACGGCCGGAGGAACGAGAGGACAGCGTGAGCGTCGCGCTCTGGAACACCTCCAGAAGAGAGGGCCAGCCACATATAGAGAGCTGCGGCCGGTGGGCCAGGCGGATAGGGCAAAACAAGAGATGCCCAAAGCTGCCGCGGCCAGCGGGCCATCGCCCCGCCTGAGAACCACTCCCCTCGAGAGAGAGGGAGCCGCCTCCGACATCTAAGCAGAGGGCGGGCGAACAAGCGGCAAAGAAGGGGGTACAGGGGGAGAAGAAGAGGGCGAGGGGGAGACGAGCCTCTCCGCAGCCGTGGACCGGCGACGACCGAGATGCGTCGGCCCTAGCCTCCCCATTAACCCCTTTCTTCCCCGCCTAGTATCTCGGTCGTCGCCGGTCCACGGCTGCGGAGAGGCTCGTCTCCCCCTCGCCCTCTTCTTCTCCCCCTGTACCCCCTTCTTTGCCGCTTGTTCGCCCGCCCTCTGCTTAGATGTCGGAGGCGGCTCCCTCTCTCTCGAGAGGAGTGGTTCTCAGGCGGGGCGATGGCCCGCTGGCCACGGCAGCATTGGGCATCTCTTGTTTTGCCCTATCCGCCTGGCCCACCGGTCGCGGCAGCATTGGGCATCTCTTGTTTTGCCCTATCCGCCTGGCCCACCGGTCGCAGCTCTCTATATGTGGCTGGCCCTCTCTTCTGTAGGTATATCTAACTAGGTTCAGACCCTGTTATGTATAAGTACATCATGTGAAGATACTGTCACATATGAATGAAGGGAAAAAATCAGATAATGGAAAGAAAAGGGACTTGGGATGATTTGTTCATACAGCAGAGGGTTGATTTTGGTTCAGACTTGAACATTAGGAAGAAGGGGCTCGAAAAGGAACCTTGCATGCCTAGCATTAGTTACAGTTGTATGGAGTAGTAGCAATTGTGCTTGGCATAGCAACAAAAAAGGCATAAGTGTTGTATTAGATTCTTAACTGAGGATATGCTATAATATATATATACATATATATATATATATATATATATATATATATATAAAAGGCAAACCCACACCTACCCGATGGCGATTCTTGGGGGTTGAGCCCCAACCCATCATTTGGCTTCGGCAGGACCACGGCGGCCGGGAGGACCCACGCCTCCCCAGTCCTTTCCGACGCCCATGCCTCCTCCCTCTTCCCTCGTCCAAGCACCCTCGCGAGCATCCGCTCCACCTCATCTCCATTCAAACCACACCTGCGGCCAGTCAGTTCTTCTCGGAGCGGCTGCCGTTCCCATTCCGCATCCGGCGACACTTGTACCTGACGACCTCCTCTTCTTGCAGAGTTCGTCGGACCCCTTCTTCTCGCCCCCGCTCTCCCTTCTTCCCCGTTCGCCGGTAGCCGGAGCGGTCACCGTTTGGGGCTCTGCGCCGCCCTATGGTGGTGGAGAATCCCCCGCCGTCACCTCTGGACGTGGTTGGGGCACCGTCTGCCCCCCCCCCCCCTCCCGCGGGTCTCGATACATTTTCCTCGCGCTCGTTGGGTCTCGAGCTCTACACTCCGCCCTCGGGACACGAGCCAGCTGCCATTCAAATTTCAAACCACAGCCCTATTTTGACTTCTGCGCCATCCCTTCTTGACTAGGCTAATACCTCTTCACGTCATGTGGGAGCTCCTGCCTCTTTAGGTGCGTCACCTCATCTTCACGCCTATTCAGGTGCGTCACCTCTCCGAGCGGCGCGATCTATCGACGAGCCTTGCATGACTGTCTCTTTGGGCATGTCACCTCATCCCTGCGAGCCCTTTGGCTTCCAGGACCAACCCTGCACCTACTTCTGGTTGGCGCGAGCAAATTCGGGCGCACATCTCCCAGAAGACCCTATCCCGAGCATGGCACCATCCGTACTTGGCGCGGACCATGCGGCTGGTGTGGCGTCGTTTGGCGCCCTACACCCGGAGAGCTCTTCCTTTGGCACGTCACTCCCCTCCAACATATCTCAGTTGGCGGCAACCGGCCTAGCGCATATTACGAGAGGATCACGAGCACCATACGAGAGCCCTCCATTAGGCAAGTGCCATTCGTGCGTATCTCTGTTAGCACCCGCCGTTAGCGCGCCTAACACGGGATACTCTTCAGCGCCATCCGTTCTTGGCGTGGTTCTTCCGGCGCCATCTGCTCTCGGCATGGCATCTTTGGTGAGCGTGGCTACCGGTGCGTCTCCCGCCGATAGCGCGCCTAATGTGGGATTTTCTTCTGTGCCATCCGTGCTTGGCACGGATCATGCGGCATCATCTGCTCTTGGCGTGACATCTTTGGTGAGCATACCCCCGACTCTTCTTCAAGTTGCGGTCACTCTTTTTCCAGAGATCGATTTCCCCGAGCTGCCCAGCGCGCGGGCGAAGTCGAAGCCACCCTCAACAGAGTTCACCTCTGCAACCATCGCCCAGTCGTCATCCTTCACGGACAAGCTCAAAGCTAATCTCACCAGACCCCCCTTCTCCCCAGTGTGCGAAGTTGCACTCTCAGAGGTCGAACTTCCCACCCTGACGGATCCTCAAAACATTCACGTGCCTTTTTCGCCAGGAGACATCTTAGCTCTGACCGCGACCCTGCCGTGCACCTTTGATCTAAAATTCTCGCCTACCTGTCCGAAACTGCTCCGAATTCGGGCCATGGTCGATACCTGGGCCCTTTCTTTGGGGTACAACATGACGCGCCTGGACCCCAAAAACATCTTTCTATACACCTCTCCTCGGATTCTGATTATAGGAATGTGTGGACTATCGGCTCAGGTCGACTCGACAAACAACGCTTCATAATCTCCAAATGGTCCCCCAACCACAACAACCGGTCGACATCCAAGATCGCGACTGCGTGGGTCACACTGCCCAACCTTTCCCTCATCTGCTTCGCTCCGGCTGCGCTGAAGAGAATCGCTAGCTCATTTGGCAAGTTGGTTGCCGTGGCAGCAGAAACCCGAAGACTATCTAAAGAAACTACGCCAGAATCTGCATGGAGATTGACACATCCATGGAACCCCCAAGCACATCCATATCACGCTTGGCAACAAGTCTCACATCCAGCAAATCATCTTCGATAAGAAAATCAGCTTCTGCAAACACTGTCAAATCAGAGGTCACTCCATTGAACGCTGCTTACGGGCTCATCCAGAGTTGAAAAGAAATATTGATCGCTCGTCTAACCCACACGGACAGTCCAAGACCAAGAAGCAACCCACTCCTTCGAACACCCCCCCAACTCATATATCATATTTGAGGCTGCCACTGATACCCACACCTCACCACCTCCCAAACCCCTGGATTCGATACCTCGGTTCCCTCAGCTGAGCTCCTCGCCTCCGCGGGCATCACCCCATCGGCTGAAGAAACCCCCAAACACCACAATACCCTCAAGGAGAGTGCCAACACACATACCTCATCCACTCAGCTGAACCCATCTAACTCTCTCTCGGAGTCTTCCCCTTTAGTAGAAAACACAGGAGACCTCCATATGTCCGAAGGAACTACCGCCCACAAGAAGAGCTCCAACGCTCAAACTTTATCCCCAAATCTCAACCTTGCCAACCAAGTCGACACTCTCGCCAAGGACCTTCCTGAAGAAGACACGCAGCAAATCACCACGGACACCTTCTAAGTACCGGAAGATAATGCAGCAGGAGATGACACAGAAGATGTCAGCGGAAATCGTACCCCCGAAGACATCCTTGAAGCGAACCGCATCGAAGATGGCCTCATTACGATCAGAGAATCTCCGCCCGGTTGTCGTGAGTACTTCGAGTGGATCGCTGAAGTATGCTCACCGGTAGAGGCGATCAAGGAATACACAATCATCTAAGCCATGGACGTCCCCTCGATCCCACCCAGAATGTTGGAGGTCGAACAGGCTCTTGACACGGCTCAAGGCATTCAAAACAACGACCATTCTAGCATAGAATCTTATCTCGTATCCATCCGCAAGAAAGCTCAGGTGGCGGCCGAGCCACGGTCCCTTTGCTCTACCAGCGATAAGGGTAAGAAGCTACTAGCTGTTTGCCATTGATTGTAAAAGAACAGAACAATTATCGGAGGACTGAACTTAGACTCACAATACAAACTCGCTCGCACAAAGAAAGCCTAGGGACGAAAACCTAGGTACAGCAGACTAAGTGCGATTGTTTATTTTTGATTCTGGGGGGTGACGATAGAGGCTCGGGAAAGCGACGGCCGCTCTGCCTTACTCCTTGGACGATCAGTATGCAGTCTTGACTCGGGGAAGATTTGCTCGGCGTTGACGAAGAAAGGCTCTTCTTGCTCCTCTCTGGTTGCTCTCTGGGCTTCTCTCTCTCTGTGATTGTCACGAAAAAAGGGGAACTCTCTTTCTGTGGGTATCTCTCTCTTCTTATTTTTTTTTATTATTGCCGCCCTCTTTTTTTTTTTTTATGGGAATGCTGCTGGCTATTTATAAGGGTGGGATGTGATTATTAGGGTTTGCTATCTGTTTGGAATGTCGGCGCTCCTTCATTCTATCTGGACCCTTGATCTTGATCATAACGAATCTCGGCCACTAATGCGGATAGCACCAAATCTTATGAGCAGTTAATGCTGATTGCTTTAAATCTTCGTGATTGGTTATGCTAATATCTGATTGCTCGCCACGTGTCTTGCTGATGATGTCAAATATTCTCGTTGGAATTCGGTCGAATCTTCAATGCCACGTCTTTTGATTGAAGATCCTGCCAGGGCCGCATAGAGTGGCCAATACTTGAACCGCAGGGAGATACCCTTCATGAGCCGCATGAGTCAACATCTCGTCGAGCCGCAGGGGACGAACTTTCCGTGAGCCTCATATGCGTGGTCTTTGCGAACCGCAGGAGACGACCTCTCCATGAGCCGTATAGTTTCTGTGGGCCGCATGTGGTATTGAGCCGCATAGGCCGGGCTATGAGTGGACCGCATATGGCGGATTTCTGTTAATCATATTAGAATGACGCCTCACGGAGCCGCATGAAGCTGTTCTTTAACCGAGCCGCATGAGACTTTTGCCACGTGGCAACATAGGATTTCTGACAGATCGGGTCAGAGATCTTCTTCTTTTTCCGAAGAATCTGTCATTATGGCAGAGCCATTATGACATTTTATGTCAGAGACGTCGCAGCCGTCGAGTCGTGTCAGAGCATTAAAATGAGGCCATTACTCCAATGGCCAACTGTAGGGGGGGTCACTCGTGGCATCGATTTGAGCCGCATGTCCCCGAGCCGCATGAGTCTGGGGGTCTCCTTTTTGGTCGCATAAAGCAACTCCAGTATGAACCGCATAGGCTTGCTGTCCAGAGCCGCATGGGTCATTATGCCTTTATTTCTAATATTTTCCATGCTTCTACAGGACCCCCTTCAAAGTTTTCAATTTGTAAAATTGGAACACTTTGAATAAGAAGCATGGCCCCGTTCATGCCGCATAAGTGTCTCAGCCGCATAGAGTTAGCTGTCCGCATAGACTCTTTTCCACATGTCCTGATTAAATGCTCTTGATTTGTTTTGATTTCATGCCGTCTCTTGGGGGAGGATCCTAAGGGTTTTTTCCTTCTGATTGTCCAGTTTGCCTCGATAGCCGAAGGGTCGATCATGTCGTTCGAGGCGTCGTTCAGTAATCCTTCTTTTTCTATAAATAGACGGGTTTTAGATTTTTTTTTTTGACTGAAAACTCCTGTCTTGTTTTCTTCTTCAACTGACAAACAGTAATGGCGCCTAGGGTTTCCAAGATTGTGAAGAAGGCCGCGGCGAGGAGAAAGAAATCGGCTTCGTCGTCGACCGTCGCACCCCCCATCTGCCTTGATGTGCACGTCGCCATCGAAGGTAATAACCTATGTAGAAGATTGGGTATTTTGAAACCCTAACAGGGTCTGCTCTACTGTCTCCTCCGTGCACGCAACCACGTGACCCACATACACGTTCCCTGATTGAGCCGCATGGGGTATACCCCATGTCTGAGCCACAGACGAGTTACGTGATTCGCATGCACGTCCATGAAACCCTAATAGGGTCCGATCTACTGCTTACTTTGTGCACGCAACCACATGACCTGCATACACGTCCTTTGATCGAGCCGCATGGGGTATACCCCATGTCTGAGCCGCATACGAATTACATGGTCTGCCTACACGTCTCATGCATGGGAGCCGCCTGTGAGTTGTCTTTAAACGTGCCGTATGACTATTTTCTGAATATCTTTTTATTTTGTCTTTCCGTCTTTGATTCTTTCAGTATCTCCGCTGAGCGCTGAGGTTGCAGTCACAGAGGAACCGCCACCCCCCTGTCATCGACCAGGGGTCTCCCTCTGTTAAGGAAGAAACGAAGAAGGAAGACTCGTCGTCTGCACAGGATAGTCTCTCTCCGAGCGTCGAAACAACTGGGGGTGATAGCTCGGGGAATTCTGATACTCCTATTCCAGATGAGGATCTCCTTCAACTGCATCCTTCCTATGTAAGGTGGTTGAGGGAGTGGTATGGGCGTTTCTGTAACTAGGTTTTAGGAATCTCTTGCGGATATCTATTCTCTGTCTGCATGTTTCTATCTGTTTAGCTGTGGTTTGTGTCTTTCCTTTCCATCTGAAGAAGTGGTGAAGAATTTCCTTTAGTTTTGCTTGTTAATTGCGTGAATGTAGCTGAACTTTTTAATGAAAGAAATGTATTTGCTTCCCTCCTTTCTTGTCATGATTTACTTTCAATAGGATATTCTGTGTGAACTTTGTATCCCTGGTGCCCACGATAATTTGGATTATGACTGGCATGCTTATCCTGAAAGAATGGGGTTATGTCAAGTCTGGGGACTTTATTTCCCAACGGGATCTTTTGCTCATTTGGGCGACGTCGTTGCCTCCAGAGCCGGTGTATCGAACTAGTCAGTGGTTTGAGCGGTCGACTGCCTCGCTGAAAGACCATTTCTTGACGTTTTGTGGCCTCCGGATCATAGTTGTTCCTCTGTCTTATCCTGCTTATTTTCTCTTTATTTCTATCTTGTAGCAGTGATATAATCCCGGAGGATGTGAAACTTCGAAAATGGATATGTTTCATCTTCATCTTGTACTTGCGGTGTTTATGGAATTTGGACTTGCTGGGGGATTTATTTGTGGACCTGTTATCCTAGGCGTACCTTGGTTTTAGGTACGGATAACAGTTTAGATAGGATGTCCGGGACAGTCACAACAAAGTGGTCATGGATGTTTTTGGTACTGGGGGAAGGAATGCCGTAGAGCAGCTGGGCTCCCGGGGCGCGGTAAGATGGTGGATTTATGCTAAGAAGCTTAGCGAATGAATATTTGTGGACCTATTACCCTTGGCGTACCCTAGTTTAGGATGCGGATAATAGGGTGAGAGGGAACCGAACACATTTGCTCAGAGGTTATGATGACATGGCAAACATGAAGGTTTTATCCTGAAACCTTCCTGCTCAGCGGTAATGAGAACATGGCAGGAGAGACTTTTCGGAAGCTATTTGTGGTCAACAGAGGACATTTGTGGTCAACAGAGGACATTTGTGGTCAACAGAGGACATTTATGGTCAACAGAGGACATTTGTGGTCAACAGAGGACATTTGTGGACCTATTATCCTTGTCGTACTCTGGTTGTGAGTACAGATAATAGATTGAGAGGGAACCAACATACTTGCTCAGAGGTAATGTGGACATGGCAAATATGGTGATTTCTTCGACGGAGCCTTCCCACTCAGAGGTAATGAGGACATGGCAGGAGTGGGCTCAATGAAGAAGGGGTGCATAGAGCTACTCAGAGGTAGGAGGACATGGAAGTTCTATGCGAGGGGGCGGTTTGTTTTTTTGGTGGTAGTGAAAACGACTCAGAGGTAATGAGGACATGGTCGTTTCGGAGATTGGCGGATCGATTACCCTTTTTTGTGCACTGGGAGTACGGGTAGTGGATCATGAGGGAGGATCTCTTTCAGGAAGAAAGTTCAGAGGCGTAATTATACGTGACTTACTATCTGATAGAGTGACCGGGATGTAAGTTCAGAGGTACCAGCAGGTACATAACTTGGTGATTTAGAATATTGAGGAAGTGAGGGTTTAGCGACGCCAGCAGGTGTATGGCTCGGTAATCTGAAATATTGTGGATGTGGGTTCAGTGGTATCAATGGATACATGACTCGATAATTTGGAAAATGTTGTCTAAACATAGTATTTCTTCAGAAACTTGCCGTTGACGGGCAACATAAGTAAGTCCCCATTCTGTTTGGCGAGACGGTAGGCGCCGTTGGAAAATACGGCCTCAATGATAAATGGGCCTTCCCATTTTGGCTGGAATTTGCCTGCGGTCTTGTGAGTCATGACCATTGGCCTCCGGACTGCCAGAACGAGATCGCCCACTTGGAATGTTCTGATTTTGACCTTCTTGTTGAAGGCCCCTGAGACACGTGCTTGGTATAGCTCGATCCTTTGCTGAGCTAAGAGGCGTTTTTCATCTAGGGCCTCCAACTCTTGTAGTCGGCGTCGGTAGTTATCGTCTGTTGTCAATTGATAAGTGAGGGCGACGCGGAGTGAGAGAATCTGAATTTCCAGTGGGAGGACTGCCTCGCTCCCATATACTAGAGAGAATGGTGTATTCCCAGTAGCTGTTCGAATCGTGGTGCGATAGGCCCATAAACATTCGCCGAGCTTCTCGTTCCAGTCGCATTTGTTGGAAGATACAAACTTCTTGAGGAGTTTGATGATTGTTTTGTTGAATGCTTCTGCTAACCCATTCGATGCCGGGTTGTATGGTGTTGAAGCAACATTCTGAATGCGGTGCTTATCGCAGAATCGGTAGAATGCGTGGCTTATAAACTGCGGACCATTGTCATAGATGATCCTTCGTGGCAATCCAAAGCGATATATGACGTGATGCTTGAGAAAGCTAATCACGTTTGAAGTTTTGACTTCTGCGAGTGGGATAGCTTCCGCCCATTTGGAGAAATAATCAGTGATCGCAAGTATGAAGCGATGTCCTCGAGAGGAAGGTGGGGTGATTGGACCAATGATATCCATTCTCCATGCTTCAAATGGCCAAGACGCCACCGTTGGATGTAGAAACTCGGATGGTTGGTGAATGAAGTCTGCGTAGACTTGGCAGGCCTTGCATTTTCTGGCGTAGTCTATTGCGTCTGCCACCATCGTGGGCCAGTAGTAGCCCATCTGGTGAAGGCGGTCTTGCAGTTTAGGGCCAGGCTGATGGGCCCCACAGACACCATCGTGAGCTTCTCGTACAGCTTCTTTGGCTTCTGCGTTTGATAAGCACCGGAGCAATAACCCGTCGTAGGATCGTCGATATAGCATCTTTGTCTCTGTGTCGTAGAAGAATCTGAGGGAACGTCGTCTGATGGAGGTAGCTTCCCTTGGATTCTCGGGGAGGATGTCGTATACGACGAAGTCAATGAACGGCTGCCTCCAGTCTGGTGTTTCGTCGATTGACTGGGCGGAATAGCTTGCCATGAATTGGATATTGTTCTTGGGACAGACCAGTTCGTGGCCTATCACGTCAACCGAGTGATGGGCTTGGTTCGGTACTGCTAAGGAAGCGGCAAGGCCTGCTAGGGCATCGGCTTCGATATTTTGAAGTCTGGGGACGTGTTCGATGAAGAATCCCTCGAATGAGGAGATGATGTTGATTGCTATTTGGTGGTAGGGGATCATGTCTTCATGGCGGACTTCGTACGACCCCCGAATCTGGTTGACGATTAATTGTGAATCGCCGTATGCTTCAAGATATTCTACCCCCAGCTCCTTCGCGAGTTGGAGGCCAATGACCAAAGCGTTGTACTCGGCCACATTGTTGGAACAGGGCTCCGTGAGAGAGTAGGCGCGATTGATCACTAGCCCGGTAGGAGAGATCAATACCACTCCGACCCCGACGACGATATTTCCCTTGGGTCCAGTTCTTGAAGCGCCATCGAAGAACATCCTCCATATGTTATCGTGGGTGGTTGTATTCGAATCGGCGACCTCAAATGGGATTTCCTCGTATATTTTGGATAGCCCCGATCCTGGATGGGCTGCCAAAAAGTCTGCCAGGGCTTGGCCTTTGACAGCCTTCTGTGGAACGAAGATCATATGATATGGGGATAGTAGTATCGCCCATGTAGCGAGGCGAGAGCTAAGCGCCCCTGGTTTAGTCATGAAGACCCTGAGGGGATTTACCCGTGAGATCACATGTATGGTTTGTCCTGTAACATAATGCCGCATCTTTTGAATGGCGAATACCAAGGCGAGGCATTCTTTCTCCACGGCAGTGTATCGATGTTCGGGCCCGACCATCATTCGGCTGAGATAGTATATAGCTTGCTCGTGGCCTGCGTTGTTGTTTTGTGCCAGCAGGGCACCGAGGGAGTGTTCCATTGCTCGTACATAGAGTAGGAATGGTTTTCTAGGGACCGGGGCCACCAGGACTGGGGGATTTGACAAATATTCTTTGATGTCGTCGAAAGCACGCTGGCATTCCTCGTCCCATACGAATGAGACTCCCTTCTTTATGAGGTGTGTGAAGGATCGGCATCGCCCGGAGAGATTGGAAATGAACCTTCTGATATAAGCTAGTCTCCCTTGGAGGCCTCTAAGTTCGCGAAGATTTTTCGGGGGACCCATCTCCATTATTGCCTTGGTTTTCTCAGGGTCTACATGGATATCCCGTGCAGTGATGATGAAACCTAAGAACTTCCCGCTGGATACGCCCAAGAATGACTTTGTAGGGTTCATCTTCAGATTGTGGGCTCGCATCAGGTCGAATACCGTTCTCAGATCTTGCAGATGATCTTCCTTACGGCGACTCTTGACAGCGATGTCGTCGACGTAGCATTCCACTGTCTTGCGCAAATGTTCTCTGAAAATGATACTCATAGCCCGCTGATATGTGGCACCAGCGTTCTTTAGACCGAATGGCATGACTGTGTAGCAGTACGTACCGATCGGTGTTCTAAATGATGTGTGCTTCTCGTCATCGGGGGACATCTTAATTTGATTATATCCCGAGAATCCATCCATGAATGACATACGTTCGAAGCCGCATGTGTGGTCAATCATGATGTCCGTGATTAGAAGGGAAAATTCGTCTTTCGGACATGCCTCATTCAGATTACGGAAGTCGATGCAGATTCGGATTTTTTCGTTCTTCTTAAGGACCGGGACTATATTGGCGACCCAATCAGGGTGCTGCTCCTCTCGGATGAAGCCGCTGGCTATCAGCTTGTTGACTTCGGCTTCGATTGCGTCCATGACTCCTGGGCGGAAACGTCGTTGCTGTTGCTTGACTGGCTTTGCATCCGGCCGTATGTTGAGTTTATGAAGAGCAATATCGGGATCTAATCCCGGCATATCTTCATAACTCCAGGCAAATACGTCAATATATTCTCTGATGAGTTCCAGTAGTGATTCTCGTTCCTCGTCTGTTAGGCTTTTACTGACGAAGATTGGCTTTGGAGAGGATTCGGTGCCGAGGTCGACCTGCATAACTTCATCCTCTGTAGGAGGTTCTCTCAGCTTGAACCGCTTTTCCTATTGTGCGTCTAGCTGTTGGGCCCATGGCTCAAGCTCGAGGATTTCAGGAATGTCCTCGTTTTCTTCGTAAGCGTCGGCGAATGCCATGTTGGCTGACAGGACCTGTCTGAATATGTCTCCGATGCTGGTATCCGAGTCGGAAGTTGGTGACCCGGTTGAATGTGACTGGCAGTCGCATTCTTCATCTGAATTCTCCGGGGTCGTCGTGGGAGTTACGTACCCTAGTCCGCATCGAGTTTTGCTATAGTAGTCCCGTGGCTTACCAGACGGTACTGGGGGCTTTAAAGGTAGTCGCCGTCCGGTACCGTAATTCAGACCTGGTGTAGTTTCTAGATCATATCCTTGCTTCTGCATGAGGTATTTGGACTGGGGACTATAAAGGTATAGAGGCAATCTCCCGGCATCTGACTCAAGATCGACTTCTTTTACGGTGAAGGGGTACGGATCGTCTTTTCGGCCGAAGATAATCGGGTGGTCCCCTCCCTCGATTATTCGGTAAGCGTCTTCTGCTGGAGTAAGCTGGATTGTGGTATATACATTTACCACTTGTGTGTGTAGGTGAGTGCCTATACCGTGGTCCATAGCATACATTGCACATAGCTTATTGAGCTCGGTGTAGTTCAAAGATAGCCCTTTATTGACAAAATAAGGTATCTTCTCGAGAGGGATTATATCATCCGCAGAAGGGGTATCGGAGTGGGCAGCCACATACTTGGCTAATTCTGGTTCTTCTTCGGCCACCCCCTGTATAAGTGAAGACTGAGAGATCGACCTAGTCAGCTTGATCTTCAGAGGCTCGACTGGCGGAGCAGGTCGTGGAGTTGTTGGCAGACTGGCAACCCCCAGTTTGGCATCTAACGCAGGGCGAGGAGTGGATGGTTCGCTAGAAGCGTCTGACTTCGCATCGCGGTGATGTCCCTTTCTAGGAAGACGTATCGTAAGCGGTCTATCGGAGGGTTTGAGCTTCTCCGTTTGGAGCTGACCGACTCTCGGTAGTCTGATGGTAAGTGGCCCTGGTGTGGGTTTCGGCGCTTGGCCAGACCTTGGTATCTGGATTCTCATTTGTTCTTCTTGTGCCGACAGACTGATTGCGTCCTTACGCAGAGTAGCCGTAAGGGGTGCAGAACTGCCCGGTTTGCGAGCCTGGAGGTGGATCGTCAGAGGTTCTTCTGATCCTGTGGTTATCTTGGTGTGAGCTTGCACCTCCTCTTCGACCAGGTGCTTCTTTGATTTTTCGTACAGACATGAATCTGAGTAATAAGATTCGACTCCTTTGAAGGGATCGATATCAGCAAACTCTGTCCTCACGAAGCCGTGCTTATCGACATATTTGAAGCACTGGTGTAGCGTGGAAGGCACGATCATGTAATCGTATATCCAAGGCCGCCCCAGAAGGATATTGTAAGATGTGTCGGCATCTATGACGTAGCAGGTGACTTCTGATTGGAGATCGCCGATCTGATATTTCAAGCGTATTTTCCCTATTGGGTAGCTCCTGCCCGAATTGAAACCGCTAATGGCGGTGCTTGTAGGTGTTAGGCGGTGCATCGGAATGCGAAGATGATGTAGCAGACCCTTCGGAATGATGCTTATGGAGGATCCAGGATCAATGTGCATTCGGTCCACCTTCACGTCGCCGATGTATCCAGTGTAGTACAATGGGCGATCGTGCAGGTTAGTTTTGATGAGCATATCCTGCGGAGAGAAGACGATATTGGGCATTGCCCCTGTACACGCACTATCTTGGAGCTCTACAGGTTGGTTATCTCCTGTAAGGTTGACCTGAGCCAAATATGTGTCGGCATTTTGGAGCGCCTCGCTTAAAGCTGTGCGGACATCCTTCGAGAGCCTCAGGAGTTCGTATAAAGACAATTTGGCCGGTGTATTGGCCAATTGAGCCAAGATGTCGAAGTTGTAGGGTCTTTCTAGCCCCTGAGGTGTCTCCTTTCGGAGGGATTTGTCGAAGCGAGTCTCCTTTGGCCTAGGCTTGTCGGTCGTCGAAGGCTGAGCCGGTCCCGGAGTATCAGCGTTTGTGGGTTGCTGATCATTAGTCGGATTCTCGGCCACTGGTTGGGCTTGTGCTCCAGATCGAGTAGTGACAGCTGAGACTTCCTCCTTCTCTGTCGAGGTGGTGCGGCATGATCTGACCTTTCCACTTTTCTTTTTAGAAGGTAAAGTGGGCTGAGTCACCTCGTGGATTAGGTCCGGATGAACCCACATGATTTCCCCTCGTGATGTGGTGAGAGGTACTAAACCGGGAGTTTGATCACGGGTGGGCGGAAGATTAGCGATTTCCATCGTTGCCAGAGGGATGGGTATGACACCGTCTTGAGTCTCTGTTGGAGGGAAATTGCCGAATTGTACAGACACGATGTTGGCTGCTACGGTTACCTCCTCGAAGTCGATAGCCAGAGCGTTCGAATCGATGAGGTTCTGGATATACCGTTTCAGTTGGTAGCAGTCGTGTGTAGCATGGTGGACATAGCGGTGGTAATGGCAGAATTTCGGATTTTCCAAATCAGCCGGCCGAGGTTCCCGCCTTGGTGGAGGAAGCTGAATTCTGTCCCCTTGTATAAGCATGTCCAAGATAGGCTTGACGTGGCCGTCTTTGAAAGAATAAGTGATTTGAGGCCATTGTTTGTCTGCTAGCTGTGGCTCGGGTTTCTGGGCTGTATCGGTCACCATAGCCTGCTTGCCTCTGTTGTCCCGGTTGTTGGAGGGGCTACCCCCATTGTCGCTGCTGGCATTGGGACGCTTCCCCTTGTTCTCTCCCTCTGAGATATGCAACCCCAGCTGGCGAGCTTTCTTCAATCGTTCTTCGGCACTTGTAGCGCTGATGATAAAAGCCTTCCAGTCCTTGAATTGGCTTTCGCCCATCCAGAGACTAATTGTCGGGAGTAATCTCTTTTGGCAAATTTCAATCAAGGAAGAGTCCGGGTTGCCAGATGGCAACTTCATTGCGGTTTGACGAAACCGCTCAATGTAATTCCTCGTCAGCTCTTTCTCTCCTTGAACGACATCCATGAGGGTAGACATCGTGACGTCCTGCCCTACCTCGTAGAACCTCTCCAAGAACAAGCGCTTGAAGCCAGCGAAGGAGTGAATGCAATTGTCTGGCAGGTTGCGGTACCAATCGAAGGCGACTCCTTCCAGTGCCCCAATGAATAACCGTGTGAGGATGGCGTCATCATGGGGCAGATGGTCGGTAGTGACCTCAAAATAAGTGATGTACCGGCTTGCTGAAGTTTTGCCGTCATATGGGTTGATATTGAACGGTTTATATCTTGGGGGAAAGGGAACATCCCTCCATTCAGCAGGATATGGTTGCCGTATTCTGAGGTCTTGAGAGTTTTCTCGGGCTTGGAACATTGCTCGGAGCTCCTGAACCTCTCTTCTTACTTCTTGAGCCTCATCTGTCGCGGTAGGAGCCGTTATCTCGGGAGCATTATTGCCCGGGTTTGGTGCCGCTGAATTTGAATCTATGTTGTTCGTGGGACCCACGCTTGTCTGACCAGGTATCACTCCCTGCAAAGTAGGAAGCGCTGCTTTGATCTCATCCACAGACTTGACCAAGGCGTGCAGTATGGCCTCCAAAGTGTCGATACGTTGGCGATCGCCGGAACCGCCTTGGCTGTTGTCCGTCATGAATGTCGTCCTTACGTGAGGAGTGACAGAAGGAGTGGTGGCGGACGTGCTCTCCGAGTCATACTCATGCATCGAGAAATCATCAGGATATGTGGGTATGTTTTCTTCAGGTTCGGACTCGGAAGGGGCAGTACCCCCAGCTTCTGAGCCTACTTCGTTTAGGATGTCCTCGGGGACGTCGGTATCTGTTGTACCCGTTTGAGGATTTGCTTCCTCCAGTCCGTCTTCTTGGAATGTCGGGTTGTCGTGGATGTTCGGAGGAGAGCTACCCCCAGTTCCAACAACCCTCAGTGACGTGGGCGGTGAACTTCCTACTGCAGCCGTTTTTGTCTTCGAACGGGTGTGTTGGAATACTCCAGCAGAGGATGATCCTTTAGACGACGGCTTCTTAGCTGCAATAGTTGACACCTTTGGACTGGAGATGCTGGTTTTCTTTCCTCTCCCCTCAACAGGGGCTTTTCGTGCGGAATTGCAGGAGGCCACAGGGGGTGCCTCGTCTTCCGAGCTCGGATATCGTAATCTTTGGAAGGCGGATGGCCGGTTTGCCGTGTTGCTGCAACAGCAGTTGACGACAATCTGGGCGCAGTGACGTCCCTGCGAGGACTCTCTGCACGCCGAAGCCCCTTCTCTTTCCTTGCGCTTGTGGAGGATCGCCTCACGCAGGTCAGAGGGACCACTCTGTCAGTTCGCCGTCGGGGTTTAGACTTGAGCGGTTCTGTATAACTTTCCATCAGGGGCCCGTGTGATAATCAGCGGGACGCCCTGATAGTCAGAGGTTGGGGCAGCTATCTGGGCTTGATGAGCCCGTGCTGCCCTAGACTTCTTTTTTTTAGCACTTGTGGGTGCATAATAAGAAGAGTCCAAGTTGAACATCACAGAGTCTGGCTTATCATCCAGAGAGTCATCAGGGTTCGGGCCGTACGAGAGACGGTCGAAAACTGATCGAGAGGAGCATGGAGCGGATGCTATGCGACTGGGAGTGGAAACCGTGCAGGCTGTCTGTACGCGGTTGTCTCATGTCGTCGGACGAGTTCTTATGCGGCTAGGAGCCATGACCGTGCAGGCTGGCCGCATGCGGTTGGCATCTGTGGCCGCATGGGTTTTCTGCAAACGATTGACTTTTCTAGCCGCATGAGTTTCATCCATGCGGTCGGGAACTGTAGTCGCATAAGTTATGCGACTGACAGAAGTAGCCGCATGAGTTTTTTTCATGCGGTTGGCGGATGTAGCCGCATGGGCTTTCTCCCTGCGGCTAATACTCTTCTGTGGTTCGGACCGCGTAGAGTCCCTCTTTGTCCCTGCAAGTCCAGCATCATAATGTTTTCTTCTGTCGGACTTGGGGGCAGCAGAGTTGTCTACGATCTGAAGTGGGACCGCAGGGGAATCCTTCTCGCCGTCTTGAGCAACAGAGGGCATCCCATCGAGGGCTTGAGGAGGAGCAAATGACTTCGGTCTCCATTCTTTGCGAGCCTTCGTGGTGCGGGTGCGCTTCTGGGCCGGGCCAGCGCTGCCTTCAGAGAGCATCTCTTCGAACACCTGTTGGTCGAAGCGGACGACCATCTTCTTTTGTGTGGAGCCAAGTTTGGCTGCATCTGATTGCGTCACCAACTCCTCAGCCGTGGAGAAGTTAGTCCCCAGCAGAGTCGCCATCGTATTTGCCATTGATTGTAAAAGAACAGAACAATTATCGGAGGACTGAACTTAGACTCACAATACAAACTCGCTCGCACAAAGAAAGCCTAGGGACGAAAACCTAGGTACAGCAGACTAAGTGCGATTGTTTATTTTTGATTCTGGGGGGTGATGATAGAGGCTCGGGAAAGCGACGGCCGCTCTGCCTTACTCCTTGGACGATCAGTATGCAGTCTTGACTCGGGGAAGATTTGCTCGGCGTTGACGAAGAAAGGCTCTTCTTGCTCCTCTCTGGTTGCTCTCTGGGCTTCTCTCTCTCTGTGATTGTCACGAAAAAAGGGGAACTCTCTCTCTGTGGGTATCTCTCTCTTCTTATTTTTTTTTATTATTGCCGCCCTCTTTTTTTTTTTATGGGAATGCTGCTGGCTATTTATAAGGGTGGGATGTGATTATTAGGGTTTGCTATCTGTTTGGAATGTCGGCGCTCCTTCATTCTATCTGGACCCTTGATCTTGATCATAACGAATCTCGGCCACTAATGCGGATAGCACCAAATCTTATGAGCAGTTAATGCTGATTGCTTTAAATCTTCGTGATTGGTTATGCTAATATCTGATTGCTCGCCACGTGTCTTGCTGATGATGTCAAATATTCTCGTTGGGATTCGGTCGAATCTTCAATGCCACGTCTTTTGATTGAAGATCCTGCCAGGGCCGCATAGAGTGGCCAATACTTGAACCGCAGGGAGATACCCTTCATGAGCCGCATGAGTCAACATCTCGTCGAGCCGTAGGAGACGAACTTTCCGTGAGCCTCATATGCGTGGTCTTTGCGAACCGCAGGAGACGACCTCTCCATGAGCCGTATAGTTTCTGTGGGCCGCATGTGGTATTGAGCCGCATAGGCCGGGCTATGAGTGGACCGCATATGGCGGATTTCTGTTAATCATATTAGAATGACGCCTCACGGAGCCGCATGAAGCTGTTCTTTAACCAAGCCGCATGAGACTTTTGCCACGTGGCAACATAGGATTTCTGACAGATCGGGTCAGAGATCTTCTTCTTTTTCCGAAGAATCTGTCATTATGGCAGAGCCATTATGACACTTTATGTCAGAGACGTCGCAGCCGTCGAGTCGTGTCAGAGCATTAAAATGAGGCCATTACTCCAATGGCCAACTGTAGGGGGGGTCACTCGTGGCATCGATTTGAGCCGCATGTCCCCGAGCCGCATGAGTCTGGGGGTCTCCTTTTTGGCCGCATAAAGCAACTCCAGTATGAACCGCATAGGCTTGCTGTCCAGAGCCGTATGGGTCATTATGCCTTTATTTCTAATATTTTCCATGCTTCTACACTAGCCTACCGAAAACCCCCTTAAACCATTCGGGTTCCTTCCGGCTACCTCCCCTGAGCGCGCGTTTCGGGATTAACCCCATCCTCCCCCCTCTTTTGAAGACTCGGGTGTTCCCGGGCCTGCCATTGTTGTTGTTGTTTTGGTTTTCCCAGCTGCAGCAGTTTCCTTTCTGCCCTGGCGTCCCCCTGTAGTCGGAGGTTTTGTAGATGCTTGGGCTATCTCCCGGCACCACCCTATTTTGGTCGTCTTTTAATAAAATTCTTGGTTGTCTGAATATATATATATATATAAATATATATATATATATATATACATGAATGTATAGGATGTTGAGTGTCTTTTTGACTAATTCAGTGAAGGGGGAGATGTGGACTGGTATAGGTTGGAGTTGGAGACTGTATGTCCATATGAGAGTATATATATGTCTTAAAAGTAGTGTATCCCATATATAGTATGGTATCCTATATATATATTATAAAATTGGAGGTGTTGTATAGGAGTGGAATGACTTGGGAAAAAGTTCAGACTTTGGGACTAATCCTTTGCATCAGTCCCCTCCCCAAACCTGTGAGTTGTGAACCAATTCAAAACTAATATGATATGGGCCTTTTTCATAAGCAGGGGAAGCAGTGACCTGTGCAAAAAGGAGTGCATAGGACAGTGGTTTAAATAGGACAGTAGATTAGGTTGTGTCCTATATTTTGTATGTAATTGTTGATTTAGATTTCAGATAAGTGGCTACAGGTTTGCGTACTATATATATACATATATATAATATATGTGCTAGGTTTAGATGAATAGGGAAAAGCCTATACGGCCGATACCGATACGGTTTCGCAAGTCTCAATCTGATACCGACCGATACCAATCCGATACCGACCGATACCGTATGATACCGACCGATACCGATCCTAGTACCTAAAGTGTATAGAGTATCCTAGAAGTGTATGTACGACTGGTATAGTATCTAGAGTGTATCCTTCCTACTCCCCTTCATCTCATTCGGGTCATGTGGCCTTATATTCCGCATCATATGATAACCAAAGCCTAGAGAATTATGAAAATATTAATATTAACCAAGGTTCACAGTATCGATATCGGTGTCAAAAGTAAAAAGTTTTCGATTGGTGAGAGGACGAGCCAGAATCCTTTAACGGAGGATTCTCTGTCAAAGGATTGGTGGTAGGGCGAGCTAGCATTCTCCGTTAAAGGATTCTGGCTCATCCCACCGCCAATCGAAATCCTTTTACTCCTGATGTTTATATTCAAACATCAGAAGTAAAAAGATTTTGATTGTTGGTAGGATGAGCCAGAATCCTTTGACAGAGAATCTTGGCTCGCCCCACCACTAATCCTTTGACGGAGAATCCTTCGTCAAAGGATTCTAGCTCGCCCTACCACCAATCGAATTTTTTTTTTTACTTCTGATACCTATATCGATATTGTGAACCTTTGTTAATATTAATATTTTCAAACTTCTCTAGGCTTTGGTTGAGGTGGATATCATATGATACGGAATAGGAGGCTGAGAGAGTTGAATGGGAAGCAGAGAAGTAGAGGAGGCCAGAGATGGGGCCTTCTTATTGGACAAGTGACGATACTCATTTAATACTCATGTATCTTTGTATCTATTTGGAATATACTCGAATAATATGTATCCATCTTTGTAGAATTATTGTTAAATGGATATGAATTACTATTTGCGACATCGTTCGTGGATGTACAATTATCATCCTAATAACATGTGCGGTGTGCGGGATGAATTTATACAAGGGATAGAGCAGTTCCTGCAGTTTGCCAAGGTGTTCCCTCAGTACATGGACCATACCAAAATTAATTGTCCATGTGTGAGATGTCACAAAATGAAATATCATCCAGAAATGGACGTGACATATCATTTGTACTCGAGAGATTTCATGCCAAATTACTATCAGTGGACCTTACACGAAAAACATGTGCCTTTAGCATCAGAGTTGGAGCCTAATTTACCGTATATTGATATCCTTGACCACGCTGGTTATGATGAAGGGTGGGTGAACATGGCTTTTGATGCTGTGGGGCCTAGTTTCGATCCGGACAATCATGATATGGCTGAGGAGGCACCGAATGCCGATGCTGTGAAGTTCATGGAGTTGCTGGAGAATACAATGACTCCTTTGTATCCTGGTTGTGAGGATCATTCACCGTTGGTGGTGGTTACAAGACTGCTAACCATTAAGTTCGATTTCAATGTCTCAAGAATGCTACAATCGAATCATCGAGTTGATTATAAAGATCTTGCCAGAGGGTACAAAGTTACCTACAGACTTCTATCGGTCTAAGAGGATGATGAGATCTCTCTAGATGGGATACGAGAAAATTGACGCATGTCACAACGGATGCATGTTGTACTACAAAGACGACAAGGATGAAGATGCATGCAGATTTTGTGGTGCTGATCGCTATAAGGCAACAAGTTCAAGTAGGACTCCCGGTGCAAGGAAGCCGACCGATTCGATGCACTACTTGACTTTGATACCGCAATTGCATAGGTTGTTTATGGTGAAGGAGACTACTGAGAACATGAGTTGGCACAGATGAGAACAGATCGATGGAGTTTTGGATCATCCATCCGACGGAGAAGCTTGGAAGCACTTTGATCAAAAGTATCCAGATTTTGCTTCTGATCCGTGTAATATAAGATTGGGGCTATGCTCTGACAGTTTTATCCCGTTTGGACTTTCGGGTTCCCAATATTCGTGTTGTCCAGTGATTGTCACTCTATACAACCTATCGTCGTGGATGTGTATGAAGGCTCCTTACATATTCCTAACTGTTATCATTCCGGGTCCGAACAATCCAAAGAGGAATATTGATGTGTACTTACAGCCGTTGATAGATGAATTGAATCAGCTGTGGGAAGTAGGTGCCAACACGTATGATATTTTAAAAAGCAGAACTTTCAGATAAGGCAGCACTGATGTGGACCATCATTAACTTTTCGGCCTATGAAATGTTATCTGGATGGAGCACTCATGGCCGTTTCTCATGTCTGTATTGCATGGACCGCACGAAGGCTTTTCGTTTGAATCACGGAGGAAAACCGTGCTTCTTCGATTGTCATCGACAGTTCCTGTCAAAGGACCATCCATTCTGGAGGAACATGAATGCTTTTTATGCCAACGTTGTGGAGAAGGCCAACCACTACTAAGGTGGACCAGAGACACGATATGGAAGGAGGTTAAGGATTTTCCAAGTGCTATCAAAGAGCCTACAAAGGGATACAAGTGTGATGAATTTGGCCGCACTCATAATTGGACAAAAAGAAGTATATTCTGGGACCTGCCATATTGGAGCACCAATCTAATCAGACATAACCTTGATGTTATGTATATCGAGAAGAACTTGTTTGACAACATAATTAATACTGTGATAAATGTTAAGGAAAAGATGAAAGATAATGCCAAGGCAAGGTTGGACTTGGAAGATATATGCAGACGTCCTGCGTTACATTTGATAAAGGAAGGCAATGGGAAGTATAAGCAGCCAAAGGCAATTTTTCTCTAGACATGGAGGATAAAAGGATACTTTGTAGGTGGATTCAGGACCTAAAATTTTCTGATGGGTACGTGTCGTATTTAAGAAGATACGTCGATCCGAAGGAGAACAAACTAACGGGTATGAAGAGCCACGACTGTCACGTATTTATGGAGAGGTTAATTCTGATCGTATTTCAGGAATTATTACCGTTGGTTGTTTGGGATCCGTTGACAGAGCTGAGCATATTCTTCAGAGATGTTTGTTCTACCAAGTTGCTTGTCGATTGTCTAGAAAAGCAAGATAAGGACATTGCGGTAACACTGTGCAAGCTTGGAAAGGTGTTCCCTCCTGGGTTCTTCGACTCCATGGAACATTTGCCAATTCATCTTTCCTACGAGGCACATGCTGGTGGGCCCATCGGTTATCGATGGATGTACCCATTTGAGCGGTATTTGAACCACCTAAAGAGAAAGGTAAAAAATAAGGCTCAGGTAGAGGGTTCTATTTGTGAAGCCTATATTTTCGAGGAGATTACAAACTTCTGTTCGATGTATTTCAAGCCACATGTTGCTAATAATAGAACAAGAGCTCCGAAAAACGACGATGGATATCTTGAATCTAAGGATGCAATACTGAAAGTCTTTAATGCTTTCGGAAAACCTTTGGAAAAAATAAAGAAAAGATATCTGAATGACGAGGAACTAAGGGCAACTCAGTTATATATATTACTCAACTGCGACGAGGACGAAGTGGGGAAGCTCGAAAGGTAAGTAACTAATACGTCCACATTTACGTCATCTATGCATGTAATAGTATCCAATATTACTATTACACTAATTGGCCGATGTGTTGTTATTTTCAGCACATTTAATGATGAGGTGAGGTCGAGTAGACAGTACATTACTGATGAAGAACAAGAACAGGAAATGAGACGTCATTTTCCTTCATGGTTGAGTGCATATGTAAGATGCTTAGTAATTAGTTTTTGTATATACACTTTACACGGTAACTAACAGAACACTGAATTTAATTTTTTATGTTGTGGTATTTAGGTCAATCGTTGTTGGCCCATTCCATGGTCACACTCGATTTTGATAATCAACATGCACTTCAGTCAATACACAAAATATACAAACTGCTGCTAATCATTTCAGGCTATATGTGAAATCAATATCAACGGACGTTGTACTGCATCAACAAGCAAAGATATTACCAATCTGAAGATGACTTTCAATGGATTTTTGTTTGAGTCATTTTACAGTTTATTCTGTATTTTACTTTTTATTGAGTCTAGGATTTATATTATAAAATCAACTAGGTAATACTGGCTTAGGTTTATCCCAGTCCAAATTTCTATT
Source organism: Iris pallida (assembly GCA_029216955.1). Taxonomy (NCBI): domain Eukaryota; kingdom Viridiplantae; phylum Streptophyta; class Magnoliopsida; order Asparagales; family Iridaceae; genus Iris; species Iris pallida. The sequence continues at coordinate 450,680 of JANAVB010029664.1, forward strand.
AAGCCTACCTATTTCCATTTCATCTTTACAAAATATTCCGTACAAACAGTTTTTGACAAATATTTCGAAATTTCCTTGACAGAACTCAAAACCGAGTTCGGTCCGAACTCTGTCCGAGTTCGGTCATTTTAAATTCAAAGTTCAGTTGCCTCCAAATCTGCGAGCAACGTCTCTATACAAAATATTTGCATCAGAACTCTGCCCGAACTCTGTCCGAGTTCGGTCCCAGAAAATACCTATAAATAGAAGAGAGTTTTTCATTTCAAATCATTCATTCACTCTTCATCTTCTCTTCTCTACTCACCAAGTGTTTTCAAACATTCTAAAGCTTTCAAATCATACCTATACATCTCTTAGCCAGAAGCCAGTAATATCTATGTTGATTTAGAGTCTTTTGGTGTCCAAGAGTTGTAAAGAGGTCGTTCCAAGTTCAGCAACTATCCTTGTTGTGGAGCCGGTCGTGCGCTCGTCACCAAGCACGGTGTTGTGAAGTTGGTCGTGCACTTGTCACCAAGTACGGTGTTGTAAGAGACTGCAAGCTCTCATTTAGCTTGTGCTATAGTGGATTAACATCGAACAAGAGTACTCGAGACTGGTTTAGTCCTCTCAGAGGGATACCAGTATACATCGCTGTGTCACTGAGTTTGATCTCTCTATCTCTTGCTGCATTTATTTACTGTCTCTTATTTACTGCCATAGTTATTCTTAAGATTTTAATTAGTGATTATTTTCTGCTGCACACACACTCTATTTACCCTCCCTCTAGAGGTGCTCAACGGTCCTACAATTGGTATCAGAGCGGGTTATATTCTTATATAACAAACCTCAGAGAGTATATATGGCAGCCGTGAAATCAATATTCAACGGTGAAGGGCAATCCACAAATAGACTCCCACTTTTTGATGGTACAAATTATACCTATTGGAAAACACGGATGACCTTCTTCTTAAAATCTCTTGACTTTGATCTTTGGTCTATAGTCTTTGATGGTTATAAGAAACCAGCACCCACAGTGGTTGAAGGCCTACTTGTAGACAAGCCTCATGACAAATATACTGAAGCTGAAAAAGCTAAGGCTAGTCTAGATGCTCGTGCCATCAATGCACTATTCTGTGCAATTGACAAAACGGAGTTCAACAGAGTTTCAACCTGTAAAACGTCTCACAAAATTTGGAAACTTCTTGAGGTAACTCATGAAGGTACTTCCCAAGTGAAGGAATCCAAAATTAGTAGACTAACACAGGAATATGAATCTTTCAAGATGAAACCCGGTAAGTCAATTACACAGATGTTCACACATTTTCTTGATATAACTAATCATTTGCAATCTCTTGGTAAGGATTACAACAATCATGAGAAGATCAGAAAAGTGCTGTGGGCTCTAACCAAGAACTGGAATCCAAAAGCCACAACAATCATTGAAGGAAACGATCTCACCACTATGTCCTTGGAAACACTGATAGGCAAGCTCATGACCCATGAACTTGATTTGCAAGAGTTTGAAGAAGCAACTCCAAAAGAAAAATCTATTGCCTTCAAAGCTCAAGCAAGAAAATCAACCTGCAATGACTCTGATGAAGAATCATCAAGTGGTGATGAACAAGCCCTACTTGTGAAGAACTTCAGAAAATTCTTAAAGTTTGAGAAATCAAGCAGAAGGAAGAGAGATATCCAAGAAAGCAATGAAGATGAAACCATTTGCTTTGGATGCAAGAAGACAGGGCACATGAAGAAGGACTGTCCAACTTCAAAGAAAAGCAGTCCATATGACAAATCAAGATCAAGCAGAAAAGCAACAACAGGTCGAAAGTATGCTAACACAAGTATATGGCATAAAAGTGATGCCAGTGATACAGAAGAAGAAGACAGACCCTGCGAAAATGCTAATGTCTGTCTTATGGCATTTGATAAGGTATCCTCAAACCCTCTATATGATGATTTTACTTTCGATGAATTAGAAAATGCCTTTAGCGAATTACTTGAAGATCACAAAACTGTGCTTGACAAGTATAAGCAATCTCGAAAAGAGATTAAGGCATACACAACCGAGATAGCTAGACTGTCCAATCTTATTGAAGATATTAAAGAGACGTCTACTACCGGTAACACGGAAAAGATAGCCAAACTCAAAGTAGACTATCATGAGGCTATCCTCAAGATTGAAAAGAAAGAAAGAGACTATGTCAAGATGCAAGAATTGTATGACATAGAGAAGAAGAAGCACTTAGTCACAGAACAATGACTCTCAGATATGACTGCTAGATATGAAGAGTCTATTACGATTTCTAAAAAGTTAGAAATCAAGTTAGGCAAACAGGCAATACCTGTGTCACAGCCTAAGTTTAGTCCTAATGCTAAGCATACACCTAAGAGGACTAAAAATAAGAAAGCACAGAAGAAACACGACTATCATCATGCTTTCACTTATAGGTTCTCCAAGAAACCAAACAAGCATGTAAACACAGTTTTAACCACATCTGGTTCTAAACTAACTTGCACTTATTGTGGTACACACGGACACATATCACAGTATTGCTTGGCAAGGAAACTTGTTGACAATCACACTTTATTCTGGAGACCTAAAACTAATCAGAATGGACCCTTCAGTAAATGGGTACCAAAGGATTTATCTACTTGTCTTGTAGGTGGACCCTCAACCCTCTCATGCTAAAAGTAAATGGATCCTCGATGGCGGATGTTCGCGACACATGACTGGTGATGCATCTTTGTTCGCTACGCTATCGATGAAGAAAGAAGGATACGTCTCCTTCGGAAATAATTTGAGAGGTGATATTATTAGTAATGGTACTGTAGGTATTTCTCCTTATCCAGTAATAAAGGATGTTTGTCTAGTAACAGAATTGAAACATAACCTACTAAGCATAAGTCATTTGACTGATAATGGTTATGGTATCAATTTTGTGAAAGATAAATGTACCATATATGATATGTCATCTGGTGATCCCATATATAAAGGGATTAGAGAAGACAATATTTATGTTTTCTTTTTGGAGAATACTAATAATACAGGTATATGCCTAGTAGCTAATCTAGATGAAAACTGGCTATGGCATATGAGACTAGGACATGCAAATATGGATACTATCTCACGACTCAGTACTAAGAAGTTGGTAAAAGGACTCCCCGAGATTCCATTCAAGAGAGATATGGTATGTACTGACTGTGAAAATAACAAAGCACATAGGTCTACCTTTAAATCCATCAATGTTGTAAGTACTTCTAGACCTTTGCAGTTAATTCATATGGATTTATTTGGTCCTAATAGAGTCGCTAGTCTTGGCGGTAAGCTCTACGCTTTTGTTATTGTTGATGATTTCTCTCGCTTTACTTGGGTTTACTTTTTATCAAACAAAAGTGATGCTATTTTTGAATTTCAAATATTTTGGAAAAATATACAAAACAAAAAAGGCTTCATGATTACTCGTATCCGAAGTGATCATGGTGGCGAATTCGTAAATTCTGATTTTAAAAAGTTTTGTGATGATAGTGGATATTACCACAAATTTTCTTGTCCTAGAACTCCCCAACAGAATGGTGTTGTGGAGCGGAAGAATCGTACTCTAAGCAAAATGGCTAGAGTCATGCTGAATCAGCATAATCTTCCTAAGTATTTTTGGACAGAAGCTGTTAGTACAACCTGTCATATTTTGAATAGGGTGTTAATTCGACCAATCTCGAAGAAAATACCATATGAGGTTTGGTTTGGAAGGGTTCCAAACATTTCTTATTTTAAAGTTTTTGGATGTCGCTGTTTTATCCTGAACACCAAGGATAACTTGGGAAAGTTCGACTCTAAAGCAGATGAAGGGATATTTTTTGGATATGCTGCTAAGAGTAAGGGATATAGGATTTTTAATAAAAGATCTATGATTGTTGAAGAATCTATTAATGTTACTTTTGATGAGCTAAATAGTCACAGATCTAGCGACAGTGATGATGAAGATACACATGCAAAGACTGAGAAGAGTCCTGTAGAAGATCTGAACCAAAAGGTTGATTCATTAAAATTTCTGCAAGATCATCCAGAAACACTTATTATAGGTGATGTATCTAAAGGTGTAAGTACACGCTCCTCTCTTAAGGATTCTGAAATAGCAGCAAATGTAGCGTTTATTTCTCAAATAGAACCTAAGAATATAGATGTTGCTTTTTCTGATGAGTTTTGGATTGATGCCATAAAAGAGGAACTAAATTAATTTGAGAGAAACCAAGTTTGGGAACTCGTTCCTAAACCTATTGGTCAATCAATAATTGGTACCAAATGGGTGTTTCGAAATAAACTTAGTGAAGATGGACAAGTTCTACGTAACAAATCACGTCTAGTGGCACAAGGTTATAATCAAGAAGAAGGAATTGATTATGATGAGACTTATGCTCCTGTTGCTAGACTAGAAGCCATCCGTATGTTTTGTGCATTTGCATGTTTTAATAATTTTAAATTATTTCAAATGGACGTGAAAAGTGCATTTTTGAACAGTTTTTTAAAAGAGGAAGTTTTTGTGAAATAATCCCCTGGTTTTGAAGATTTTCAAAAACCTGATCATGTCTTCAAGCTTAAGAAAGCACTCTATGGACTCAAACAAGCACCTCGTGCTTGGTATGAACGCCTAAGTGCCTTCTTACTTGATAATGGTTTTTCAAAAGGAAGAGTTGATACTACCTTGTTTATCAAATCTTTGAATGATGATATTCTCCTTGTGCAAATTTATGTAGATGACATAATATTCGGTTCTACTAACGAAAAACTTTGTCAAGATTTTGCTAAGTGTATGCAGAGTGAATTTGAGATGAGTATGATGGGAGAGCTAAACTTCTTCCTAGGACTTCAGATCAAACAGCACTCAAAAGGAACATTCATCAACCAAGCTAAGTATACGAAGGACATACTGAAAAAGTACGACTTCGAAAACGTAAAGCCAATCGGGACTCCTATGGCTACATCTACAAAGCTTGATTCTGATGAAAGTGGCAAACCTATCGACCAGCGTAAGTATCGAGGTATGATTGGTAGTTTATTATATTTAACTGCTAGTCGTCCTGATATTATGTTTAGTGTTTGCATCTGTGCACATTATCAGGCAAATCCTAAGGAATCACATCTAAGTGTCGTTAAGCGTATCTTCCGATACCTTAAAGGAACTTCTACATTCGGCTTATGGTATCCTAAAACCAAATCCTTTGACTTGATAGGTTACTCGGATGCGGAATTTGCAGGATGCAAAGTGGACCGTAAAAGTACCAGCGGCACATGTCATTTCCTAGGAAAGGCCTTAGTTTCTTGGTTTAGCAAGAAACAAAATTTCGTAGCATTGTCAACTACTGAGGCTGAGTATATCGCCGTAGGTCGTTATTGTGCTCAAATTTTGTGGATGAAGCAAACCTTAGAAGACAATAATCTGCACTACACTAAGATTCTTATTTATTATGACAACACTAGCTCCATTAATCTGACTAAGAACCCTATCTGTCACTCACGCACAAAACACATAGAGATACGTCATCATTTTTTATGTGATCATCAGCAACACGGGGATATCTGCTTAGAATTTATTGACACAGATCATCAACTAGCAGACATATTCACAAAACCATTGGCTGAAGATCGATTTAACATAATGAGGCGAGAGCTCGGTATACTTGAATTTTCAGATTCATAATGTAGTACGGTATTTAAAATAAATTTTATGACTTGAAACTTTGAAAGTTATTTAACAAAAATTATTTTGGAGTACAAGTCTAAAAAGGGTCTGTCTGTCACCACGACTACGGTCGAAGCGACGCGGTATTTAGGAGTTCCCCGGTGAACCTCCGTTAGCTGGGAAGTACCCCTACAGCTAACCCAAATCTGTTACTAAATTTAGGAGTCAATGTCATAAAGTTGAGTTTCATTTACCAAAACTGCCTTTATTGTCTCAAAAATACAAGTGACCGAACTCGGGCCGAACTCTGACCGAGTTCGGGCCGAGTTCGGTCGACGCTGTATTAAATTCTAGAACCGAACAGCCGGCCCTAACCTCTATATAAACCACTCTTCTACCTATCCTTTTCACTCACAAAATCGTGGATTCATCTCCTCCCTATCAAAAACATCTTCCTACTTCATCTTGGCAAGAGTTCTAGGAAATCTGGTGGACGATCCAACTCCCTTGTTCTTCCTCCTTTTCAAAAAGGTACTTCGCTTTTTCTTCTTCTTTTCCCATGGCTCCTAAGCGTCAATGAGGATCAACTCCCCAGGCTGGATCCTCTTCTTCTGATTATACTCCAGCCAGTTTATTTAGTCCAATTCCCTGCAGATGTCACCCTTGCCTACTTCAAGGAACTTATCTGTCATCCAAACCCTGTCCTCATAGGGTATTTTCACGACATCTGAACCAAAACTTTTATGAACTTCATCGACTTATTTTCTCTGTACTTCTTCCTAAGAAAGGATCCACTGATGAAGTTACTTTCTTAGAACTTTCTGCTTTGTACCACATTCACTTTGGTATTCCTTTTTCTATTCCAAAGACTATGATGGCCTGGATGCTGAACTGCAGAAATGTAGGACGCAATCTGGTGTATTCTAAGCACCTGGCTTCTATCTTCCGTCGGTTTGATATTGATCTTCAAACTTGTGCATACTCCACTCCAGTCGAGCTTACCAGATCACGTAGATTCCCGGCTCCACAGCTCAGCCTGCTCCAGATGTCGATGCTGAGGCTCCTCATCATGATGATGCTCCTGTTCCAGCCACTGCTCCAGGATTCGATCCAGGATTTTATCAGCGCTTTGATGACTTTGTTGATGTTTCTGCGCAACATCATCAAAGCTACCTTGATTCGGAGTTTTGCCACATCTATCAGGCTCAGGTGTTGCAGAACGGGCTTACGGATCTCCACTATAGCCTATCTCATGATCCAGTTCATCCGGTCACCATTCTGCCTCACCCAGGCTTTCCTGGTCCTCGGTTGGGAGATGAGGCATCCTTTCCATACTTCGACCCTACTGCAGTCTACTTTCCTCCTGAGGCCCTTGGCGGTGATGACCCCACTATGTGACGCGGACTCAGCTGTTGGCTAGTGGATAGTAGTTAGCTGATGATCTTCTGTTTTGATATAGTTTTTTTTGTCTAAACTTCTTAGTTAGACATTTTAGTATTCATGATTGTACTTTGCACTATTAGTGAGACATTTTCTGTACTATATTTCAGCACTTTCTTTCCATATAAGTTGTTTATGCTGTGTTCATGTATATCTTCAGCTTCACTTTGTCTTTTGTTTTTATTGTTGGCTTCACACATTACGGGAGAGCCAAAGTCATTTTTATATTGCCAAAGGGGGAGAAGAGCTATACATAACCAACCAAAACAAAACAAAATAAAACCATAAAACCAATCATCTCAGGTATTTTGTTTGTTCTATTTTTTAAGATATATTTTGGTATAGACTCAAGTTTGTCAATTATCAAAATAGAGGAGATTGTTGGCCCATTCCATGGTCACACTCGATTTTGATAATCAACATGCACTTCAGTCAATACAAAAAATATACAAACTGCTGCTAATCATTTCAGGCTATATGTGAAATCAATATCAACGGACGTTGTACTGCATCAACAAGCAAAGATATTACCAATCTGAAGATGACTTTCAATGGATTTTTGTTTGAGTCATTTTACAGTTTATTCTGTATTTTACTTTTTATTGAGTCTAGGATTTATATTGTAAAATCAACTAGGTAATACTGGCTTAGGTTTATCCCAGTCCAAATTTCTATTAAGCCAACCTATTTCCATTTTATCTTTACAAAATATTCCGTACAAACAGTTTTTGACAAATATTTCAAAATTTCCTTGACAGAACTCAAAACCGAGTTCGGTCCGAACTCTGCCCGAGTTCGGTCATTTTAAATTCAAAGTTCAGTTGCCTCCAAATCTGCGAGCAATGTCTTTATGCAAAATATTTGCATCAGAACTCTGTCCGAACTCTGTCCGAGTTCGGTCCCAGAAAACACCTATAAATAGAAGAGAGTTTTTCATTTCAAATCATTCATTCACTCTTCATCTTCTCTTCTCTACTCACCAAGTATTTTCAAACATTCTAAAGCTTTCAAATCATACCTATACATCTCTTAGCCAAATTAAAGCCAGTAATATCTATGTTGATTTAGAGTCTTTTGGTGTCCAAGAGTTGTAAAGAGGTCATTCCAAGTTCAGCAACTATCCTTGTTGTGGAGCCGGTCGTGCGCTCGTCACCAAGCACGGTGTTGTGAAGTTGGTCGTACACTTGTAACCAAGCACTGTGTTGTAAGAGACTGCAAGCTCTCATTTAGCTTGTGCTATAGTGGATTAACATCGAGCAAGAGTACTCAAGACTGGATTAGTCCTCTTAGAGAGATACCAGTATACATCGCTGTGTCACTGAGTTTGATCTCTCTATCTCTTGCTGCATTTATTTTCTGTCTCTTATTTACTGCCATAGTTATTCTTAAGATTTTAATTGGTGATTATTTTCTGCCGCACACACACACTCTATTCACCCTCCCTCTAGAGGTGCTCAACGGTCCTACAGTCCAGACGCAACACTAGGGATGAGTCTATTGAACTCTAGCCAAGGGTCCAATTTATTCCGTTAAAATCTGGCCAAGCTATTGTGTGAATGGATTTAGGTTTAAGTCAACAAATGCTCTAATCAGAGAGAACTTTTTGGATCTTGATTTGACCAAAAATAGTTATTTGTGTATCAGATCTACAAACTACAAAGATGTCCATCCGGACAATGATTTCTATGGCATCTTACGGAAGATTGTGGAGTTGACATATAACTTCGGCATAGAGACGGCCAAGATCGTGTTGTTCAAGTGTGATTGGTTCGATCCTATCCAAGATCAAGGTTAAAAAATTGACAAGCATGGTCTTGTGGATATTAACTACCGGCGTCGATATCAAGGATACAAACCATTTATCCTAGCAAGTTAGTCTCAACTCGTTTACTTCACTACTTATCCTAGACGGAGAACAACTAGGTTGGACTGGTGGGCAGTATACAAAACCAAAGCCAAAACTACCTACGATATTGACACTACAAGAAAAATGACGATTCTTGACGGTTTATAAGTTGATGGTCGTAAAAAACCGTCAAGAAAATGGCTTATCTTGACGAATTTAGCCTTACGTCAAGAAATACCTTATTTTATGTTAATTTAGCAATCTTACCGCATAATAGTTGACGGTTTTAGAGGATCCGTCAAGAAATATTATTTTATTTAATGTCGACTCGGTAATAACCGTCAAGTATTACATTTGCTGAAAAAATTTCAAAATTTTTCAACTGCCATTATAGTAAATTTATCAAACTTTTGATATTTGTTGACGGTCGATTTCTTAATTTAATTGAAGAATCAGCTACCAAAACTTTCAATCTCCCTCTCCACTTTCGATTTCCCTCGCAGAAAACCCTCTCTTTCTCGAGAGCCCTCTCATCTTCCTCAAGAAAATCCCTCCCCCTCAAGAAAACCCACTCCCTCAGCAAAACCCTCTCCTTCACCACTTTACTCGCACTCGACCCAGCTCTATTTCTTCACTGTCGATACCCGACCCATCTCTCCCCCTTAGCCGACTCGGAATCCCTAGCCCTAATTCGACTTCTGATCGGATTTGGAAGGCTTCGAACTCTATATAACGAACCCTACCCCATCTTTATCTCAAACCCTAAATCTGAGTTCTTTCCCAAATCCCTTGCCCTAACCCTAGTTCGTAAGGAAATAGGAGAATTAGCAGAAAATCGGAGGCACGTGCGAGGCAACCTTGCTTCCTACGCCGGTGACCGTCCACGATGCAAGCGTTTGAGACGCTGCTCCTCTTCTTTGGGCACGAGAAAGGTATATTTCCGTCCCGTGTCCCTTCGTTTTGGCTTTAGGTGGTGTGTCGATGATGACACGATCCCGTGTCCTCCAAAATTGGGATAGACAAATTTGACTTCATGTCTAGTTATTGATTTCATGTTTTGGTTTGGGTTCGATGCGTCGGTGCTCGGTTTTGTTACTGCGTTGAATTTAAAAAAAAAAGAGTTGGGAACAGTTAAATACTTGTTTCTCCAAGTTTAGTTTTCTCTAAAAAACAATTTGTTTTCTTTCTTAAGAGTCATTCACTTTAGTGCAGCAAACAAGTGCACTGCTGCTGCACAAACAAAAATTCCAAGCAGCAAACTGCTGCTGCATATGCTTGCAAGAAGTTTCTAACTGTTGTTGCTATGGTGTACACAGGATTGCGCTGATGCCATCCGAGGCAGGAAATGCCTGTTGTGCACTACACATATGTTTTCCTCCCTCCCTGTGACAGCTATAGAGAAGTGAATGTTACTACAAATACATATTTGTTGATGTCTGTAGAGATTGACTATTTGGTGTAGAAGCATGGAAAAGAATAAAGAAAGATCCATGCGGCCAAGGATCCCCATGCGGCTCAGAGAGCTCATGCGGCTCAGAGACCCATGCGGCTCAAGCATCTATGCGGCTCGAATAGTTCCATGCGGCCCAGAGAGGAGCCACGTGGCCCTCAACAGCTCTTCCCTTTATCTTCTACTGCATTTAATGCCTTGACGGCTTACAGCTCTGACCAATGACAGAAAGATGCAATAATGACTCTGTCATAATGTCAGACTCCTAGAGAAACGAAGGAAATCTCTGACACAATCCGTCAAACTCTAAAGACCTTTATGCGGCCTTGACATATGGACAGTCGTATGCGGCTCAGGCAGAGGCTACCCATGCGGCTCAGGCAGAGGCTACCCATGCGGCTCACGAGGACTATCTCCATGCGGCTCACGAAGAAAGCACCCATCATGCGGTCACCTACGCTCATGCGGCTCAGATCACCACCATGCGGTTCAAATGTTCAGGGGCCACTCCCAAGCAGCCTTGACACGTGGCCAGCCTTATGCGGCTCAATGGGGAGCAGTCCTCTTGCGGTTCAGATTTTCTAAAGACACGTGGCATGATAATGGGACACGTGGCATTAAATCGACCGAAATCCATCAACAAATCCCAATAAAATATTGGGATCAAATCAGATCATTTGCAATCAATCAAATTGAACACGTGGCAGGAGATCCGAGCTTAGCATAATAATTCGTGAGGATTTTTGGCAATCATCATTAATTGCCCACAGAGATTTTATGCAATCACATTAATTGCTCAAATCTGTTATGAACGGCCCAGATTCATTAATCCTTAACTGCCGACTTTTGAGAATGGACAATCATTGCAAACCCTATTGATGTCCCCCCACTCTTATAAATAGAAAGGTGCCATTCCCTTACAACAGGGATAGGGAGACGAAGGAGAGAGACATAGACGAGTAGAGAGGAGAGAGCAGAGAGAGAGAGAGCACTTCCCCCCCTCGGATCCAGAGAGTCAGAGAAAAATTGAAAGGAGAGCATTTCTTCATCAACGCCAAGCAGTTCTTCTACAGAGCCAAGGCTGCACCCCGATCGTCCAAGGAGTAAGGCAGAGCTGCCGTCGCTTTTTCGAGCCTCTATCGTCACCCCCCAGAATCTAAAATAAACAACTATACTTAGATTGCTGTACCTAGGTTTTCGTCCCTAGGCTTTCTTTGTACAAGCGAGTTTGTATTGTGAGTCTAAGTTCAGTCCTCCGATAATTATTCTGTTCTTTTACAATCAATGGCAAACACGATGGCGACTCTGCTGGGGACAACTTCTCCACGGCTGAGGAGTTGGTGACGCAATCGGATGCAGCCAAACTTGGCTCCACGCAACAGAAGATGGTCGTCCGCTTTGACCAACAGGCGTTTGAAGAAATGCTCTCTGAGGGAAGCGCTGGCCCGGTCCAGAAGCGAATCCGCACAAAGAAAACTCGCAGCGAGTGGAGGCCAAAGTTATTTGCTCCTCTCCAAGCTCTGGACGGAGTACTCTCTGCTGCCCAATACGATGAAGGCAACTCTCGTGCGGTCCCACTTCAAGCCATAGAGGACTCTGCTGTTCCCAAGTCCGACAGAGGAAAGTACTACGATACTGGACTTGCAGGGGCAAAGAGCGATTCTATGTGCTCCAGGAAGAAATCGAACAAGGGCACTAGCCGCAAAACGAAGACTCATACGGCCAAGATTGCCAGCTGCATGAATAATGACCATGCGGCTGAGACTGCTAGCCAAATGCATAATACTCATACGGCCAGGATTTCCAGCCGCATGGAGAACACTCATACGGCCAGGATTTCCAGCCGCATGGAGGAGACCTATGTGGCTACGACTGCCAGCCGCATGAAAATTATTGATTCCAGCCGCATGACGCCTACTTCACGCGGCTCTGTCTTCGACCGCCTCTCCTATGGTCCTGATCTCTTGTGCTCCCAAGAAGACATGTCTGACTCTCTCCAGCACCACTTAGACTCTTTCTACTATATGCCCTCACGCACTAGAGTGAAGAAGTCTAGGACAGCACGAGCTTGGCAAGCTCGGTCCGCTGATCCGACCTCTGACCATCCGAGCGTCCCACATACTGTTATGCGGGCCTCTGATGGAAAGTTGTACAGAACCACTCGAGTCCAGCCCCCGGCGGCAAACGGACAAAAAGGTTCCCAAAAGTCTCCCAAAATCCAGGGAGCAAACATGGTCGATCCGGACCCATCTGACTTGCGTGAGGCCATCATCCACAAATACAAGGAAAGAGAAGGTGCCTCGGGGTGCAAAGAGTCCTTCCACGGACGCCACTGCACCCAAATCATCGTCAACTGCTGTTGCAATAACGTGACGGTACGAGAAGACCGGCAGTCCGTCTTTCAAAGACTGCAACAACTATGTTCAGAGGATGAGGCACCTCCCGTCGTCTCCTGCAACTCTACTCAGAAAATCCCTGCCGATGGGAGAGGAAAGAAGACCAACGTTCCCAGCCCGAAGATTTCAACCACTATGACTAAGAGACTATCGTCTAAACGGGTGCCCACCACCGGAGTTTTCTAAGGTACCCGTTCAAAGACGAAATCTGCTACAGTGGGAGATTTATCGTCCATACCACTGGGGGTTGCTGGGACTGGGGGTAGCACTCCTCATAACATCCACGATAATCCGATGTTCCAAGGAGATGAGCCTGAGGAAACAACTCTCCCATCAGATACAGCAAGGGTCGACGTCCCCGAGGACGTCCACGACTCCCAAGATGAAGCAAACTCTGAAGCTGGGGGTACTATCCCTTCTGAGTCCGAACCAGAGGAGAACATTCCCACATACCCCGATGACTTCTCACTACAGGGGTATGATTCGGAGGGCACGTCCTCCACCGTTCTTTCCATCTTCCCTCATGTAAAGACGGTGTTCATGACGGACAGCAACCAAGGTGGTTCCAGTGATCGCCAACGCATCGACACTCTGGAGGCCATACTGCATGTCTTAGTTAAGTCTATAGACGAAATCAAAGCGGCCCTCCCAACTCTCCAAGGAGGGATACCTGGCCAAATAAGCACGGGTCCCACGGTCAATGCGGACTCGAACTCAGCGGCACCGAATCCGGGTAATAATCCTCCCGAAATAACGGCCCCCACCGCTGTAGATGAGGCCAGAAAAGCAAAAAGAGAGGTCCAGGAGCTCCGAGCCATGTTTCACGCTCAAAAAACCTCTCAAGACCTCAGAATACGGCAACCATACCCTGCTACATGGAGGGATGTCAAGATATAAGCCGTTCAATATCAATCCTTATGATGGCAAGACCTCCGCAAGTCGGTACATCACTTACTTCGAGGTCACCACCGACCATGTGCCCCATGACAATGCCATCCTTACACGATTATTCATCGGGGCATTGGAAGGAGTCGCCTTCGACTGGTATCGCAACCTGCCGGACAACTGCATCCACTCCTTCGCCAGCTTCAAGCGCATGTTCTTGGAGAGATTTTATGAAGTAGGATAGGACATCACGATGTCCACCCTCATGGACGTCGTCCAAGGAAAGAAAGAGCTGACAAGGAACTATATTGAGCGGTTCTACCAAACCGCCATGAAGCTGCCGTCCGGTAATCCGGATTCCTCCTTAATTGAAATTTGCCAAAAGAGACTACTTCCAACAATCAGCCTCTGGATGGGCGAAAGTCAATTCAAGGACTGGAAGACGTTTATTATCAGTACCACTAGCGTCGAAGAACGATTGAAGAAGGCTCACCAACTGGGATTGCACATCTCAGAAGGAGAAGACAAGGGCAGGCGTCCCAACACCAACAACAACAATGGGGGTAGCTCCTCCAACAATCGGGACAACAAGGGCAAGCAGGCTATGGTGGCCGACACAGCCCAGAAACCCGAATCAAAATCGACAGATAAGCAATGGCCACAAATGACCTACTCCTTCGAAGACAGCCACGTCAAGCCCATCTTGGACATGCTCATACAAGGAGACAGAATTCAGCTCCCTCCACCAAGATGGGAACCTCGGTTGGCAGAAATGGAGAACCCAAAGTACTGCCATTACCACCGCTACGTCTACCATGCTACATACGACTGCTACCAACTAAAACGGTACATCCAAAATCTCATCGATTCGAACGCTCTGGCCATCGATTTTGAAGAGGTAACTGTGGCAGCCAATATGGTGTCAGTACAATTTGGCAGCTTCCCTCCAATAGAAACTCAAGACGGTGTGGTCCCCATCCCTCTGGCGATAATGGAGATTGCTAATCTTCCACCTCCCCGAGATCAGGCTGCTGGTCTAGTGCCCCTCACCACATCACGGGGGGAGGTCATGTGGGTCAATCCGGACCTGGTACTCGAAGTGACTCAATCCACCCCCCCTTCCGTTCACAAGAAGAAGAGTGGAAAAGACAGATCCTGCCGCACAATCTCGGTAGATATCGAAGAAGCCACAGCTGTTGTCACGCTCCGCTCCCGCAGGAGCGATCGTCCTCGCTAAGGCGTGATGCCGCACGGGCCTAGGTTACGCCCGTGCAAGGCTAAGTCCAGAAACGACTGATTTGAGCTAGGCCATAGAGTCGCACAGCGTGTCCCCCATTTGCAGCGGAAAGTAAATGAACACAATTTGAAGCGAATTCAACTCTTTATTGACATTCAAAAAGTTTACAAGCGGCGATAGGCCGATATTACAAATCGCTCAAGCTTTCTCTCTCTCTGAAACATAAAAGGCGTGCCAAGTAGCTTACAACATGGAATGATTCATGGCGATGTTCCGATACATTATGTCCTGTATATGGTACTTCAGCTCCTTGCAACGCTCCAAGGCTCCAGAGATAGCTCCGCACCTTAGCACGTTCTCTAGAAGCTCCATACCCGCCGGCGTCTCCTGTATCCTGCAAGCAGACTGTGGGGTAATCAGTACATTGTTATGCACTGGTGGAGAGGCTAGCTCGCCCACAATGCTATCATTACCAAACACATTCCATTCACTTTTGTGCATCTCTATCATTCATTATCTTTCTAATCTTGTCTTAGGATTAATTTCATGGCATATGTCATAACCTATCCCGTGTTGCCAAATTCAAGTGTCGCATGGAAATACATGCACGACTTACCCATACTTACAGTCCGGCCTTTCCTGTCTAATGTAAACCAAGTTAGTCAACAATTCATATGAAATAACTTAACGTAGTCCATACAAGCATTCAATGTCAAGTGCGTGTCCTTGCCTCGGGTTTTAGCACGTCGTAAGCACGTTTTCTAACTGGTTTGCTCGAAATACTCTTGATCATTTTGTGTATTATATTCAGAACTATTCAGAAAGTGCTTTGTACAGTTACTTAGACTACTTTGATTTCAATGCAAGGACTTGCACGTAGATTGCCACCAGCAAAGCCCTCTTAAATCTATATGCACCGGTCGCTGGCATCATAAGCCATCTTGGACACATCCCAGCGTAGTATTTCTCAACTAGTGTAGGGTGAGGACTGGCACACACCCCGTTAGTCTCTTGAAATACCTCTGTACTTACGTCCCCCGGGTGGCCAAGTCCGCACCCAGGCAGCCCGTAAGCCTTGACTTGATCCCGCCTAGGCCGGCCACGATCCTCCCTTTGATCATGCCGCGGAATCTGTATCACCCGTGCACGGGTCCATCTACGACCATTTCGTATTTTATCGTCATAGGCTAACCCTTAGCCACAATGCGTTATCGACCAGGTTGGCGTCCGTGCAGCACGGGTAGCGAGTCCCGTTGCACGTGCCCGTCACACCTGTCGCTAACTATTTCTTTCCTTCTTATCTTTTTATTCATTCTTTCTTTCACTTGTCCATTCGTTCATTGGTTCATTTTCGTATTCATCCATTCGTTGATTCATTCATTCACTCGTTTATTCGTTCATTCTTTCATTTATACATTATGCAACTTCCCATGTGGGAGTCGCCTTGGCGATCCATCGGTACCATAGTCTTTCAATATTGCTAAACTTTACTCGGAACGACTATGTTGATAGTCTTCCCGTTTCATTGTTGTAAACCATTCATTGTTTCATTGTTGAACGCATAAAGGACTTGAACGTAAGCTTGTGCCTTAGCACGAGCGTGGAGCGCGGTGGGAGAGTTCTCGTATTTTCTATGTTCCTTTCCATATTCTATACAAGCATACAAGATGGGATTAATCCCTTAGCTTGGTGCGTTGGGTCATTTATTAGCATGCGCGGTGTTATCGCCTAGCGATTTCAGTGATAGTGTCTGTATTATTATGTGTCTAGGCTAAGCAAAGACGGGTTCATCGGAGCCACCCACCTTAGCGATGTTCGTATCGGCCGAGCGACACTCCGAGTGCGCCTTTGAAAGTCTAAGTCTGGATTCATCTTGACGGGCCAATGTAAGCCTTGCATCGATTCTTCATCTGGTCGATGCCAACTCTTCGGGTCGACGGCTCGCTTGAGTCGTTGCACTTGCCGTTTGAATCGGCGTTTCGCTAGGGCGGAGCGGGTTATTACATAATACACCACTCAAAACAAGTCTCGTCCTCGAGACTTTCTAAGTATAGGTCATCCTACCGTTCCCTAACTCATGTCGTGTGCGTATCGTAGACAATTCCTATCGACTGGACTTATCACTCGATGGCATCGAACTATACTCGATACCATTCCAAGTTCCGTATCGCATACATTTGGTCGATTTTTATTGAATAACTTTTCATTCATTTTAGAGTTGATGGCACTTATTCAATTCAACCGTTTCTTCGACTCGGTTGCTATTTTGACGTATCATGGAACTGAAACGGTCGTACGAGGTGCGTTATAATTCGTCAAACGTGAGAGACGTAAGCTGAGACAAACTCACTCATTTGTTCATGTGCATCTCAACACCCACTTACAGCTGCATTCGAGTTCATCATATCGCTGAGTTTGGATCGTGCACGTATCCAAGGCGTCCCTTGAATACGTACATTTCAACCAAGCTTAGCGACTAGCGAAGTCGGACAAGCTACTTGTGATAGTTTTGATTTGCCGATCGCTTTGCTAACTTCGATTTAAAACCGAACTCATGTGTGTATCACATATCGTTTATCTCGGTCCTCGAGATGATTCGATTCGCTTCTCAAGCGTTATTGTCCACGAAATTAGTATGATTTCTTCTTAGCGGGGTCGACCAAGCCTAAGTAATTTTCGTCCAATTCAAAACCAAGTATTGCACCATCATCAAGTATTTCTTCCTATCAACGATTCAATTCGTTATTCTAACTTTTACTTGCGCATCATCCATCCCTATCATTCCCTTCGTTTGGGGCCAATCTCGTCGTCGTTCACGCACACTCCCAGTTCTCTGTCCTACTCTAAGTCTTGTTTCTCCAAGTCTATCGTCCATCCAGACGATGCTGTAAATGCCATCGCACAGGTTCAATCACTCGGCATACGGTCGTCCGTCTATCCGCTAGGTCAGCTCACAAGATCATAGTTACACGTCAGGTCCGTGGCTCGTCGCGCAAGGCCGTTGCACGACGCTCGCCCCAAATCCTATGGTCAGACCATTTGTTCGTTTGTACGGAAGTTTCTACCCAAGTTCGTTTCACTCAAATTTCTAAACATCGAGCATGATCACCTAATTCGTATCAAGACTTACGTTGCACATATTCAATTTCGTTCAATCACCAGTTCTAACCAATTCGTGTATTCAATCACGAGGTCATCCAGCTCGACAATACATTGTGTCCCAATCTCATGCGAGTCCGATTATCCACGACGGTTCATGAATCACCATGTAACGCTTCCGCGGAATAATCATTCTCATCGGGGCATAACTCTTGTTTGAGTTTTAGACTAACCCATTCTCGATACGCGGATTGGACCTACTCAATCCTCAAGTTCAATTCTTCAAGCACATAAATTCATTCTCGAGTCCACCTTCGTGTCAAACCACAAGTCGAAGCAATCAGATTGCCACGCCATCCAAGTTCAATCACTCCCGCTGTATGAATCACCATATCAGCGCTCACACGGAGTGATCGCCATAATCCGACGCGGCGCATGTGCGAGGCTGGAGTTGCGCTCGCTTAAGACAAGAACGTCAATGTTGTGGTTGTCAACGAAGCAAATCCAAGCATTCATATTTTCATCCAAGCAAAATCAATTCGATAGTCTGACCGTCATACATTCAACTAGAAATTCCTCGAGCTAAATCTATCTTTTTCTCGACACATTTTTAACATCCCAAGTATAGCATCCAACGGGATAATAACATTTGCACGATCGTCATTCGTCGAGTCAGAGTACCCCCGAGTTATCGTATATCAATCTTTGATACGCCTCAATACCATCGACGATATGCGTAACCTGACGATCTTCCTTTGTAACCGATTTCGAGTCGTGCGTTGATGCTGTTGTCCGAGTTGGATATTCCATAATTTTATTTAATATTCAAGATCAAGTTCAACTGCTATTCCTCAAGCTAGTTTCAAGATCATTGTTCAAACTCAAGTCACATTCATTTCTATCAATCCGAAATCGTACGTGCGATCCTCGAAGTTTTCTCGATCAAGTCCATTTATTTTCATTCATTGTTCCGAACCATTTTCTAACTCGCATTGCACATTGACAAGTTGTCCAGTGACATCTCGTTCGGGACTTTTGAAGTCACGGCCAACTAAGCGTGACACGTTCTAAGGCTTTGCACGATTGCATCGCTTGCCGACATACTCGTACGATCCGTAAATCCTTTAGTCTCGCTCGAACAATTTCTATGACGTCCATACACCACTCAGGGTTTGAGCCACTCGACTAGTCGTCGACACTCATTCTTACTCTTCTCCGAACCTATCACATACACCACTCGGATTCAAGCCATACGATCTAGTCCTCAATTACGTTCGCGTCATGCGCTAAGATATCCTTCAGATTCGTTCGACGAATCTCTAGCGTAATTGCTCGCGTCGCCTCGACGTACTAAGTCGTTCGTATTAATCCTCAAAATCCAAGCCAATATTTCGTGCACGCCTAAGCGTTAGTTTGATAGCGTTCCTATCGATGTACACTCTAAGTGTAGCTTCGTTTCCGATCGAGCGGTACTTGATATCGCTCGTAACTTGATTGCACCAAAAGTCGAGGTGCGCGACACGCGGCACAATATAACCAAAAGGTCGTGTGCATAGCTATCCCGTGCGGACTATATTCGAGTTCACATGCTCACTTATTCTCGTTCGAGCGATAATCGATCTCACTCGCAACTCGTTTGCACCAGAAGGTCTAGGTGCACGATACTCTGCACAACTTAGCCAAAAGGCTGCGTGCATAACCATCCCGTTCAAACTATACTTTGGTCTCATGTATTCGTTTGCTGTCAGCGTAAGCTCATTCAAGCAAGCACTGTGTTTGCTAACTCTTAGCATCGGTTCCTTCCAACTCAAGTCCATCGTGGTGGCACAAAGGCCTTCGCCTATAGATCCCGTCCAACCGAGTACTCGTACGAGCTTTCGAAAATATTAGACTTATTATATGGAACATCCCAAGGCACAACGAGAGAGAGCGTACAATTATTTTGTTTCAAAACTGAGCTTTTAAAACTGAGAAAATTGAAATGAAGTCCAAGGACGTAAAGCCGTGCTCTGATACCAATCTGTCACGCCCCACTCACGCAGGAGCGATCGTCCTCGCTAAGGCGTGATGCCGCACGGGCCTAGGTTGCGCCCGTGCAAGGCTAAGTCCAAAAATGGCCAATTTAAGCTAGGCCACAGAGTCGCACAGAGTGTCCCCCATTTGCAGCGGAAAGTAAATGAACATAATTTGAAGCGAATTCAACTCTTTATTGATATTCAAGAAGTTTACAAGCGGCGCTAGGCCGATATTACAAATCGCTCAAGCTCCCTCTCTCTGAAACATAAAAGGCATGCCAAGTGGCTTACAACATGGAATGATTCATGGCGATGTTCTGATACATTATGTCCTGTATATGGTGCTTCAGCTCCTTGCAACGCTCCAAGGCTCCAGAGATAGCTCCGTGCCTTAGCACGTTCGATGGAAGCTCCACACCCGCTGGCGTCTCCTGTATCCTGCAAGCAGACTGTGGGGTTATCAGTACATTGTTATGCACTGGTGGGGAGGCTAGCTCACCCACAATGCTATCATTACCAAACACGTTCCATTCACTTTTGTGCATCTCTATCATTCATTGTCTTTCTAATCTTACCTTAGGATCAATTTCATGGCATATGTCATAACCTATTCCGTGTTGCCAAATTCAAGTGTCGCATGGAAATACATGCACGACTTACCCATACTTACCGTCCGGCCTTCCCTGTCCAACGTAAACCAAGTTAGTCAACAATTCATATGAAATAATTTAACGTAGTCCATGCAAGCATTCAATGTCAAGTACGTGTCCTTGCCTCGGGTTCTAGCACGTCGTAAACACATTTTCTAACTCGTTTGCTCGAAATACTCTTGATCATTTTGTGTATTATATTCAGAACTATTCAGAAAGTGCTTTGTACAGTTACTTAGACTCCTTTGATTTCAATGAAAGGACTTGCACGTGGATTGCCACTAGCAAAGCCCTCTTAAATCTATATGCACCGGTCACTGGCATCACAAGCCATTTTGGACACATCCCAGCGTGGTATTTCTCAACTAGCGTAGGGTGAGGACTGGCACACACCCCGTTAGTCTCTTGAAATACCTCTGCACTTACGTCCCCCGGGTGGCCAAGTCCGCACCCAGGCAGCCCGTAAGCCTTGACTTGATCCCGCCTAGGCCGACCACGATCCTCCCTTTGATCATGCCGCGGAATCCGTATCACCCGTGCACGAGTCCATCCACGACTATTTTGTATTTTATCGTCATAGGCTAACCCTTAGCCACAATACGTTATCGACCAGGTTGACGTCCGTGCAGCACGGGTAGCGAGCCCCGTTGCACGTACCCGTCACACCTGTCGCTAACCATTTCTTTCCTTCTTATCTTTTTATTCATTCTTTCTTTTCTTTCTTTCACTTGTCCATTCGTTCATTGGTTCATTTTCGTATTCATCCATTCGTTGATTCATTCATTCACTCGTTTATTCGTTCATTCTTTTATTTATACATTATGCAACTTCCCGTGCGGGAGTCGCCTTGGCGACCCATCGGTCCCATAGTCTTTCAATGTTGCTAAACTCTACTCGGAACGACTATGTTGATAGTCTTCCCGTTTCATTATTGTAAACCATTCATTGTTTTATTGTTGAACGCATAAGGGACTTGAACGTAAGCTTGTGCCTTAGCACGAGCGTGGAGCGCGGTACGAGAGTTCTCGTATTTTCCATGTTCCTTTTCATATTCTAAACATGCATACAAGATAGGATTAATCCCTTAGCTAGGTGTGTTGGGTCATTTATTAGCATGCGCGGTGTTATCGCCTAGCGATTTCAGTGATAGTGTCCGTATTATTATGTGTCTAGGCTAAGCAAAGACGGGTTCATTGGAGCCACCCACCTTAGCGATGTTCGTATCGGTCGAACGACATTCCGAGTGCGCCTTTGAAAGTCTAAGTCTGGATTCATCTTGACGGGCCAATGTAAGCCTTGCATCGATTCTTCATCTGGTCGATGCTAACTCTTCAGGTCGACGGCTCGCTTGAGTCATTGTACTTGCCGTTTGAATCGGCGTTCCGCTAGGGCGGAGCGGGTCATTATAGCTGTCGTTACCCGGTCTGGGGCACAATCCCAACCTGTGGCTGATAATTCAGCTGAAGATCATCAGCCAGCTACTGCTAACGGTCCGGGACCTGCTCAGCCTCCGACGACCGACAAGCCTAGGCCGAAGGAGACTCGCTTTGATAAATCCCTCCGAAAAGAGGCACCGCAGGGGCTGGAGAGGCCCTACAACTTCGACATCTTGGCGCAATTGGCCAACACACCGGCCAAATTGTCATTATACGAGCTCCTGAGACTCTTAAAGGATGTTTGTGCGACTTTGAGCGAGGCACTTCAGAATGCCGACGCCTATCTGGCTCAGGTCAACCTCACAGGAGAGAGCCCGCCTGCAGATATCCAAGACAGCACTTGCACGGGAGCAATGCCCAACATCATATTCACTCCGTAGGATATGCTCATCAAAACCAACCTGCACGATCGCCCGTTATATTACACTGGATACATCGGCGACGTAAAGGTGGATCGGATGTACATTGATCATGGTTCTTCTATAAGCATCATCTCGAAGGGTCTGTTACATCACCTCCGCATTCCTATGCATCGCCTGACGTCAACAAGCACCGCCATCAGCGGTTTTAATTCGGGCAGGAGCTACCCGATTGGAAAGATTCGCTTGAAGTGCCAAATTGGCGATCTTCACTCAGAAGTAACCTATTACGTCATAGATGCGGACACTTCTTACAATATCCTCATGGGGCGTCCCTGGATACACGATTACATGATCGTGCCTTCCACGCTGTACCAGTGCTTCAAGTATGTCGACAAATACGGCTTCGTGAGGACAGAATTTGCCGACATCGATCCCTTCAAAGGGGTCGAATCCTACTACTCAGACTCCTGCTTATACAAAAAGTCGAAGAGGCACCTTGTTGAAGGAGATGTGCAAGCTCATACCGAGACAGCCACATGTTCAGAAGAACCTCTGACGATCCACCTCCAAGCTCGCAAACCTGGCAAGTTCGCAACCCTTACAGCCACTCTGCGTAAGGACGCAATCAGCCTCTCAGCACAAGAAGAGCAAATGATAATCCGGCTGCCAAGGTCCGGCTAAGTGCCAAGACCCACAACGGAGCCACTGACAATCAGGCTGCCTAGAGTCGGCCAACCACAAATGGAGAAGCTCAACCCCTCCGACAAGCCAATGACGATATGCCTTCCCAAGAAGAATCGTCACCCCGATGCAAGGTCTGGGGCTTCTAG
This sequence comes from Iris pallida, assembly GCA_029216955.1. Classification (NCBI taxonomy): domain Eukaryota; kingdom Viridiplantae; phylum Streptophyta; class Magnoliopsida; order Asparagales; family Iridaceae; genus Iris; species Iris pallida. The sequence continues at coordinate 473,986 of JANAVB010029664.1, forward strand.
CGAGCCAACAACTTCCCGCCCAGCATTGAGTACCAAACTGGAGGTCGTTAGTTTGCCAACGACTCCACGTTCTGCTCCACCAACAGAACCCCTGACGATCAAGCTGCCCAGGTCATCCTCTCAGTCTTCATTTATACAGGGGGTGGCCGAAGAAGAACCAGAGCTAGCCAAGTATGTGGCTGCCCACACTGATATTCCCTCCGCAGATGATGTAATCCTGCTAGAAAAGATACCTTACTTCATCAATAAAGGGCTACCTTTGAACTACATCGAGCTTGATAAGCTCTGTACAATGTATGCTATGGAACACGGTATAGGCACTCACCTACACACACAGGTGACAAATGTGTACACCGCAAACCAGCTTACTCCAGTGGAAGACGCTTACCGTATAATCAAGGGAGGGGACCATCCAATCATCTTCAGTCGGAAGGAACACCCACAACCCTTCACCATAGAAGAAGTCGACCTTGAATCAGATGCCGAGAGACTGCCTCTGTATCTTTATAGCCCCCAATCCAAGTACCTCATGCAAAAATAGGGGTATGACCTGGAGACTATGCCAGGCTTGAGCTACGGCACTGGGCGACGATTACCTATAAAGCCACCAGTCCCGGCTGGCAAACCACGAGACTACTACAGCAAGACCCGATGTGGATTAGGGTATGTTACGCCCACAAACGACCCCTGAAAGTTCAAATAAGGAATGCGACTGGCATTCACATTCAACCGGGTCACCAACTTTTGATTCGGACACCAGCATCGGAGACGTATTCAGACAAGTCCTGTCAGTCAACATGGCATTCGCCGACGCTTACGAAAAAGATGAAGATATGCCTGAAATCCTCAAGCTAGAGCCGTGGGCCCAACAGTTGGATACACAATGGAAAAAATGGTTCGAACAGAGAGAACCTCCTACTGAAGATGAAGTTATACAGGTCGACCTCGGCGACGAATCTTCTCCAAAACTAATCTTCGTCAGTAAAAGCCTAACAGACAAAGAGCGAGAGTCGCTACTGGAACTTATCAAAGAGTACATTAATGTGTTCGTCTGGAGCTATAAATACATGCCGGGGTTGAATCCCGATATTGCTCTCCACAAACTCAACATTCGGCCAGATGCAAAGCCAGTCAAATAACAATAACGACGCTTCCGCCCAGGCATCATGGATGCAATCGAAGCCGAAGTCAATAAATTGATAGCCAGCGGCTTCATACGTGAGGAGCAACATCTAGACTGGGTCGCCAACATAGTACCAGTCCTCAAGAAGAATGGAAAAATTCGAATCTGCATCGACTTTCGTAATCTGAACGAGGCATGCCCCAAAGATGAGTTCCCCCTCCCTATCACGGACATCATGATCGATAACACATGCGACTTCGAACGCATGTCATTCATGGATGGTTTCTCGGGGTACAACCAAATTAAGATGTCTCCTGACGACGAAAAGCATACATCATTCCGAACACCGATTGGCACATACTGCTACACAGTCATGCCTTTCGGTTTAAAGAATGCTGGCACCAGATATCAAAGGGCTATGAGTATCATCTTCAGGGACCACTTGTGCAAGACCGTGGAGTGCTATATTGATGACATCGCCATCAAGAGTCGTTGCAGGGGTGACCACCTCCAGGATCTGAGGACGGTATTCGACCTGATGCGAGCACACAACCTGAAGATGAATCCCACAAAATCTTTCTTGGGCGTATCCAGCAGAAAGTTCTTGGGTTTTATTATTACCGCCCAGGGTATCCATGTAGACCCTGAGAAGACGAAGGCAATCATGGAGATGGGTCCCCCGAGAAATCTTCGAGAACTTCGAGGCCTCCAAGGGAGGCTAGCTTACATTAGGAGGTTCATTTCCAACCTCTCCGGACGTTGTCAGCCATTCACCCATCTCATGAAGAAGGGCGTTTCATTCGTATGGGACGAAAATGTCAGCGTGCCTTCGACAACATCAAAGAATATTTGTCGAACCCTCCAGTCCTGGTGGCCCCGGTTGCCGGGAAGCCATTCCTGCTCTATGTACGAGCAATGGAGCATTCCCTCGGCGCTCTGCTAGCACAAAACAATGATACAGGCCATGAGCAAGCTATATATTACCTCAACCGAATGATGATTGGGCCAGAGCACCGATACACTGCCGTGGAGAAGGAATGCCTCGCCCTGGTGTTCGCCATTCAAAAGACGCGGCACTATGTCACAGGACAAACCATACATGTGATTTCATGAGTCAACCCTCTCAGGGTCCTCATGACTAAACTAGGAGCACTCAGCTCTCGCCTCGCTACATGGGCAATATTACTGTCCCCCTACCATATGATCTTCGTCCCACAAAAGGTTGTTAAGGGTCAAGCCCTGACAGACTTTTTGGTAGCTCACCCAGGCTCGGAGTCGTCCAGAATATATGAAGGAATCCCAGATGAGGTCGCCGACTCGCATGCAACCTCTCACGATGATATATGGCGAATGTTCTTTGACGGCGCCTCAAGGACCGGACCTAAGGGCAACATCGTCGTCGGAGTTGGGGTAGTGCTAGTTTTTCCTTCCGGATTGGTCATCAATCGCGCTTACTTCCTCACAGAACCCTGCTCTAACAATGTGGCCGAGTACAATGCTTTGGTCATTGGCCTCCAACTTGCAAGAGAGCTGGGGGTAGAATATATTGAAACATACGGTGTTTCGCAGTTAATCGTCAATCAGATTCGGGGTTTATACGAAGTCCGCCATGAAGACATGATCCCCTATCACCAAATAGCGATCAATATTATCTCGTCGTTCGAGGGGTTCTTCATCGAACACGTTTCCAGACTCCGAAATATCGAAGCCGATGCCCTAGCTGGCCTGGCCGCTTCCCTAGCGGTTCCGAACTATGCTCGCCAATCAGTGGATGTGATAGGCCATGAACTGGTCTGTCCCAAGAATAATGTTCAATTCGTGGCAAGTTATTCCACCCAGACGATTGATGAAGTCCCGGACAGGAGACAACCATTCATTGACTTCGTAGTCTACGACATCCTGCCCGAGAACCCAAAGAAAGCCACTTCTATCAGAAGGCATTCTCTCAGATTCTTCTACGATACAGAGACGAAAATGCTGTATCGGCGATCCTACGATGGGCTATTGCTTCAATGTCTGTCAAATACAGAAGCCAAAGAAGCCATACGCGAAGCTCATGATGGTGTTTGCGAGGCCCATCAGCCTGGCCCTAAATTGTAAGACCGTCTTCGCCGAATGGGCTACTACTGGCCCACGATGGTAGCAGATGCAATAGACTATGCAAGAAAGTGCAAAGCTTGCCAAGTCCATGCGGACTTTATCCACCAACCATCCAAATTTCTACATCCGACAGTAGTATCCTGGCCATTCGAAGCATGGGGAATGGATATCATCGGTCCGATTACTCTACCTTCTTCCCGAGGACATCGCTTCATACTTGCCATCACAGATTACTTCTCCAAATGGGCGGAAGCTGTTCCGCTTGCAGAAGTCAAAACTTTAAACGTGATCAGCTTCCTCAAGCATCACGTCATCTATCGCTTTGGACTGCCCCGAAGGATCATCCACGATAATGGTCCGCAGTTCGCAAGCCATGCCTTCTATCTGTTCTGCGACAAGCATCGCATCCAGAATATTGCTTCGATGCCATACAATCCAGCAACGAATGGGTTGGCAGAAGCATTCAACAAAACAATCATCAAACTTCTCAAGAAGTTCGTATCGTCCAACAAACGCGACTGGAACGAGAAGCTTGGTGAATGCTTATGGGCGTACCGTACCACAGTCCGAACGGCACAGAGAACACACCATTCTCCCTGGTGTACGGGAGTGAGGCAGTTCTCCCATTGGAGACTCAAATACCCTCGTTCCGTGTCGCTCTCACTTATCAATTGACGACGGACGATAACTACCGTCGCCGACTACAAGAGTTGGAGGCCTTAGATGAAAAGCGCCTCTTGGCTCAGCAACAAATCGAGCTATACCTGTTTTCCATAAATAAATTCACTTTATTTATTTTGTATCTGAGAAAATTACAACTGTAGGAATCTAATCTAGAAGACGATTACTTTATCCCTTGGACGATGCGATGAAGAAGACTCGAACTTTGAAGAACTTGGACAGCAACTGGACAATCTCTCTGTTCTCTCTGAAATTGACTGTAGTGTCTGATGAAGATGAAGAAACTCTCTTTTATAGAGTTCAGGATAACTGTCCTTAAGCATACGCTCAGGTAGTTACTTGACGTGTGCATAACTGCAGGGACGCATAGCAAATTCTGATGGAGACACATTAGCGTGCGATTGAAAGTAGTGGAGCATATTCAGGAGAGATTGATGGCATGAATGCCACGTTGTATAACTTCTGAAGAAGTGGATAACTGAGTACAGGACACGTGAGAATGTGTGTTAACTGTTCGTTGAAAACCATTCTGGACATAACTGCTGTGATACGCTGCCTTAGAAGAAGAGTCATACGCTAGCTTTGAAGGCACATGTCTTACATACGCTTACTTAGACAGCGTAGAATCATATAAAGCTGATACGCTCATATTATTGACAGGGAGTCGTATGGAAACTATACGCTCACTTGTCAAGGAGTCGTATGAAATCCATACGCTCACTTGGTTGAGAAGGAGTCGTATGAGATCCATACGCTCACTTAGTTGGAAGAAGTCGTATGAGATCCATACGCTCACTTAGTTGGAAGAAGTCGTATGAGATCCATACGCTCACGTAAGTAGACACATGGCATGTTTGAATAAGTAGACACGTGGCCATCATCAATCTTCTTTGATACACCATATCTTCCAATAACTGACAAAATCTTCTCGAGCGTCGTGACTGCGGATATGATGGCTGACAGACTGTCAAAACTGACAGTAATGATGGCTTTTACATTTATGAGAAATGCTGAGCTGTCCTCGTAAAAGACAAAACCGACTCTTCAAAAACATATACGACGGCTAGTCTCCATTGGACAGCTGTCTTTGCACGAAAGACGAAGTGTCAGATTCATCCTTTATTAAATATATGCTGTGCTGTTATCTCAAAAAATTAATAAAATATTCACTGAGCGTACGGCCTTTGGATGAGCGTATGGCCTTGACTGAGCGTATGGCCTTGAGCGTATGACTTGGACTGAGCGTATGGCTTGGACTGAGCGTATGGCTTGGACTGAGTCTTATGTCAGCGTGTCATAATTTTCACACCCTACAAGACCCCCTTCAAAGTTTTCGAACTTTATGAATTTCAAAAGTTCGAAATTACTTTGAACTTTAAAGTGAGAATAAGTCCTGACACGCTGGCATGAGTTTGTTATCTTCCTCAATATCAGTGCAAATCTTTAGGGATTTTGTTTAAAGAATATCCGCCGTTTGAACTACTTTCTTTCTTCTATAAATAGGTCTTCCAAAACCTATTTTATTTCTTTACCAGAGCTTTTGCCTTCGAGAGAGAAAAGAGCTTTCAGAAACTCAAGATCTTTCTTCTTCTTCTTCGTCTTCAACTCCATCTCCATTAATGGCACCCAAGATTGATGCTGCTGCGAAAGGAAAGGGGAAAGCCCCTGAAGAGTCATCTCATCCTGCCGTCGACACTGCCACTACCAAGAAGACGGCCAGTCAGCGTGTTTTACGCAGTGAACGGCCATTGAAACCTCTTTATGGTGAGGACAAAGATGATGAACAAATAACTATTCCCTTTTTAGGGCTCTGGTTAGAACAAAACTCAGAAAACGTATCCCTCTTTAGGGTCAATACGTCAGCAAATACGCTTCCCTCTTTAGGGTTTTAGCCGTATTCCATGTTTTTCGTTTTTACGAAAAATATGTTTGGAGCGTATATCTGTAAGATACACGTATTTTTAATAGAGATATCAAAATACACTATCTTTAAAAAGAATATGCTATGGCAATTTGTCCCATTAAGATACGCTAACTCCTGTGTTAGCGTAAACTTTTGATGATCATCTTGTCAACCATACGCTGATATGCTCAAACTGATCATAAACTGAACTTTAAAAACCATTCACTTAAGATAAAATCTGTTATACGCTTAAAGAAAACTAAGCGTATACTGAACCTTGAGTCAACCATACGCTTAAGGAAAAACTGATCGTATGCTGAACCTTAAATCTGCCATACGCTTAAAGAAAATTGAGCGTATGCTGAGCCTTGAGTCTGCCATACGCTTAGTAAAAACTGAGCGTAAGTTGAGCTATACGCTTAGTAAAATTGAGCGTATGTTGAGCTGTACGCTTAGTAAAAACTGAGCGTATGTTTGAGCTGTACGCTTAGTAAAAACTGAGCGTATGTTGAGCTGTACGCTTAGTAAAAACTGAGCGTATGTTTAAACTTTATCATCTCTTGACATTGAAGATTTCTAATACTTTATTCTTCATTTGCAGTGGATATTCTGGCTCAGGAAGTAGAATTTGAAGGAAGTATGGAAAATAATTATAGAAGTGATTTATCACATGTTCGTTTTCCCCAATTTGACGGACCTTCCACAAGAATAGCTCTGTTGACCAATCAGGAGGATGATACTTTGCTGAACCTAATGAGTGGACTGCCGTTACAAAGTGTAGATGGTGTTGCCCATTTGAAGCCAGCATTCCTTTTTGGAGATGCTATTGACATGAATTCCCAGCCTACTCTAGACAAAGTATCATATAGTTACTATAGGGATGGTGATGTAAATCAGCCTATGTATTTGACTGGTTTGACAAAGAGTATCAATATAGCCCGTTTATTCCATTCGGGCCAGCAAAGACAGATGAAGTGGGATATTACTCCATCCCGATAAGCTAAGGCTGGGTGGATTGGATATCGTCAAGGAAGGTTCCGCAGTGGTACTGAACCACATGTCACATCTCTGCGAGGACTGTTACCTGCCACCATCCCTCCTGAGGACTCAGTACTGCTAAAACCAGTCAGAGTCCCAATTTTTGCCAACGAATTTGCTCAATTAAAGAATGCCATCTAACCAAAATATTCAATAAGGCTGACTGGTCTAGTAAATCCAGAGAACACTAGATGGACTGCTCTAGTGAGATGGATTTTACAGAACTTCGGTGCACAGTTGAAGGCGATAGGTTTATATGATGCCATTAAGTGTACTGCTTATGGTTTCAAACCGAATCCGGATCTGTTTTTGGCATTAGCGGAGAGATATAACTATCGGACCGGCACCTTTATGACCCCAAAGGGCGAGATGGGATTCGCCCTTCATGAAATGGCATATATATCTCAGCTACCAACGGCAGATTTACCATATGAAGAATATATCCCTTTTGTTGACGAAATGAATAAGATTTCTGCAGCCAACCCACTAATTCTTTATGTATTTGAAGAATTAATGTGTCATTACAGCATCTGTAAAGCTTTTTATAAGAGACAAGGTGGAGAGGGGGACTCTAATTGTTATTCTTCGAAATGGATGGCTTATTTGTTTCAAGGCCGCACTGACGAAGTCCAAAAGAAGAAAAAGACCGAGCAGTATGTCGGTAAATTCGAGCCCTTGAATCAAGCTGAGATTAACAGATTAATCCGGGAGACTAATCATGATGACATTATCGTCGAAGAAGACATCGACAGCTACAAGGCCGGTGATAGGTTAGAAACCTATATTAAACCGGGTGGCCGAGAATTGTCCGTTGAAGGTCATCTGGCCGGTTTCATATCTCTTTGGTTGAGGAAATTCGTAGTTCCTGGCACCTGTTCGGCAGACAGGATGCACAGAGGAGTCGTCTTCGCAGCAGTCCGGCTGGTTTTTGGGTATAAGATGGATTTATTAACGGCAATAACCTGCCGTCTAAATGCCGGATTAAGGGCATACACAGATAGGATGTTCGAATTGGCACGGAAGAGCCTGACGTCCTTTCCTCGGGTAGAAATGCCCTTTACATACTTGTTTGGATGGCTGCTTCTTCATTTTGAATCTCTGATGAGTGCTGGGATGGCTAGGCCAGATGACACTTTCCTTGAAAGGTACAAGCACATACCGAAATGGAGATATGATACTTTAACCGATTGCAGAACCATCTTGAACAGGGGAAAACTATGGAGCTTCACCTGTGTTCCTCCCCCTATTGGTTATGAAACCATGCCCGGGAGATTGATTGACGGCGTTGGTGCTAATGAGTTGGATAATGTCCAACATGAATGGCTAAAGAGAATCAGGCCATCTCATTTAATTTGCCGCCGTGACAACATCACATATCTAGAGCCATATCTTCCGAGCAGATTTGCTCGTCAATTTGGTTACGATCAGTTGCATGTGAGCAATGCAACGACGTGTTTTGCTCATCAAGGCGGGTTGGTTGATGGTGCCAGAGCTTGGCTATATTACATTGCCAAAGGTACAGGGGCTACCTTTTCTATGCCAGATCCGGTCAACTATCGAAGAGGAGCTAAGATATTGGCGTCCTATGCCAGATTTTATGTATCAGCTAATACCTTTGATGAAAAATTTAGCATCTTAGGTAAAAGCTTTATTCATGTTGAAAAGAAATCAACCAAATCCGCTTTGCCTAGGGATTGTCATGACAAAGAAGATCCTCTGGCCACCGATGAAGTTGATGATGATGTTTTGGAAACTTTCTTCTCTGATGACCTTCATCAACCATTGCATGTGCCTATCGGGAGTGCTGAAGAAAGTATATCTATTGACAATACCCCGAAGAGGAAGAGGAGTAAAGGTGCTGTGGGTCCTGCCGCAAAAAGAGCTACTCGAGCAGAGACTCGAAGTCGCGAAGGAATTACTATTCCCGGGAATTCTCCTGTTTCTGAACGAGCCAGAGATGTTGATGAAGCAGGTAGTGATCCAATAGACAATTATCCTACTGTTCCTTTAACCAGAAGAATAGGAAGGAAAGTAATAGTTTCAAAAACTAAATCCGTAATTTGTCTGGATGCAGAGAGTCCCACCGATCGTGCTATGCGATTGGCTGCAGAAAAGCAAGCTGCTTTTGATTTCTCTGTAAAGACAGAAGAAAAAGAGATTCTGAAACTGCTGGGTCTTCTAGGCCTTCTGATATAGGCTCAGTTCCACCAATGGCCGATGATGCGCAGGAAATTAGTCAACCTGCGGTAGAGGCCGAGCATCGGACTGAAACGGCTAATGACTTACTGATTTCGGGAGAATCAGTGAAGGAAGCCACTCCTCTCAATCCAATTGTTGAAGCTTCAGAGAGCGAACAAGTTGACTATGAACCGTCATCGCATTCGTCTGGAGAAGAAGACATGGAGATAGACGAGGAATCACCGTCTAAAACACCAATCGATGCACTGAAGACCATTGGTCAACACTCAGGGTTGACACCAGAGCCGGAGAGGCATCTGGAAATTGAAGTTCAAATTCCGAGTACTTCTGGAGCGGGAAGCAGTGAAATAAATCCCGTGTCAGAAAGTACCCTGAATAGACTAAGAACCGGATTGAATGATCCGAAGGAGACTGAATATGAACCAACTCCAGGTAATATTTTATTCATCAAAGTTTTGTCTTGTCTCTGCTTTATTTATCTTTTGGTTTCGATCATGCTTCTTTTATTTCAACAGCTGTAGGAACTGTACCGGCCATGAGTTCTACTCAAGCCCCACTTGTTCAAACTGAAGTGGGTGAGGGGAGTTCCCATCTGCCGAGTTCTCCAAAGGCACTAACTTCAGCTCCAAGAATAGAAGCTCCTCCTGCTCCTTTCCCTATTATTGCAGCGACTCCCAGTTTTGACACAGGGATAGCAAAAGTCATGGGGATGTATTTAGATATTATTTATACATATCTGGATACATATTCGAGGCGACTCATGAAAGATGAGACTATGCCCTTTTCGAGTCTTCGAGAAGCGACTAGTTTCCTACGTTCAGCCTTGAGACAATCTGGTTATGAGGCTCAATGTGTCTTCTTTGAACATCTCCTGAATGATTTAGAAGCCAACATCCAAAAATACTGGGAGACTAAAAAGGAGGATATTGAATCTCTGACTGCAGCTGAAATTTCTCAATTGGAGAATGAAGCTCAAGCTCAGCATATTGCTCTGACAGAATTTTTCGCTCAATCTTCCAAAGAGTTAATGGCAAAAGACGAAGAAATAATAAGTACTCGTCAGAATATGGAGCGCTTAGAGAAGGATGAAGCGTCAAGAGCTGAGGAGCTTAGAAAATTGAGGGAAGAGCTAGCTCGTATTCAGGAGCAAATTGCCTCTGTGGAGAAAGAACAATCAAAGATTGCTGCTGATCGTCAATCTGAAGCTGAACGCTGTCAAGTTTTACAGCAAGAGCGAGAATTAATGCAAATCAATCAGATTGAAGAAACCAATCGCCGTAGTTCTATTATTGTGGAATATGACCAACGGAGGATTGGAATTGAAACATCAGAGCGAATAAAGAAAGCTCATGATGAGAAGATGAATAATGTAATCATTCGTATTCAGGAGATCATTACACCTCCTAAATAGTTCTTTTACATTTTTCATGTACTGAAATTTTTTTTTTTTTGAAATCCAATAGTAAGCAATGTTTTGATTCTGATTAAAGAAATGAACATCTTGGCTTGATTTCAATTCTGTGGATGACACTTTTGTAGAAAACATGTTCAGAGGTAAATAATACATGACATATTTCAATAGAATAGAATATACAAATAAACTTTGCAACTCTATCAAGATATTAAACCAAAGATTTTTTTTTAGTTTAATACTGATTAGAGAAACAGAATTCAGATATAAAGATATCTTTGAATTATATTTTCCATGATCTTTGGACTCGGAAATCAAAAGACGAGATATCATTTTCCTAAAATAGAAAATATGATACATACTGAGATAGAAAATTCAGAGGTAATATGGACATGATTTTCTATACAAGATCTTTATTAAAACCACTGGGGATCTAATAAAACAAAATATCAAATTCTCTGGGAAGATGATACATGGTGGAATATCAGTTTCCTCTGGGGATAACGATATCGAAATAACTTTTGTAGAGAAGAATTTTATATTTGCTGGGGAATGGTAATAATGAAAATATTATACATAATATTTCTTTAAGAATTTGCCATTGATAGGCATCATCATGACTTTCCCATCCATAGAGGCAAGCTGGTATGCTCCGTTAGAGAAGACTTTGTTTATTACGAATGGGCCTTCCCATTTCGCATCAAATTTGCCTTTGCTCATATGTGTCATGGTCATAGGACGTCTGACAGTAAGGACCAGTTCTCCCTTCTGATATGCTCTGACTTTGACTTTCCGGTTAAAAGCTTTTGAGATTCGGGCCTGATACAGCTCGATATTTTGTTGAGCATACAATCGTTTTTCATCTAGAGCTTCCAACTCTTGAAGTCGAAGATGATCATTGTTTTCTGTTGTCAGTTCATTGGAGATTGCAATTCTCAGAGAAGGAATCTGGATCTCAAGGGGAAGAACAGCTTCACACCCATATACTAAAGAGAAAGGTGTACATCCGGTCGCATTACGAACTGTGGTGCGGTAGGCCCATAAACATTCACCAAGCTTCTCGCTCCAGTTGCGTTTGTTGGAAGAAACGAACTTTTTCAAGAGTTTGATGATTGTTTTATTGAAAGCTTCTGCCAATCCATTAGCTGCTGGATTATATGTTGTAGAAGCTAAATTATTAATCCGATGATCGTCGCAGAATCGAGTAAATTTCTGACTGACGAACTGCGGTCCGTTATCATGAATAATACGCCGAGGAACACCAAATCGATAGATAACATGATGTTTGACGAAGTTGATAACACTAGAAGTTTTAACTTCAGATAATGGGATTGCTTTAGCCCATTTGGAAAAATAATCGGTTATTGCTAAAATAAACCGATGTCCTCTTGATGATGGTGGGTTGATGGGACCAATGACGTCCATGCCCCAAGCTTCAAAGGGCCATGATGCCGCTGTTGGGTGTAAGAACTCTGACGGTTGATGGATAAAGTCTGCATGAATTTGACCGGTTTTATATTTCCGAGCATATTGAATAGCGTCAGCCACCATCGTGGGCCAATAATAACCCATACGTCTGATACGCTCTTGAAGTTTAGGACCTGGTTGATGAGCTCCGCAAACACCATCATGTGCTTCACGGATTATCTGTTGTGTTTCTTCACCAGCAATGCATCGGAGGAGAAGACCGTCATAAGACCGACGATATAATGTTTTCATCATATGATTATAATAGAATCTGAGAGATCGACGTCGAATAGACGCTGCTTCACTCGGATTATCAGGAAGTATATCATACAAAACAAAATCTAGAAACGGGCGTCTCCAGTCTTCAATTATGGCTTCTGTTTCATTAGAAAAGACATATTCCATAGTAGAATCAGAAGAAGACGGAGATATTTTGTCAAACTTTAATCCAGCATCAAGGTTGAAAGAATCTTCGTCTTGTTTATAGGGAAAAGCCAAAGCCAAATTATTCTCAACACAGAATAGTTCTCGGTTATAAACCACTATCACTTGCTGACGTCTGATTGGTATAGCTAATACAGCAGCAAGATTAGCTAAAGCATCAGCTTCTGCATTATAGGCTCGTCGAACATGTTCAATAAAGAAACCTTCAAAAGATGAGGCTATAGAGAGTGCTGCTCGATGATAAGGTATCAAATCCTGGTGACGGACTTCATACGTTCCTCTGATCTGATTGACAATAAGCTTGGAGTCTCCAAAAACTTCCAAATATTAAATATTTAGATGTTTAGCAAGTTGAAGACCAATGAGTAATGCATTGTATTCGGCTACATTTTTTGAACATGATTGATCTAGAGAATAAGCCCTCTGAATAGTTAGTCCTTCTGGGAATACAAGAACAATCCCAACTCCAGCGACAATATCACCGTTAGGACCTATTCTAGATGCTCCATCAAAGAATAGACGCCAGGTAGGAACTTCTTCAGAAATCAGATTTGAATCCAAGACTTCATCAGGAATCTCATCATATAATTTAGAATCTTCTGGAATTGCATGAGCCGCCAGAAAATCAGCAAGAGCCTGTCCTTTAACTGACTTCTGAGGAATATAATGTATATCGTATTGAGCTAACAAGATTCCCCAATTAGCTAGTCTGGAGTTGAGAATACCAGGTTTCTTCATCATAATCCTGATGGGATTCACTCTGGAAATGACGTGAATCGTTTGACCGATAATATAATATCGCATTTTCTGAACAGCAAACATTAATGCTAAGCATTCTTTCTCGATTGGAGAATAACGCGGTTCAGCACCCGTCATTGTGCGACTGAGATAATAAATAGCCTGTTCATGGCCATCTTTATTTTTCTGGGCAAGTAATGCACCAAGAGAATGATCCATGGCTCGAACATATAGAAGTAATGGTATCCCCGAGACGGGAGGTACCAAAACTGGAGGGTTCATGAGATACTGTTTAATATCGTCAAATGCTTTTTGACATTCTTCGTTCCAGACGAAAGATACACCTTTCTTCAGAAGTTTGTTGAATGGTCTGCAGCGTCCTGATAAGTTAGAAATGAATCTCCTGATATAAGTAATTCTTCCTTGAAATCCTCGTAGCTCTTTTAAGGTGCGTGGAGGACGCATCTCTTGAATGGCTTTGATCTTCTCGGGATCCACGTGTATACCTTTAGCGGTAATGACGAAGCCGAGAAATTTACCACTAGAGACGCCCAGAAAGGACTTAGTAGGGTTTATTTTAAGTTGATGCTGACGCATTAAATCAAAGATAGTCTTCAAATCTTGGATATGATCCTCCTTTCGTCGACTTTTGACCTTAATATCATCAACATAGCATTCGACTATTTTCCGGAGATGTTCGCGAAATATAGTGCTCATTGCTCGCTGATATGTTGCTCCTGCATTCTTGAGACCAAACGGCATCACTGTATAACAGTATGTACCGATCGGCGTTCTGAAGGAAGTGTGTTTTTCATCATCTGGAAACATTTTGATCTGGTTGTATCCCGAATACCCATCCATAAATGACATTCATTCGAAACCACATGTGTTATCGATCATGACATCAGTAATTGGAAGAGGAAACTCGTCTTTAGGACAAGTCGCATTGAGATCACGAAAATTTATACAGACCCGGATCTTGCCAGTCTTTTTAAGGACAGGAACGATGTTAGCCACCCATTCAGGATGTTGTTCCTCTCGAATAAATCCAGAAGCCATAAGCTTGTTGACTTCAGCTTCAATTGCATCCATGATGTCTGGACGAAATTGTCGCTGTTGTTGTTTGACCGGTTTAGCATTTGGCATGATATTGAGTTTGTGCATTGCAATCTTCGGATCTAGTCCTGGCATATCTTCGTAACTCCAGGCAAAGACATCGATATAATCACGAATAAGCTTGATCATGTCTTGCTTAAAAGACTTTCACTGATGAATATTGGTTTAGGAGAACCTTCTTCACCAACATCAATTTGGATCAGTTTATCTTCGGTAGGAGGTTCCCTCTGCTCGAACCTAAATTCCCATTGATTATCTAATCTTTGAGCCCATTGTTCCGATTCGGATGATATTTCAAAATCATACTCATCTTCATCATTTTCCTGCGGGCCATCAACGGAGACCATATTGATGGATAGAATAGAACGATGGATATCGCCAATACTCGTGTCAGAATCCCAAGAGAGGGAATCAGAAGACTCAGATCGTTCGTCTTCATCGGATTTTGAATCTTCATGGACTATATTGATAAAGGAAGTAGGAGTAATGTAACCTAAACCACATTTTGTCCTTCCGTATTTTAATGGAGGAATTCGAACAGGCATTCTTCTTCCTTTTCCATTATTGAGACTGGTTCTAAAGTCATAACCCATATTCTTAATGATATTTTTGGATTGTTGACTGTAGCGACGCAGTTGTAACCTTCCAGTATCGTCGTTTATGTCATCTTCTTCCAAGTTAGGAGGATTCTGGGGTCCTTTGTAAAAGAAGATTGGATTTTCTCCCTTCTTTTTAGCAGGGACCATGAAGTATGATTTTTGTATGGATTCCAATGATACGTCTGTATGAAGAGTTTGAACAACCCCTATAGTTAGTGACTCTAAGCTATCTAGCAATTGTAAATAACTTTGTACATGATCACAAACATCAATATACTGCAAAGGAGATGCTTCATTAATATTAGATACTGTATTTACAACAGAAGGCTGAGCCTTATCAGGCTTAGTCAAATTAATGACAAAAGGGGGAGAGGAAGAGCGATCAGAAGTTTTGTTTCGATTAAGATCGATAACAAAAGGCTCAGAAGAGGTGAGCTCCCTTGAAGAAGATCGTAGATAAGTAGTACGTCCACTGACTGGAATGACTAGAGTATCTGGTCTAGCCTGAGAAGATGGAGGAGGAGTGGTACGTCCACTGACAGGAATTATCAGTGAGCCTTGTGGAGCTTGGGCATGTGATGGACTAGTACGTCCACTGACAGGAATTATCAGTGAGCCTTGTGGAGCCTGGGCAGGTGATGGAGTAGTACGTCCACTGACAGGAATTATCAGTGAGCCTTCTTCAGATGATTTAACAGACTGCGGAGGAGTGATACGCCCTTTTACAGGAATAACAAAAGTGCCAACTTTTGCTATCTCATCATCATTATCCATAGCTTGCAAGACTTTTGAGTATTCATCTTTATACATGCGAGCGTCATTGAAGTAAGCTTCAACTCCTTTGAATGGATAGAGATCTGCAACCTCCTTTTGAACTTCTCCATTATCATCAACATATTTGAAACACTGATGAAGAGTCGAAGGAACGACATTATGTTCATGCAAGAATGGTCTCCCCAATAGAGCATTATATGAGCAACCATGATTGTCGATGATGTAAAAGTAACTTTAGTGCGAAGATCGCCTATTTGAAATTTGAGGCGAATCTTGCCCAAAGGCTCACTTTTTCCTTGATTAAATCCCAAGATGGTAGTGATAGTGCTGGAAAGGCTATGTACAGGTATCTTTAGTGCGTCTAGCATAGCTTTTGGCATAATACTGAGAGCAGATCCTGGATCAATCAAGAGACGATCAACCTTCATAGAATCAATATATCCTGTATGATACAAAGGACGGTCATGTCGATTATCCTCTAGCAGCATATCGTCTTGCGTAAAGGTAATGTTTGGAATAAATTCCAATACATTATGGCAATGAGAAACAGATTCTGTTTCCAACTTCTTGAGAAGAGTTAGGCAGGTTTCTGCTTGCAGTAGTGCTTCACTTAGAGTTTCTCGAGTCTCTTTAGAGAGGCGTAAGAGCTCGAAGATTGATAATTTAGCTGGGGTATTGGCTAGTTGAGCCAATATATCAAAATTATAAGGCTTTTCAAGTCCTGTAGGAGATAATTTCTTCAATGGTTTGTCGAAGCGAACTTGTTGTTTGCCTTTGTCAGCTGCCGTTGGTTTAGAAGGAACTGTCTCAACAGGAACATTCAAAGGCTCTTCAGTAGAGACTGGTGTTGAAGCTGTAACTGGAGGGACGTCAGAAGTTTCTTCAGGAATTTCAGCATAATCTTTCAGATATATATTTCCTGACCGAGTTCCAGCATGAACTTCAACTTCAGATTCTGGTTCCGGGTCTATGGAAACCATGTTGCAATTTTTTATCTTGCTCTTGGTTCTTTTATGTTTGATGAGAGCTTCATTCCAGAAACCAAGGCCAACACGAGATTGATTATGTCTCATAGTGATGGCCAAAGGTGCTTGGAGTTCCTTGCCTGAGTTCAAACCAGGAGCAGTGGCTAGATCATAACCCATCTTCGCCATCAATTCACGAGATTGTGAACTGTATAGATAAAAAGCAGGCTTGTACCTATCTTCAAATTGAGGTACAGATTTTATCTCCGTAGGGAGTGAATTTCCTGCTGAGATGAAAGTAGAAGTTAGATAAAAATCGGGTGTGAAACCAGAAGTCACATTGCATGACTTAGTCTTCCCGAGCTTCTTTTTAGATGATGGAGTCTTCCGAGGAGAAGAGGAAGACGTTTCAAACTCCGTCATTAAATCTGGATGAATCCACATGATCTCTCCCTTCTTGGTTGTGACAGGAACAAGTCCGTCATTCTGTGCTTGTAGGATGTTTACAACTTCGAGAGTTGCTTTGGGGATAGGAACAATCCCACTTTCCACCATTAAGGGAGGGAAGTCACCGAACTGCATTGAAATTACATTTGCTGTGACTGTTTTGTCTTTGGGTGTTAATGTCACAGCTCCTGATTTAATCATCTCTTGAATCTTCCCTTTTAATACATAGCAAGACCGGATTGTATGACCCAGCATTCTATGATATGGACAGTATTTTGGATGATCTGTCTTATTGGCTTCATCAGGCTTTTTAATTTCTGGCAATTGAATCTTATTACCTTTGAGCAAGCATTCAAAGATACCCTGAACATCATCATCGTCGAAAGAATATTCTTCCTTCGGCCGATGAGGTCTCTGTTGTTGATTTGTTGGAGCTGGAGTAGCTTGGGTAGTCTTTACCTCTTGACTACTGCTTTGGAGATTGACTTCAAGAGCTTCTTTCCCTTTGCGATTATTGGGTCGAGGACTATTACTAGCACTCTGATTTGATTCCTTGGGAGCCATTTGTACCCCCAGACCCTTGAAGGTCTCAGCACTGACCTCGGCAGCCTTGGCACTGACAATGAAAGAAGGCCAATCTTGGAACTGAGTGGACCCTGTCCACATGCTGATAATTGGTAAGAGATTCGACTTGCAAGTGTCGATGGTAACAGCATCGGGAGTTCCGAGAGGCATTTTGAGGGCTTCTCTTCTGAATCTTTCAATGAAGTCCTCGGTGGTTTCATTATTTTTCTGTTTAATTCTTATGAGGGCTGACATGGTCATGTCGTTGAGCCCTTCATAGAATCGTTCAAGAAACATTTGTTTGAAACCGGTAAATGAGGTAATACACCCGTCAGGGAGACTTCTATACCATTCATAAGCCGTTCCTTTGAGACATCCAACGAACACCCGAGTAAGGAGGGCGTCACTTGGTTGCAGTTGATCAGTCATTACTTTAAAATGATTAATGAACTGACTTGGGGAGGTTGTCCCATCAAAGAAAGAGATGGTCGGAGGTTTGTATTTTGGTGGATATGATACCTGCTTCCATTCTATCGGGTAAGGTTGCTTGATACCTAACCTTTGCAAACCATCCTTCTGTTTGAATGCCTCGAATTGAGTTCGGAGATTCTTTAACTCTTCAGAAACAATTCCAGAGGATTGGGAAGTTGTAACTTGTTGAGTGTAATTGGGAGGAGGGACTGCAGCATATATACCACCCCCAGCTCCAGACTGACTTGGAGTGGGTTGTACAGAAACATTAGATTGTACCCCCGGAATAGTAGAGGGTTCCGGGTTTGGAACAACAGGAGTATTTAATATAACTGGAGGAGCTGTCTGTTGGACTTGCTGAGTTTGATGCTGAGCTTGTATAAGAGTGTGCATAGCATTCAATGTATCTGCCATAGCTCGCAACTATTGTTCTAAGGAAGAAATCCTTTGTTCATGAGCTTCGGTGCTAGTCGAAGGTTCATGATTGCCCTCTGCCATGTAAGTGGTAATCATTCGAGGGATAGATGATGAAACAGTCTGTTCTGAATCATCACTGTGTGAATCAGTATCTTTCCCGGGGCTATTTACGGGAGTCAATACTGGAAAGTTAGATTCTCCAAGGAAGTCTTCTGTGATCTCCGGATTACCACTTGGATGAGAAGAATAAGAGGCTCTGGCCAAGGCTCTGGTCCTGGATCGGGTGCCGAGATAAACACCATCTTCAGAGTCTGATATAGCATCAGACCGTATGCTACCCCCAATATTTCTGGAGGTCATGTTGACAGAAGCATAAAGAGGTTCATCTTCATCCAACATTGGTTCATATTGAATCCGTTCGAAAACAGATTGTCTTTTTGGTGAACAACAACATTGAATTACAACTCGAGGTTGGAAGTTGCAACCATGCTTTTCATGACAAATATGAGCAATATCATAACCTGACGGAGTGTCAATTCTCCGTTTATTTTGCAAATACTCCCGGAGATCTGTAGGAACAGATTGGGAAGTACTTGAAGATAGTTCCTTTGTAGAAACTTGTCTTTTGTTCTTCTGTCTTCTTGGTTCCTGAATATATAAAGACTGATTAATTTGAGCCACATAGTTTTTGGCATATTCTGCATCAGGGTCTAATATACTTGTCTCAGTGGAACCGAAACGATTCTGATTAAGCTTGTTACGAAGATCCGTAGGAGATCTGACTTTGATATCAGTCTTGGATACTTGTAATTTACCTTTCTCAGATCGAGAAATTTGGAGAGAAGGAAGATGGGTATTATTTCGACTGGGAGTCGGTAATAATCCATCTTTAGAGGAATTAGCCAAAAGGCGTTTTCCTTTGTTTGATCTAGTAAGAGTACTAGTCAAATTAACTCCAGAGGTAAAGACCTTAGGAGTAGAGGAGTTGACTAAAGAGTCTTTCTCCTTGGTTGGCACAAGATGTGCAAATTGAGGGGGAATCATTTGTACGTTCTGTGGAAGAGAACCCCCAGCCTGATTTTGAGAAACAGTCAAAGGACTGTATCTGTTAGCATACGCTGACTTCAGTTTGGACTTCTGGTCATACGCTGCCTTTTTATTAGCATATGCTGGCTTTGGCTTAGCGTACGCTGCCTGATGTTGGCTTTTGTACGCTGCCTTTGCTGTATGCTGCCCTTTGAATACCATACGCTCAGAGTCATCAATGGCTAAAGAGCCGACTGCTGTCGTAAGAGTAGAGGGAGAAGGGACTTTGACTTGTCCAGAGATGGTTTTTCTTGTACACGCTGACTTGGTTAAAGAACCAATTTTGTCAGTGTGACTAGGAGAAGCCACTGTTGCCGTGTTCAGAGAAGCCGAATTGTGCTTCATGGAAGTTGAAGACATGTTCTTGTCAGCATGGGAAGTGACAGAAGCATCTCGGACTGCTGCAGAAGACTTAGGGACATAGACGGAGCGTCCCTTCTTCTTGGCAGCAGGAAGAGCGGAGGATGCAGTGCGGCCCTCCTTCGCCTTAAGCATTTCTTCATAAGCCGATTGGTCGAATTGTACAACCATCGTCTTCTTCGTCAAGCCGATCGACGAAGTATCGCATTGAGTTGTTGCTATCTCATTGGAGGAGACAACTTTCCCCAGCAGAGTCGCCAATTTGTTTTCCATAAATAAATTCACTTTATTTATTTTGTATCTGAGAAAATTACAACTGTAGGAATCTAATCTAGAAGACGATTACTTTATCCCTTGGACGATGCGATGAAGAAGACTCGAACTTTGAAGAACTTGGACAGCAACTGGGCAATCTCTCTGTTCTCTCTGAAATTGACTGTAGTGTCTGATGAAGATGAAGAAACTCTCTTTTATAGAGTTCAGGATAACTGTCCTTAAGCATACGCTCAGGTAGTTACTTGACGTGTGCATAACTGCAGGGACGCATGGCAAATTCTGATGGAGACACATTAGCGTGCGGTTGAAAGTAGTGGAGCATATTCAGGAGAGATTGATGGCATGAATGCCACGTTGCATAACTTCTGAAAAAGTGGATAACTGAGTACAGGACACGTGAGAACGTGTGTTAACTGTTCGTTGAAAACCATTCTGGACATAACTGCTGTGATACGCTGCCTTAGAAGAAGAGTCATGCGCTAGCTTTGAAGGCACATGTCTTGCATACGCTTACTTAGACAGCGTAGAATAATATAAAGCTGATACACTCACATTATTGACAGGGAGTCGTATGGAAACTATACGCTCACTTGTCAAGGAGTCATATGGAATCCATACGCTCACTTGGTTGAGAAGGAGTCGTATGAGATCCATACGCTCACTTAGTTGGAAGAAGTCGTATGAGATCCATACGCTCACTTAGTTGGAAGAAGTCGTATGAGATCCATACGCTCACGTAAGTAGACACGTGGCATGTTTGAATAAGTAGACACGTGGCCATCATCAATCTTCTTTGATACGCCATATCTTCCAATAACTGACAAAATCTTCTCGAGCGTCGTGACTGCGGATATGATGGCTGACAGACTGTCAAAACTGACAGTAATGATGGCTTTTACATTTATGAAAAATGCTGAGCTGTCCTCGTAAAAGACAAAACCGACTCTTCGAAAACATATACGACGGCTAGTCTCCATTGGACAGCTGTCTTTGCACGAAAGACGAAGTGTCAGATTCATCCTTTATTAAATATATGCTGTGCTGTCATCTCAGAAAATTAATAAAATATTCACTGAGCGTACGGCCTTTGGATGAGCGTATGGCCTTGACTGAGCGTATGGCCTTGAGCGTATGACTTGGACTGAGCGTATGGCTTGGACTGAGCGTATGGCTTGGACTGAGTCTTATGTCAGCGTGTCATAATTTTCATACCCTACAATACCAAGCACGTATTTCTGGAGCCTTCAACAAGAAGGTTAAAATCAGAACATTCCAAGTGGGCGATCTCGTTCTGGCAGTTTGGAGGCCGATGGTCATGACTCACAAAACCGCCGACAAATTCTAGCCAAAATAGGAAGGTCCATTTATCATTGAGGCCGTATTCTCCAACGGTGCTTACCGCCTCGTAAAACAAAACGGAGACTTGCTCATGTTGCCCGTCAACGGCAAGTTCCTGAAGAAATATTATGTCTAAATGACATTTTCCAGATCATTGAGTCATGTACCCGTCGGTGCCGCTGAACTCACACTTCCAAATTTCAGATTATTGAGTTATGTACCCGCCGGTGCCGCTTAACTCACACTTCCAAATTTCAGATCATTGAGTCATGTACCCGCCGGTGCCGCTGAACTCATACTCCCAAATTCTAGATTATTGAGTTATGTACCCGCCGGTGCCGCTGAACTCACACTTTTAAATTTCAGATCATTGAGTCATGTACCCGCCGGTGCCGCTGAACTCATACTCCCAAATTCCAGATTATTGAGTCATGTACCCGTCGGTGCCGCTGAACTCACACTTCCAAATTCTAGATTATTGAGTCATGTACCCTCCAGTACCGCTGAACTCACATCCACGAACACTCCAAATTATCGAGTCATGTACTCTTTTGTACCGCTAAACTCACATTCCTCCAAATATCTCAGATTATCAAGTTATGAACCCGCAGGTGCCTCTGAACTTATATTCCTGTCACTCTTTCAGATAGTAAGTCATATATGATCATACCTCTGAAATTATTCTCTGAAAGAGCTCCTCCCTCATGATCCACTACCCGCACTCTCAGTGCACAAAAAGGGTAACGGGTCCACAAAATCTCCAAAACGACCATGTCATCATTACCTCTGAGTTGTTTCACTTCCGCCAAAAATAAATCACCCCTCTACATAGAACTTCCATGTCCTCATTACCTCTGAGTCGTTCTATGTACCCCTTCATGGAGCCCACTCCTGCCATGTCCTCATTACCTCTGAGTGGGAAGGCTCCATCGAAGAAACCCTCATATTTGGCATGTCCTCATTACCTCTGAGTAAATATGTTGGTCCCCCCCTCGACTTATTATCTGTACCAAAAAAAAACCCCAGGGTACGCCAAGGATAATAGGTCCACAAATATCCTCCGTGGAGTCCACTCCTGCCATGTCCTCATTACCTCTGAGTAGGAAGACTCCACGGTAAAACCTTCATAGTTGCCATGTCCTCATTACCTCTGAGTAAGTATGTTGGTTCACTCTCGTCTTATTATTCGTATCCCAAACTAGGGTACGCCAAGGATAATAGGCCCACAAATATCCTCCGTTGAGTCCACTCCTGCCATGTCCTCATTACCTCTGAGTAGGAAGACTCTGCGGTAAAACCCCCATATTTGTCATGTCCTCATTACCTCTGAGTAAGTATGTTGGTTCCCTTCCATCCTATTATCCGTATCCTAAGTCAGGGTACGCCAAGGATAATAGGCCCACAAAAGTCCTTTGCTAAGTTTCTTAGTACAGGCCCATCATTCCTCATCATGCCCCGGGAGCCCGGCTACTCCATGGCATTCTTTCTCTCCCGATACCCGGAACGTCCATGACCACCTTGCCGTAGAATTGTTCTAGGTATCCCCATCAAACTTGTTATCAGTACCTAAAACCCAGGTATGCCAAGGATAATAGGTCCACAAAAAGTCTCTCATTGGGGCAACTGCTACAAAACAAAACTAGAGCGAATGTATTTCAGTCATTCAAAAGCAGTGACATTCACATGACTACATCTCACGAGCAAGCCAAAAAAGTTCTCTATTATTTCATTCAGACAAAAAGGAAGAAGATTACATCGATGTTCAAAAGAAGCAAGACATAACCCGCAGCTAAAGACAGACATAAATATCCAGACAAAAGATAAACATTTATGAGAGCCCACGAAGCCTAGTTACGGGGGCGCATATACCAATCCCTCAACCATTTTGCGTATGAAGGATGTACTTGAGCAAGATCTTCGTCTGAAATAGGAAGATCTGAACTCCCAGTACCGTCGCCGTCAGACTGGGGCTCCTCCTTTACAGTAATGGGCGCCAGCACTCCTTCCTGTTCCTCTGCTTCTGGTGCTACCTCCTCCTTAACAAGCGATAATTCTTGTTTGAAAGGGGGCAGCAACTCTTCCTTCATAATAATATCAGTCTTCGACAGGGTTGCTGCAAGAATCAAAGATAAAAAGAAACAAAGTCAAAAGATGGTCAAGGCGTTATGCGGCTCTGATCGACAGGACTTCATGCGGTTCAAATCTAGAAGTGCTCCTGCGGCTCAAGTACTTCTCATGCGGCTTAGACACAGGGCATGCTCCATGTGGCTCGAATACGAGAGCGGTTTCATCATGATTAAACTTGGGCAGTTCAATAAAGATGAAGGATGAAGGCTTGCGCATAAATCATACAACAGAGCCATGGGGTTTAGGGTTCAAAACATTTATCCAATCCTTACCCTTAAAAGCAGGGTGGACGTCGGGGTGTACTTCAGGCGTAGTGGCTGATGAGGAGGCCGCTTTCTTGCCCTTTGCAGCAGGAGAAGCAACCTTGGAAGACTTGGGGGCGATTATCGTACCGACGGTCGGAGAAGGAAGACTAAGGAAGAAAATTAAGGCCGAAGACGAAAGAGAGAGTGAAGAAGTCTCTCCGACTGAGCACGTTCATATTTTATAGGCAAGAGAGAGGCGCCTCGATCTACGTACAGTAACCGACCCTTCGGTTCTCAAGACGAGCCAACTGACATAAAGGGCAAACTCTTGGGATCCTTCCCCAAAAAGTGGCCTTAAAACTGACGATAAATCAACAGCAATTAATGCAAAAGATTTGCATACGTAAACAGGATGACGTGGCAAGGAGCTCATGCGGCCAGACAGCCTATGCGACCGAAGGGTCCATGCGGCTGATTGACCAATACGGCTGAGGAGGCTATGCGGTTGGGAATCCATACGGCAAGGACATCATATGCGGCCAGAAGAGTTTTTACATAGCCATGCTTCTTATTCAAAGTATTTCAATTTTGCAAATTGAAAACTTTGAAGGGGGTCTTGTAGAAGCATGGAAAAGAATAAAGAAAGATCCATGCGGCCAAGGATCCCCATGCGGCTCAGAGAGCTCATGCGGCTCAGAGACCCATGCGGCTCAAGCGTCTATGCGGCTCGAATAGTTCCATACGGCCCAGAGAGGAGCCACGTGGCCCTCAACAGCTCTTCCCTTTGTCTTCTACTGCATTTAATGCCTTGACGGCTAGCAGCTCTGACCAATGACAGAAAGATGCAATAATGACTCTGTCATAATGTCAGACTCCTAGGAAAACGAAGGAAATCTCTGACACAATCCGTCAAACTCCAAAGACCTTTATGCGGCCTTGACACGTGGACAGTCGCATGCGGCTCAGGCAGATGATACCCATGCAGCTCAGGCAGAGGCTACCCATGCGGCTCACGAGGACTATCTCCATGTGGCTTACGAAGAAAGCACCCATCATGCGGTCACCTACGCTCATACGGCTCAGATCACCACCATGCGGTTCAAATGTTCAGGGGCCACTCCCAAGCAGCCTTGACACGTGGCCAGCCTTATGCGGCTCAATGGGGAGCAGTCCTCATGCGGCTCAGATTTTCTAAAGACACGTGGCATGATAATGGGACACGTGGCATCAAATCGACCGAAATCCATCAACAAATTCTAATAAAATATTGGGATCAAATCAGATCATTTGCAATAAATCAAATTGAACACGTGGCAGGAGATCCGAGCTTAGCATAACAAATCGTGAGGATTTGTGGCAATCATCATTAATTGCCTACAGAGATTTGATGCAATCACATTAATTGCTCAAATCTATTATGAACGGCCCGATTCATTGATCCTTAACCGCCGATTTTTAAGAATAGGCAATCATTGCAAACCCTAATGATGTCCCCCCACTCTTATAAATAGAAAGGTGCCATTCCCTTGCAACAGGGACAGGGAGACGAAAAAGAGAGACATAGACGAGCAGAGAGGAGAGAGCAGAGAGAGAGAGAGAACTTCCCCCCTCGGATCCAAAGAGTCAGAGAGAAATTAAAAGGAGAGCATTTCTTCATCAACGCCAAGCAGTTCTTCTACATAGCCAAGGTTGCACCCGATCGTCCAAGGAGTAAGGCAGAGCTACCGTCGCTTTCCCGAGCCTCTATCGTCACCCCCCAGAATCTAAAATAAACAATTATACTTAGATTGTTGTATCTAGGTTTTTGTCCCTAGGCTTTCTTTGTACAAGCGAGTTTGTATTGTGAGTCTAAGTTCAGTCTCCGATAATTGTTCTGTTCTTTTACAATCAATGGCAAACACTTGGCCTTCATTTTTTTCCTTTTTTCAAATAACATACAAAGTAGGCTTCAGAGAAATAAAGCGAAGAAAAAAAAACACAAGCTCATGCCGTTTAACATAAAAGAGAACATGAAAGTTGAAATCTCAAAAAAGAAATTAATTCTAACTCCCACATCATACAAAGCAAAGATATTGAAATACTGTTAATTCTAATCTCAAAAAAAGAAATTAATTCTAACTCCCAAATAAAAGAGAACATGAAAGTTAGAACATAGTATAAAACAAATTACATAGGAACTACTAGATAAAGATATTGAAATACTATTAGGTAAAGATACCGAGTCGATCAGAATATAGAGAGTAGTGGTTGAAATTCATTTTCTGCATGCTTGTACATGATAGAATTGAAGTGATTAGTATCTCTACCATTTCTTTTTAATTAACAGGTTCTTTAATTATTTTGTTTATGCTTCTCGCATAGAAATTTGATATTTGCCTTCCTGTTTCAATAGCTATTTTATATAACAGTTTCTTATGTTTTTCTCAGATTCCATTATATCCGGCTGTATTTTTTCAGAATGAAACTGACGGAGAAGGTTTCAGCTTTGTTTTATACTTCAAGCTCTCTGAGAGTTACTTGAAGGAACTTCCACCCTATTTTGTGGAAAATATTAGATAAGATAGCTTAATGTGAATCCAACTTGAAGTTCCTTTTCATATATTTGTTAAGAGTTGTTAGATTAGTTAGTAGTTAGAGTCGCTATTTTTGTATCTCTATACTTAGCACCTTGTGTGCTCCTACTGTCCCACCTTTTCATAATTTTCTAAAACCCATTTCTCTATTTTTTTTCGTTCCGTCAAATGCTAGTCATATCCATTTAATGATTTTTTATCAGTTTTTTGTTGTGTAGGAAGTTGTTCTTTTTTTGTATAGAGGTTAATTGATGGTGAAGTAGAAAAAGTCAAAAGCTTTCCTATGGAAGCAACCGTTCCATTCAGAGAAAGGCTTAAAATTCTTGGCCGTATAGCAAATATTGAGGATCTTCCGTTAAATGCAGTAGAAACAACACTTATGCATAAGTACAACGAAAAGCCTGTGCTATCTCGTCCTCAGCATGAATTCTACAGTGTAAGTTTGTGTTTATTTTGTGACTTCCGTATAAGATTTTAGTTTTAGTCTCAACAAATAAGTTTATTTTTGGATCCATATGTTGATAATCAGTTTTCTAATTTTTCTTTCCAAACCTTGCATAAGGGGTTTCTCAAGGATGTTGCAATACAAATGGAGTTCACAAGTAATTATTAAGAATTATATGAATGCTAATTACATAACACAGTAAGGCATGATAGCTATGCAATGTAACTATAGTTTAAGTTCAGGGCTGGTAGGAAAATTTGTAAATTTCAACAAACTCCTGGGCTGCTACCACTGCTCTTTCACTATTGCATTTAAACTTCTTTTGGTTGCTATGTTACAATTTTCAAGGTAAAGATTGGCGTAGACCTATATTTCTACCTGCCTTCAGATCAGTCTTTTCAATAGTCGAAAGAAAGTAGCCATTACCTATCGAACTTAGTTGATACTTCAAATCAAGCCTATCATATATGCTTACACTCCAGAATGTGCAAACTATGTCATAGATCATGTTATGTAACAAGTTTCATTAGTAGCATGAATTTATCATTGTACGTATTATCATAGTTTTATTTTTCTGAGTAAAAGGACAGCTCCGACTGCTGCTCCCTAACTTGAGGCTACCCCTTTCCTATAGTACTTAACTGACATTATTATGCTCACAATGTTGAGGATCTTATATTATGGAAGTGTTACTTCATAAGGACCCATCTTGCTCATAAAGGTCAGGAAATCAATTAAGGGCATAATTTATACAGACTAAACTTGCATGGTAAGACTATAGATTCCACGGCTTGAATTTCAGAGACATGAAGTGAACAACTTGCCGTGGGCTTATATATGAAAGAAACTGTACTCAGCTATCTTCATGTGTTCATTTCTTCCTTAGGTATTAACTTCACACTTTCATGTTGGATCCTTATTTTTTCTAAAAGGATGGTTTTAGATAATTACACACGGAGATGGAGCCCTAGTTGGATCTATAGATTCAACAGTGCTTCAAATTTGTTAAAGGACTTGACCAAGACAAATGCAGCAAGGCAAGTAGAGAAGCACTCTGATTTACTGCATGTGCTTCAAATTTGTTAAACATGATAATGCCCCTGTAGTCATCCCTCACTTTGCTTTTAACTTGTACATCTGAATATTATTGGAGAGAAGACAACCTCACAAGACCGCATTATTGGGGCGCACTTTTTCAGGTATGTATTCATTTTTGCCAATACATAATTGAAGTACTAGATTACGAGACGTTTTAAAATCACTAGGATGAATAGTATTGCAGTGATTGTATTTGATGACAGAGCCTGTAGATATATTGTTTACATATGTTTTCATTATCATATATCATAGGCCTGACTTTACCGGTGGGTGTAATCTTGTTGTCTTACACTAACCCAGCTGTCACTTGTATTATTGAAGACTTGATTGCATTTCATCTTCAAGCAAAATGACAATAAAGCTAAGGTCACCCTGTGATTGCTATAATAGAAAGGTTTCAAAATATTAAAACATCTATCCAGTTAGTAAGATGAGAAAAACTACATGGTAAAACTTCATTCAAACAATTCACAATGAGACAAAGTATGCACAAGGGAAATATCAATAGTAGGTAGGTTTTGGGGAAAGCAATTTTCGACAATATATAGAAAAATAAGAAATATGGGAGGAAGGGTTGGACACTATAATTTTGGATAATTTTTTTCTCTTTATGCTTGCAGTTATAGTTTCAATACGGCTAGCCTTGTTGTTCTTCTCAAGTGATTCAAATTATCTCGAGTTCTTATACGTGTAGCAATAAAGTCAAACTGTATTGATAATTATGTAATAGTGAGTTGATACTTTGTGTTCTTGTTCTCTCAGAAACTTGCCGAAAAATGAAGGTGTTGCATGCTGTGAATAGGGGAATGTTGTGGATATGGAGGGATGTGCTCCGATATGGTTTGCTACTTTTTTTGTTTCAATTTCTAGTGTTAGCGGATTATGTTTTGTGGTGACAAGTGATGGATGTTTGTGGTTTGGATGTTTAAGTGGTATGGAAACAACAGATGTGGATTATGTTGTAGTTGACAATTGAAGAATACATGTGGTGGGATGTGTCTTAGAACTTTTTGTTGTATGAAAAATACAGTTTGTTAATATAAAATTTAGGTTTTATAGTAATTTGATGTGTGTAGCTTCTGGATTGATATTATGTGTGTTTGATTAATATTGTATATGATTCTTGATGGAATTTTGGCAAGCTTCTATTGACGATACTTCGAATAGCTTCTCTTGATGGTTGTCAAACGTCAATTTTAATTCAAATCATGCTGCATAATAGCCTGTGAATAAATACTTTTCTTGACGGCTAATAACCGTCATCTAGGTCGGAGTCAAGAAAAGTTTTTGCCTATATTGACGGTTTCTAAAAGCTGCTATCTTGACGGCTAAAAACAGTCAAGAAAGGTACTTCATATGACAGCCAAAAAATGTTAAAAAAAGCTCTTCCAGCGACCGTCAAGAAAAGGGAGGTCTTTTCTTGACTCCGGCCTAGTTGACGGATCTGCAACAGTCAAGATACCCATTTCTTGACGGGAAATCACCGTCAAGAAAAGCCCTTATTCTTGTAGTATGACGAAATATATTATCATGAGGACGAGCTACCCATTGTAACAAACACATTTGACATGGACACAACAAAAGTTTCATATTATACGTCTAATCGTATAAAAGAGGTAGAAGTATCCGAAGAGAAAAATAAAGTAGATGAAAGCGAAGATGATGAAGAAGAGGAAGATGAGGATGCGGAGAACGAAGAAGATGAATTTTCAGAAGATGATTGAAAGAAAGGAAAATGTAAAATATGTTTAACCACTAAATAATCTCCATACAACAATTATTTAGACTTGTGAAATGTACTGTCATTTTGTTTAACCCCTAATTAATCTCTATGCTTCCATTAATCTTACCATATGGCATCCATGACCCGTGCATGTTGATTGAGAGAGGCACAGATGGCTGTTGAGGATGTAGTAGTACCACCTGCTGTTAAGAATGAAGTACTTCCTCCTACTGCTGAGGAGATGATACCTAGAGCAGTGATCAAGGTTAAGGAAGAAGTGCTTTCTCCTACTATTAAGGAGGAAGTGATTCCTAAAGCCGAGATCGCTATGAAGGAGGAAGTGGCACGAGAAGGCATTGCACAGGGAGTTCCAGTCATCGAGGTCCTATAGATATTGATCGTTCTGGCATGGAGGAATCTTATGCGCGCTGACTGAGGGAGTTCTATCTGCCTCAGCGTAGAGGGTAGATATATATGATATGACTTTTGAACAGATTTGTTTTTGATAGACTTATTTAGACTTGGATGTTTCTGGATTTTTCTGGTAGACTTATATGATATGACTTATGTAGACTTGGATATTTCTAGATGTTTTTAGATATTTCTGGATGTTTTCTAGACATGGATGTTTCTGGATGCTATTATCTATACCTGAATATTTCTGTTATATGTTAAATGCATGGTTATTATCTACAAATTCAACGGAGGGTTGCTCCGGGTCTATTATTTATAAACTGTGATATGCTAAATACATGCTTATTTGATTTAGAATATATATTAAATTTCTTGTAGATATCTATTTTTATCAGGTATGGCAGAACGAAGAGGATCGTACCTCGGTGGATCCCGTACCGGTAGAAGAGCATCCCAAAGCGGTAGAGGTTCCACCGGTGGACGGAGTGGGGTACTCTGGATGATGGTTTCGGACCCTCGTCTCATAGTACTCCAGTGTACCAACCACTTAGATCTCCAAGTAGATCGATGGTACATGGAAGTACTCTTGGGACGGACAGTTCCAGGCCTGATCCTAGCCCATCCAGCATTCCTACTGCGGATGACACTATAGAGATGAAGGAGCAGATGGAGGAGGTCGCACCTACGCCGACTCTAAATCATCCGAGCGATCCCCCATGTGCCCCTCCGTATGAGACGGGATGGAGATTTGGTCTGACGGGCCTACAAAGTAAGTTAATTAGTTAATATTTATTTATAATTTTATCTATTATGGACACACACAAAAAAGAAGAAGAAATGCTGTCTTTTCTTATTGGCGTAAGGCAACACAATTCAAGTACGCCTGAGAGATCCTGCACTGAGGATCCCCGAGTATAAAAAAAATTCTGGAGAATGGGACGATGGAGATCGAGCGGCAGTTGCTCCTTTACTCCGTTGACACTCCGATTACAAAAGTGGGAGAAAACCTAAGAAAATTGCTAACTCTCGGCTGACTGGAAAGAAGTGCAGCAATTTGGCTCTTGAAAATACTCTCCGTTCTCTCTTTTGAAGAGGTATGAGACCCCTTTTTATAGTCGTTTCCGTGCTGGAATGAAGTTATGCACCCACATGAGAAAATAAACTAATTTTCATATGGGTGCATAGTCCTACTTTGGGTGCATAGAGTGTAGGCGATTGCAGACCGCGTGATCGTGGGTTGATAGTGGGGTTGACATGGCCTCATGCTTCGGTGCACGACTGCTAGTGGAGACTAACGTGTCCGTATGCTTCTGTAACACCCAGTTTCTAAAATAAGGGTAATTTTGAAATTTTATATTTTAATTTGTTTAATTAAGATATTTAAATGATAATATGATTTTTGGTAATTTTTAATTATTTTAAAACTATTTTTAGATCATGACTTATGATTTTGGTGTTTGACTAGTGTAACCTTAGAGCCTAGCCATGTGATTAGGATGTCTGACTAGTACATTATAGCCTAGAAGGTATTTTGGACATTTTAGGATTTATTTGAATTTAATATATTTTATTAGGAATTTTTGAATAATTTAATTGAATGGTGTGATTTAAATACTAATATAATTATTGTCTTGTGTTTATGGTTAGCCTAACCTAGATTGGACCTAACCTAGATGAGTCATGACTAATTTAGTGAGCCACTTTGAGAATTAGATGAGTTGGTTAAGGAGTTAATCAAGTTTAGTCATGGTTAAGTGATTTGCTAAGGGCTAAGATAGAACCCTTGTTCTAGGCCATCTATTTCCCTTGATACAATCCTAGCCATAGGATGAAACCCAAAAACCCTAACCCTAACTTTATGACCAGCCAAGAGAACCCCCCCCCCCTTGCCTATATAATGCCTCTTTGGGGATTTGAGCCTCTTTCTTTAATAGTTCATCATTCTCTTAAGGAAGTAGGTAAGCCTCCTTTATTTCTTTCCTAGTTTAATCAATAGGACTCCTTTTTGAATGAAATTTCTTCCATTAGGACCTAATCATTGCTCTCTTACTGTTGATGGAGTCCAATCACAAATTTTGAATCGATTTGATTGATTGGTGGCTTGTGGAGATTTCCTCTTTGAAGAGCTTTTTGAGAGTTTTGATACTTTGAGGTAACTTCTTGTTCTCACCATAGAATCCTGAAATTATTGCATGTATAGGGAGCCCTAGACCTAACCTAACTATAGGAATAGGAATCCCTAAGTTTCTGTGTCGATTCATGTCCTAACAGGACACGTATCAGTGTGCTATGCAATGTGTTTGTGTAAATGCCACAGAGAACTTTTTGTGTTTATTTTCGAATTTGATTTGAATGGAAATTTGTATTGTGGTGTCGCTTATCCATTTTTGTAGCTCTGAGGTGATTTCGTGGTGGTGTCGTGATGCTAGGACACTCGTGCACGCGCGCGCGTGGGAACAGGAATCCCCTGCACCTCGGGCACCATCCTGGACACGACACGAATTTTTTTGACACAAATTTTTGGGAGATGGTTGGGGCATGTTCTGTCACCATGCTCCCCAATTTTCACTAGGTTTCATGCATTGGTTGGCGAGTTATCGACCACGCACTGGGATTCCTTGTTCTGTGCACTGTATATTTTTAGCCACTGACACGGGGTTCGTGTCGCTTCTGGACACGTTGTGGTCGTGTGTCAGGGTGTCAGACACGAAGCCCTATACCTGGTGAACCCCTAGACACGACCACGGGGTGTCTCGTGTCGTGTGTCGTGTCCTAGCTTGACTCACACACGTGCACAAGGATTGTTCAGTCTGTGCACTGTTTTGTGTTTTGATTCGAATGGACACGTTTGTGTCCACTTGTGTGGACACAAACCACTTGTACAACAAGTAGGTAATGTGTCCTTGATGTACAAACCTTTAGATTGATGTTTAATTTGAAATTGTTGATGAAATCCCCTCTTCCTATATTAATTCCTGATACATGTTTTAGTTCAGTTTCCTTCCAGTTTTAAAATAGATTTTTGCATTGATTTTACTTATTATGAACTGTTAGATTCATAGTCTTTAATCCCTAACATATTCACCTATGTTCTATGTATTGGTATGTTGAGTTTGGGGTTAAATTGTGGTGTTTTGAGTCCAAAATCTGGAATTTATTTTGGGGACTGTTGGATTGTTTTTACATGTGCTCATGTGATATTTTAACTCTGATTTCAGAGTGTTTCAAACCCAGTAATTGAATAGCCAATATCTGAGATTTGAAAGGGTTCTCCAATGTGAAATTGTGTTTTGATTTGGGGTTGGTTTGGATGGGTTTTTGGTGTCAAAACTCTGAGTTTAAATTGTGGACTGTTTTGATGAAAACTGAAATATGTAATCTGTTTTCTTTCTTTGTTTGATTCTTGTGTACTGTCTTGAAGTCCAGGGTTGATTTCCCCTTCCTTTTTTATTGAATTAGCAGCTGCTATATTGTGAGATTGATCCTTAAATCAAAATCTGAGTTTTATGAGGAATCCTATTGTTTGGGGTATGGGATACTCTAAGAATCTGAAATTGGTTGCATGATAGTATAGGGCCTGTCATTGATTTCATAAGTTAAAATCTGAACTTGTTTTCATGCCAAGTATAGGCTGTCACTTAGTTACTGTCATATTGCACACACACACCCACACACCATCCACTCTCATTTTCCTTCACTGTTTTCCCTCTAATACACACACACACCACCTTCTTTAAAACCCCAGTCACATGTGACTAATTGACACACACACACATTCCTGCACTCTTCACTTTTAATTCCTGCATATCTCATTGTGATACTCTCACTGTCACCTAATTCATGTACACTGATTGTTAGTTCTGTTTTCACATTTTGTTCTATTGCCTTCACTGATTTCCTGTATATTTTCCATGGACACACCCTTCTACTGTCACATGGCTATTTCCTGCAACAGTGACACACACTCACTGTTAACTTGCACTGTTTGTACACATTGCCACCCTCACTGTTTTATGCTCCTGTACACTGTTTTGTTGCCTGCACATTGATACACACACACACACTCCACTGGCACACAAATTCCTGAACACTGACACAGTCCTACCACTTAGTTACATACTCACACACTTTGCAGTCACACATTGTCACTCACACATGCACACCCTATCATTCCTTTCACTGTCAATCCTGCATATTCATTTTCTTATGCACCACACTCTACATTGATATTTTCTTGTGAACACAAGTGTTCAGACACTTAGCCCTCTTGTATAAACCTGCACACATCACACACACATGATTCCCCCTGTTTTCTAATCTTCACTGACTTTTGTTTCCTACACATAGACACTTGTACACTGTGATTAAGTCCCAGTTACACATTAGCATGCACACTTGACACCATGTTCACTCTCACACACTCTCATGTATGCCTCACACACAAAGCCACACACATTGTTTGTATGTCCTATTTACACACACATGTATAGCTTAATCTCTCTCTAAATCTCTATGTATATATGAATATATGTAAATATGTATATAGGCTTGTATGATATGTAAAATAGGTAATACAATATATACATGGATAATGTGGTATGTAAATTGTAGGGTAGATAGCTTGTATAGCCTTGTGTTTGGTGTGTGATTGCTAGACTAGGCTTGGTTAGGCCTAGTGAGACTTATTAGACTTGTTGGGCTAGGACTTGACCTAGTTTGACTAGTCTAGTTGACTGGAGTTGACCAAGTGTTGACTTTAGTCTAGTTTGACCTAGATAACATGCAGATGCATTGTACATTACATATATCACCCTCTGTATACATCTTGACTTGTGTTGCTCTAACTAGGAGTCAGGTACCTCATCTCGGACAGTATATTTACTTCAGACATTCAGATACGAGGCGAGTACATTCTCTGATCATTTCATATCCTGCTTAGAATTATTTTCCTGCTTTAAATTACTTTACTTGATACTGTCACGTTGGTCACACGGATTGGTACTATATGGATCTTTTCATGAGATGTTATCCCCCTCGGGAGCATCGGATACTGCATGTTTTGTGCGTTTCACGAATCATCACGTATCTCTATGCTTTCTCTGATTCACGAATCGCTTGTGACACATGTACTCTCATGTTCACAGAGCCATCATGAATCACCTTCACGTATCACTCATTTTATGAGCCATGTGAAGTTTCACGAATCTTAACATAACTTGAACAGATCCTTGTGTATTGATTGGGGATGGGGGAGTAGAAATAGACATGTGAATATTATCCAAGTAGCTGTAGTCATGAATCACTCTCTTAGCTGTAGTCATGAATCTCCTATGCCATTCACATGTTTATATTTTACTCTGACTCACTAGTCACTATTAGCTCTCTACTTATAGTAGACATTTCTATTACAGTTCTCTCTCTGTTTACATACTGCATTTCCTTCAGTATCTATATCTTACTTTACTGTATGATTATATTTTCTAACTTGCTATGAACTGTTGAGATGTACTGTGCTCGCTCCCGTCCTGACTGGACCTGTTAAAATTTTACAGAGGATGATGAGGAACTCTGCACCCTTACTTGGAGCTTGCCTAGATGACACTCGCGACCTGGACCCCTGGGGAGGTTCAGGCAGCTGCTCAGGATGATACCTTGTATAGTTTAGATAGCTTAGACTATTCTTTTCATGTTTAGCTGTTGTCTTGGTTTCAGAGTTGTATATTGTAGAGATGATTGAGACTTGTATTCTTTTCTGTTGTACCTCAGTTGAGGATTCTCTTATCTATTTTATCATACCGTATTCTATCTCTAGTTTGTGATTGAGTTGTACCTCTGTATTGGCCTCCTTATGGAGAGTATTCTATTATGTTAGTTATAGTTCATGACCTAGAACAGCGTTCTACCGCCGACACTGCGGCGTAGGCTGGGCGCTGTTACGTTCGCGTACCCTCACAGTGGGTGCGGGTCGTGACACGTTTTTAGTGGTGGCCCATGCAGGTCGAGTTTATGTAGTGGTATTCGAACTAGAGTATCACTACAGCCTGCAGTAGGATTAGGATATTATGGAGGTACTCAATCACAATAGGAAAACTCTTAATCAGATTCATTTTGTCTAAAATTGTTGATTATTGACTTTCTTTTGAATATAAATTGTCCTCCTTTGAATTTTCGCTTCATTTCCAGAAATTTCTTCTTATTTTGATCTGTCTTCATGATGGTTACGGAGACACGATCTCATCGTTTCGGTTCGAGGGATACTATCGAGAGGCTGGCCACCTTTCGTCTTGTTTACTAGGGCCTCGAGACCGTAGCTTCTGTTGTGCCGACTCAGGTTGGCGTATCTGCTACATTGGAGGTGCACCTCTATCTATACAGAGATTTTCTTCCGTCATTTCTGATTTCTCTCAGCCGCGGTGATTCATGCAGCATCAGCAGCAGACCAGGGA
Organism: Iris pallida; assembly: GCA_029216955.1. Taxonomy (NCBI): domain Eukaryota; kingdom Viridiplantae; phylum Streptophyta; class Magnoliopsida; order Asparagales; family Iridaceae; genus Iris; species Iris pallida. Next base: position 510,574 of record JANAVB010029664.1, read on the forward strand.
AAACTAGCAGGGCAAGCTATCGTCAGGACAGTCAAGGATGCACAGGCCGTTAGAGATCTAGTTGCAGGTTCCATTCTTTTGATTTTATTTCTGCAATTTCCTCTTATAGCTGTCTTGAAATTCGATTCTCCCTGTTCCTTGTTGATTTATCAATTTTTGTCATGTTGTTTTGGTGTTATGTTGATTTTCTTCTGAGATAAATCATATGGGCTAGGTCACCTCAGTTATGGGATCTAAAATCTTCGATGATCGTGTTAGTTGGCATAGTGAGGACATATAGTCAGATTTTGGATGTATTTCTCAGGTATGGGAATTTAAGGTTTTCGCCGTCGCATGAGGCAATGCGAAAATTTTAAATACTATGAACCTAAGGGTACGTACCTTAGTCGACGACTCTGTGATTATCGTAGCCTTGCTCACTAGCACGACGAAGATTCTGAGTGTCATGATTTTGGACAGATGCATATGATTATCTGACGGTATGTTTGAGACTTTGATTGTGGGGTGTTTGACCTAGGAGACTGCTACCATCTTAATTTCGAGGACAAAATTTTTATAAGGTGGGTAGGATTGTAACACCCAGTCTCTAAAATAAGGGTAATTTTGAAATTTTATATTTTAATTTGTTTAATTAAGATATTTAAATGATAATATGATTTTTGGTAATTTTTAATTATTTTAAAACTATTTTTAGATCATGACTTATAATTTTGGTATTTGACTAGTGTAACCTTAGAGCCTATCCATGTGATTAGGATGTCTGACTAGTACATTATAGCCTAGAAGGTATTTTGGACATTTTAGGATTTATTTGAATTTAATATATTTTATTAGGAATTTTTGAATATTTTAATTGAATGGTGTGATTTAAATACTAATATAATTATTGTCTTGTGTTTATGGTTAGCCTAACCTAGATTGGACCTAACCTAGATGAGTCATGACTAACTTAGTGAGCCACTTTGAGAATTAGATGAGTTGGTTAAGGAGTTAATCAAGTTTAGTCATGGTTAAGTGATTTGCTAAGGGCTAAGATAGAACCCTTGTTCTAGGCCATCTATTTTCCTTGATACAATCCTAGCCATAGGATGAAACCCAAAAACCCTAACCCTAACTTTATGACCAGCCAAGAGAACCCCCCCCCCCCCCTTGTTAAGCCTCTTTCTTTAATAGTTCATCATTCTCTTAAGGAAGTAGGTAAGCCTCCTTTATTTCTTTCGTAGTTTAATCAATAGGACTCCTTTTTGAATGAAATTTCTTCCATTAGAACCTAATCATTGCTCTCTTACTGTTGGTGGAGTCCAATCACAGATTTTGAATCGATTTGATTGATTGGTGGCTTGTGGAGATTCCCTCTTTGAAGAGCTTTTTGAGAGTTTTGATACTTTGAGGTAACTTCTTGTTCTCACCATAGAATCCTAAAATTATTGCATGTATAGGGAGCCCTAGACCTAACCTAACTATAGGAATAGGAATCCCTAAGTTTCTGTGTCGATTCGTGTCCTAACAGGACACGTATCAGTGTGCTATGCAATGTGTTTGTGTAAATGCCACAGAGAACTTTTTGTGTTTATTTTCGAATTTGATTTGAATGGAAATTTGTATTGTGGTGTCGCTTATCCATTTTTGTAGCTCTGAGGTGATTTCGTGGTGGTGTCGTGTCGCTAGGACACTCGTGCACGCGCACTTGGACACGCGCGCGCGTGGGAACAGGAATCTCCTGCACCTCGGGCACCATCCTGGACACGACATGAATTGTTTCGACACGAATTTTTGGGAGATGGTTGGGGCATGTTCTGTCACCATGCTCTCCAATTTTCACTAGGTTTCATGCATTGGTTGGCGAGTTATCGACCACGCACTGGGATTCCTTGTTCTGTGCACTGTATATTTTTAGCCACTGACACGGGGTTCGTGTCGCTTCTGGACACGTTATGGTCATGTGTCAGGGTGTCAGACACGAAGCCCTATACCTGGCGAACCCCTAGACACGACCACGGGGTGTCTCGTGTCGTGTGTCGTATCCTAGCTTGACTCACACACGTGCACGAGGATTGTTCAGTCTGTGCACTGTTTTGTGTTTTGATTCGAATGGACACGTTTGTGTCCACTTGTGTGGACACAAACCACTTGTACAACACGTAGGTAATGTGTCCTTGATGTACCACCTTTAGATTGATGTTTAATTTGAAATTGTTGATGAAATCCCCTCTTCCTATATTCATTCCTGATACATGTTTTAGTTCAGTTTCCTTCCAGTTTTAAAATAGATTTTTGCATTAATTTTACTTATTATGAACTGTTAGATTCATAGTATTTAATCCCTAACATATTCATCTATGTTCTATGTATTGGTATGTTGAGTTTGGGGTTAAATTATGGTGTTTTGAGTCCAAAATCTGGAATTTATTTTGGGGACTGTTGGGTTGTTTTTACATGTGCTCATGTGATATTTTAACTCTGATTTCAGAGTGTTTCAAACCCAGTAATTGAATAGCCAATATCTGAGATTTGAAAGGGTTCTCCAATGTGAAATTGTGTTTTGATTTGGGGTTGGTTTGGATGGGTTTTTGGTGTCAAAACTCTGAGTTTAAATTGTGGACTGTTTTGATGAAAACTGAAATATGTAATCTGTTTTCTTTCTTTGTTTGATTCTTGTGTACTGTCTTGAAGTCCAGGGTTGATTTCCCCTTCCTTTTTCATTGAATTAGCAGCTGCTATATTGTGAGATTGATCCTTAAATCAAAATCTGAGTTTTATGAGGAATCCTATTGTTTAGGGTATGGGATACTCTAAGAATCTGAAATTGGTTGCATGGTAGTATAGGGCCTGTCATTGATTTCATAAGTTAAAATCTGAACTTGTTTTCATGCCAAGTATAGGCTATCACTTAGTTACTGTCATATTGCACACACACACCCACACACCATCCACTCTCATTTTCCTTCACTGTTTTCCCTCTAATACACACACACCACCACCATCTTTAAAACCCCAGTCACATGTGACTAATTGACACACACACACACATTCCTGCACTCTTCACTTTTAATTCCTGCATATCTCATTGTGATACTCTCACTGTCACCTAATTCCTGTACACTGATTGTTAGTTCTGTTTTCACATTTTGTTCTATTGCCTTCACTGATTTCCTGCATATTTTCCATGGACACACCCTTCTACTGTCACATGGCTACTTCCTGCAACAGTGACACACACTCACTGCTAACTTGTACTGTCTGTACATATTGCCACCCTCACTGTTTTATGCTCCTGTACACTGTTTTGTTGCCTGCACATTGATACACACACACACATACTTCACTGGCACACAAATTCCTGAACACTGACACAGTCCTACCACTTAGTTACATACTCACACACTTTGCAGTCACACATTGTCACTCACACATGCACACCCTATCATTCCTTTCACTGTCAATCCTGCATATTCATTTTCTTGTGCACCACACTCTACATTGATATTTTCCTGTGAACACAAGTGTTCAGACACTTAGCCCTCTTGTATAAACCTGCACACATCACACACACATGATTCCCCCTGTTTTCTAATCTTCACTGACTTTTGTTCCTACACATAGACACTTGTACACTGTGGTTAAGTCCCAGTTACACATTAGCATGCACACTTGACACCATGTTCACTCTCACACACTCTCATGTATGCCTCACACACAAAGCCACACACATTGTTTGTATGTCCTATTTACACACACATGTATAGCTTAATCTCTCTCTAAATCTCTATGTATATGAATATATGTAAATATGTATATAGGCTTGTATAATATGTAAAATAGGTAATACAATATATGCATGGATAATGTGGTATGTAAATTGTAGGGTGGATAGCTTGTATAGCCTTGTGTTTGGTGTGTGATTGCTAGACTAGGCTTGGTTAGGCCTAGTGAGACTTATTAGACTTGTTGGGCTAGGACTTGACCTAGTTTGATTAGTCTAGTTGACTGGAATTGACCAAGTATTGACTTTAGTCTAGTTTGACCTAGACAGCATGCAGATGCATTGTACATTACATATATCACCCTCTGTATATATCTTGACTTGTGTTGCTCTAACTAGGAGTCAGGTACCTCATCTCAGACAGTACATTTACTTCAGACATTCAGATACGAAGCGAGTACATTCTCTGATCATTTCATATCCTGCTTAGAATTATTTTCCTGCTTTAAATTACTTTACTTGATACTGTCACGTTGGTCACACGGATTGGTACTATATGGATCTTTTCATGAGATGTTATCCCCCTCGGGAGCATCGGATACTGCATGTTTTGTGCGTTTCACGAATCATCACGTATCTCTATGCTTTCTCTGATTCACGAATCGCTTGTGACATATGTACTCTCATGTTCACAGAGCCATCATGAATCACCTTCACGTATCACTCATTTTATGAGCCATATGAAGTTTTACGAATCTTAACATAACTTGAACAGATCCTTGTGTATTTATTGGGGATGGAGGAGTAGAAATAGATATGTGAATATTATCCAAGTAGCTGTAGTCATGAATCACTCTCTTAGCTGTAGTCATGAATCTCCTATGCCATTCACATGTTTATATTTTACTCTGACTCACTAGTCACTATTAGCTCTCTACTTATAGTAGACATTTCTATTACAGTTCTCTCTCTCTCTGTTTACATACTGTATTTTCTTCAGTATCTATATCTTACTTTACTGCATGATTATATTTTCTAACCTGCTATGAACTGTTGAGATGTACTGTGCTCGCTCCCGTTCTGACTGGACCTGTTGAAAATTTTACAGAGGATGATGAGGAACTCTGCACCCTTACTTGGAGCTTGCCTAGATGACACTCGCGACCTGGACCCCTGGGGAGGTTCAGGCAGCTGCTCAGGATGATACCTTGTATAGTTTAGATAGCTTAGACTATTCTTTTCATGTTTAGCTGTTGTCTTGGTTTCAGAGTTGTATATTGTAGAGATGATTGAGACTTGTATTCTTTTCTGTTGTACCTCAGTTGAGGATTCTCTTATCTATTTTATCATACCATATTCTATCTCTAGTTTGTGATTGAGTTGTACCTCTGTGTTGGCCTCCTTATGGAGAGTATTCTATTATGTTAGTTATAGTTCATGACCTAGAACAGCGTTCTACCGCCGACACTGCGGCGTAGGCTGGGCGCTGTTACGTTCGCGTACCCTCACAGTGGGTGCGGGTCGTGACAGCTTCGGTGCACGATTGATCGTGAGTTTGACCGAGTCGGGGACTGTCCTGACTTGGGCGCATAGCCTGAAACAGGGCTATGTGCCCCCTTCTGGAGAGGTCCAGAGTGGACACATGGGCGCATAGCTCGCCTTGCTGACTTGGGCGCATAGCTTGCTCTGTTGACTTGGACGCATGTGGGTTGTCCTGGTTTGGGCGCATATGTCTCCCTGGCTTGGGTGCATATGACTCCCTGGCTTGGGCGTATGGTTGTCAAGACTGCTGTAATTTTCATGCTTCTATAAGACCCCTTTCAAAGTTTTTGATAATTGAACGAGTTTGAAATACTTTGAAAGAAGCATGGACTGTCTTCTCGTAATGTAGTGGGCGCATAGCATAGCTCTCCCTTTGGGTGCATAGAGTTTGGCCAGACTGTCAGAGAGATGGCTGTTGAGATCTTCCTCAAAAATCTGAACTGACAGATTCATCGGATTAGAATTTGAAGAGGTCCATCCTTCATGCGTTGTCCACGTCAGCAAGTGGTAGTCGCATAATGTGCAGGAGACTAAGTCTTCATGTTAGCGCATAAGCCATAGTGGGCGCATAGTATGTAATGGGTACATAGGCGCATAGGAATAGTGAGCGCATAGTGTTTGGCCCGTGCCTATAAATAGGCTTTGAAGAGAGAGAAGATTCATTACTCTCTTTTCTTTTAGAACTTTCAAAAGACTGTTCATTTCTTCTCTGCACGAACCATATCTCCCAAGGCCGCCAAGAGATCTGCGAAGGGCAAGGAGGCTGCACTGAGTGGCTCTTCTTCTGTGACAGCATCCTCACCAGTCCAAGACCCGATCCTGGGAGAGGCTACGCCTCAAAACAAAGTCTTGAGAGTTAATTTGTGACGCTCAGACTTGTCCTCTGCCTGGGCGCATGTGCCCAAGGCAATATGTTTTTGTGAGCATTCATATGCGCCCACAAAAGTATGTGCCCACACTGTGGCGTGTTTAGGCGCCCATATACTGCTACATATTATGCGCCCACAAGCTGATGCATGTTATGCGTCCACATGCTGTTTGTATGTTTGGGCGTATAGCCCTTTGGGCGCATAGGATTTCTGCAGCACTTAGTTTTTTTCTGCAGATTCTGAGTCTGACTTTCTCTTCTATCCTTGTAGTTAACATGTTTGTCCCAAAACTTGGTGGAATCCCTTTCGGCTCTACTTGCCAAGTCCTCGGCACAAGCCTCCTAACCAACATGGTCAGCAAGGTTCAGGCCAAGATCAGTCATAACCAGCCTACGGAACAGACGCTCGCCATACTTAAACAGGACAAGACCTTCCTGAAGCAGATAATTAACGATGAAGAGCTCTTGCTCGGAAGGGCACATCGTTTCAAGAATCTGTACTTCCTGTTCAGTGACAGTGTGGGGTTCGAAGATGGCGAGATGATACGTTTGAGAAACCCACTGGTGGTCAGGCTGAACAATCAGAGGATATGGCTACCATTGATGGAGCGTTAGTATCCTTTGTCTGCGTTCACTATCTTAGCCGTGCGACAACAGATGAAATGGGAGCTAACCCCTGAGCTCCTCGAGGTCGTCTTCGGAAGAATACAGTTCGACTCAGGAGATCGAAAGAAGGACACTTTTAAGTGTGTTCGGGGCTCTATATCTTACTCCACGAGGGGGCTGTAACCTGGTGCTATAATGAACGACATCCTGACTGACCTCTACCCTTATGCTGCCGATGCGCTTTACAATCTGATGATGTCGGAGGACGTGTCGTATCCCTTAAGGAAGATACGGATGGAAGGCTGGAGGTATCCAATTTCATTCTGGAGCAACCTCACTGACTGGGTGCTTTCTATGTATGAAGCCACCCAGAAGACTGCTGGCCTTTTTTTTGCTATTAGAGCCACCCAATATGGCGTAAAGGTCAACTGGCCAATGTTTGTCTCTTTGGCGGAGTTATACAACCTTCACACTTGTACTTTCTTTACTCCGGGCGAGGAGATGGGATTGGCTCTCCACGAGATGCAGGAAGTGTCGAAGCTTCCTTAGGGCACAGAGTCGTATGAAGAGTATGTGCCTCGTGATGAGGAGCTCTGAGACCTGGAGAATGAGAACTCCGAGATGATGGATGTATACAAGGAGTTATTCTGCCACCTCCTCATCTTCCATAGGATCAACAAGAAAGGAAGAACCGAGGGGGCCAATCCCACACAAGAGCTTGGACGGGCCACGTCTTCGTTCAAGGAGAAGGAGAGGATCCGGCCTCCTTTTCGATTTTAAAACCTATGACTAAGTCCGAGATAGAAGTCCGGATGGCAGATTATGATACGACGGATACTGAGGATAGTGATGATCCTGAGGGAAAGTCCCCGATCGGCTACTACTTCCGTCAAGCTGAATATCAGTTGTCGAAGAAAGCCGTGCTTGCAGCTTTTTTGATGATCTGGCTTCGTGACTGTATAGTCTCTGGGGGTTCAGAGACTATTGAGAGGATGAGTCAGAGCATAATACATCCGGCTGTGAAGCTGGTATTCAGATACCGGCTTGTCTTGCTTCTCGCGATGGTCTGTGCCACTGAACGGGGTCTACAGGATTTTGTTAGAAATACGGTGACTCCTGATGGCAGAGCCAACTTCGCCCGGACCGAACATTCATATCGTTTCTTGATGGGGTGGCTGCTGCTGCATTGTTCTACACTGATGAATGTTGGGCTGGCGACGGACTCTTTGGAGGGAGATGCCTTTCTTCGCAGATTCCGTGACGTGGACTGGGCCGTCACTGGTATACCGGTTTGTAGAAGGGATTTAAGCTTCTTACAGAACTACGAGTTCTTCAGGGTATCCCCTCCGTCCGGCAGTGGTAGTACAGGAGATACCTTCGTGGATGAGGGAGTTCATGCCACTAGCTTGACTGCTGTGGTGTTTCACTGGCTTCAGTCTATTAGGCCATCGTATCTGGTGCTTAGAAACAGGAACCATACCTATCTGGAGCCATACCTGCTGTAACACCCAGTTTTTCAGAAGAGGGTAATTTTGGAATTTTGTAATTATAATTATTATTTAAGGGTATTTATTCATGTTATGATTTTTAGTGATTTTTAATTATTTTTAAACTATTTAAATTCATGACTTATGATTTGGTGTCTTGCTAGTGTTCATTTCCAGACTGAGGGGGTATTTTAGTCATTTTTGTAATTTTAAGAATTATTTGGAATTATTAATTATTATTTAGATTTAATAGAATTTATTTGAATTTTGGAAATTTTTAGGAATTATTTTGGAATTGTTTGGACTAGATTGATTTTGGCTAGTTTGGACCCATGTAGACCAACCTAGGAACTAACCCTAGTTAGTTGGGCTTGGTTAGGTCAAGTGACCCTAGTCTAACCTAGTGTGACTCAAGTTAGTGGTTAGTGATTCATAGAACTTGAATTAGGAATTTAGGAATCAAGTTATTTGATAAATGGCTTGTGGTTACACAAGTCATTTTCTGACTAAACTAGATAGGACTAGCTAAACCTAGCTCAACCCCACCCAAACCCAACATGGCTGACCAGCTAGGTTTAACCTAGGGATTCCCCCCTATTTAATCCCTCCTAGTTTTTAGGGCTAGCCTCTTTTAAGGTTCTTTTAAAAGTTCTAAGGAAAGAGGTGAGTCCCATCTTCCAAAAATCATTAGAAATCCATTTTAAATCCTTTTTCCTTCAAACCAATTTCATTAGGACCTACATTTCATCCTCTTGCTGCTGGAATTAATTGGTTGCAGGAAGAAACAATTTGTGAGACTTGGAGGCTTGAGGAGTTCATTTCATTTGAGGACTTTTCCACCCATTGTTCTTCAAGAGGTATCTCCTTCATTTCTCCATGAAACTTCAGTTAGTTTTCATGTATAGGAACCCCTAAGTGTCCCCCTAAGGTTAGTATAGGATTCGTGTCTTGTGTCGTATGATTCGTGTCCATTCTGGACACGTATCAGAAGACTGGACAGATGTTCGACCAAATGCCACAGAGGGCAGGTCGATCGTGTTAGCCTAATATTTTTGAATAGGAAATAAGTTCTAGATCTAGCTTTGTGATTCGTGTCCTTGTATTTTGATTTTTGTGTCGTTCTGTGTCAGTTTGATTGTGTGGACACGCGCGTGCACACGGCCGCGCGCTGCTACAGGGATCCCCCTGCTACTCGGGCCCTGTAGCGGACACGACACGCTACTATTGGACACGAAACTCGACACAGGGCAAGGGGCAGTGACTGACACGCCACGTGTCAAGTATTACTTGTCCCCGTGCAGTGTCGAGAGAGTTATGAATCTCGCATGGGGATTTGCTTAGGCAGTGCACAGTGGATTTTCCCCACTGACACGGGTCTCGTGTCCGACCCTGACGCATCGTGGACACTGGCCAGTGGGCCTATGAGGTAGCCCTATATGTGGGCTACCCATGTGTGTCACCACGACATACATTCGTGTCTTGTGTCGTGCATATGACACAAGTGCTCGTGTGTACGAGACAGTGCACTGTCAGTGCACTGTATGTGTTTCTCTTTGTGTTTCTTGCTATGGACATGCCGTGTCGGCCCTGGGGTGACACGAGATGATGTGTGGGGTTGTGCACGAGGGGTGTTTACATTGTTCCAATTATTAGATCATGATTTATTAGTTGGTTATTCGATTTATATTGAAAAGAATCAATGTTCTGATACTAAGTTCTTAACCTATCATTTTCCAGTTTTAATTTGGATATTGTTCAATGATTTAAATCATAGTGTTGATGTTAACTGCTAAGTTTAAACTCTAATCATGTGTTCCCTATGTGCATTAGCTTACCATGGTTAGATTTTGGTATTGAATTGATAAGGTGGACTGTAAATGGGTTAAGGTATCATATCTGATTTTTGAGTTTTCTATTAATCTTCATCAATGAACTAGAGTATTAGTTACTGTCTAATGACCCTTCAATTGATTTGGATTCTTAATTAAATCCTGCAATGAAATCTGAAATTTGATTTGCCATGTTGATCCTTACATTGTCTTATTACTGTCAACTTTGTTTTCAAGCTGCTACGTTAATCTGGAATGCATGAGCTATTTTGGACTGTTGGGTAGGTTTTTCCTATTCCTTTACAATTTGATGATTGAACTGTTAAGTTGGATTGTTTATGTGATTCCCATAATTTTCCAGATTTCATTGTTGAACTATGAACTGAGATTTGGGAGAGAAATGAATTGGGTTCCCTTAAGACAGTTTCCAGTTTTGCTTTAATCTGAGAATTTTATTTGCCATGACTAATCTTACAGTGTTACATTTTACTGTCAACCTTCATTTCAATTCATATTTTAACCTGGAATGTTCACTATTAAGTATATTAAATTTGGGATTATGAGACTGTCAAGTATTTGTTAAAACTGAGAGTAATTCCCTTCACTGATAACAGTGGCTTGATACATTTTTCCCTGTTCTCTACTTGATTGGGTGTGTTTATTATGTGGGTTACCCTGAGTTAGCAGGATATGAATTGATTTCCTTGCCTTTCCTTTTCCTGTTATTTTCCTGCAAATATTTCCACACACCCTGTTAATACCCTTCCTGTCCCAGATTTTGTTCACTGTTGAGTAGCTACTGCTTTTACATGTGACACTGCTAACTGTTGGTTCCTGCACACCATATACTGTAGGCTAGTATATTTTTCCTGCACTTGGACACATCACATACACAGTGTTGGTCTTCACTGCTCACTGTTTAGAGTTTCCTGCACACTGTTAGCCAATGCACACACACTCAACTCTTCACATTGTTCACTGTCACATTCTTTGTTCCTGCACACTCTTTAGCACAGAGTACACACACATACATTCATGTTCTCTTACACACACCCTCTTTAAATTCCTATCCTATTACCTAATGTATGTATCTATAAATATATATTGTAAGTTTTGTGTTTTATATATAAGTTAATAATGTTTTGTGAATGTAATATATATATGAATATCTAATTGTGTATGGATATCATATAGGTATGTAATGTATAGTGTAATGAATATATATATTGTGTATGTATTAAGGTAGGTTGGTTTAGAGCCTAAATGCATTATGAGTTTGTGGCTATGTAGCCTATGGAAAATTGAGTGTGATAGTGGATGTTGGCTTGATAGAGTTTGTGTACTTGATATTGGTCTAATTAGCTAGTGTAGCCTTGTTTAGACCATAGTGACCTAGTTTAGACTTGTTTAACTTAGTTGACCTAGTTTGACTTCTAGGGTTGGCCAGAGTTGACCAAGAGTTGACTTTGGTTTAGATTGACCTAGAATCATGTAGAATGCATAGTATGACTCCATTATACTATTCTGGACTTGTTGTGACTTGTGCTGTTCTGATTAGGAGCCAGACACCACTCCTCGGACGGTACTTTTCATATTGGACACTCAGATACAGGCGAGTACATTCTCTGATCGTTTCATACTTGTCACGAATTATATTCTCGCTCTAGATTACTTTTACTTGATGCTGTCACATTATCATCACGGATTGGTACTATATGGATCTCTTCTTAGGATGTTACCCCCTTAGCGGGCGCATCGGATACTTTATGACATGTGTTTCATGTACATCATGTATTCCTTGCTTCTGCGTTATTCATGTACACTCATGTTCTCTCATGTTCTTACATGTACGTTCATGTACTCTCATGTTCTTTCATGTACGCTCATGTTTGCCCATGTGTCTCTTGTATAACCAAAACATCATGTCCGTAACGTAACTTGAATAGATCCTTGTGTATTGATTGTGGGTAGGGGTGAGTATAAATGGTCATGTGATTTACCCATCATGTACACTCTGTTACTTATCATGTTCATCATGTACAACCTAAGCCAATTACATGCCATCTCATACTCTAAATCACTAGTCACTTACAGTTCTTACTTATCATGTATATATATTTCCAGTTATCAAATATCTCTCATGTTTTCATGTACATTTTCTTACAGCGTTTCATGTATTTTATTCTATTGCCTGCTTTATATTTCCTGACATTATATGAACTGCATGAGATGTATTGTGCTCGCTCCTGTCCTGACTGGACCTGTTAAAAATATTACAGAGGACGAGGAGGAGGCTGGTCTGGACACTTACTACGGGGCAGCCTTAGAAGACACCTGCGAGCTGGACCCTCAGGAGGACCCAGCTCTAGCTGAAGATTTCACCCCGACTGTCTAGAATAGATTAGTTAGGCTATTTATCATTGTAGTCTGGAGACATGTTCTAGTTAGACTTTATTCTGGAGTTCAGTATTGTATATATTCTTTCATCTGAGACCATGTACTTCTAGATATTACTGGGATTATCTTAGACTACTCTTCATCTATTTATTTCCTTGAGTTCTATTTCATATCGTGCTATCTCTTCCTTAGTTGTGATTGAGTTTTACTGCTATGTCACCCCATTTTGGGGAGTTTAAACTGTTTAGATAGATATTGTTAGATGTATGTTGACCTAGGACAGCGTTCTACCGCCGACACTGCGGCGTAGGCTGGGCGTTGTTACGTTCTCGTACCCTCACAGTGGGTACGGGTCGTGACACATTTTTAGTGGTGGCCCATGCAGGTCTAGACTAGAAGTGTAGTGGTACTCGAACTAGAGTATCACTGCAGCCTGCTATAGGATATAGGACATTAATTTTAAGATACTCAATCACTTTAGGAAAATTTCTTTTATTGCCACCTAAATCCTTTTGTCAGCTGATCCTTTGAATTATAATTGTCCGCCTTTGTTATATCGCTTCTTTCTCAGAAATTGATACTCTTGTTTGTCTATCTTCAGGATGGTAGAGACTCGTTCGCAGCGTACCGTCCTTGAGGATGCTATAGAGGGGACTGCTACCTCTCAGCCAGCACGGCGAGGCCAGGGGACTGCAGCTCTTGCCACCTCAGCTCGTGTTGAGACCTCGGCAGCCGCAGCAGGGGGTATACACCCACCGACTGGAAGGCAGGACCCGGACTTTCCAGAGGATCCTTTCTTGCCGCCACCGCCTCCAGGACATATGGACGCAGCTCAGATGTTCGTATATTTCCAGCAGTTCATGGACCGACAGCAGGCTCGACAGGACAGAGGCATGGAGTTGGCCGTCACGACAGCCGCAGCTCGACCAGTGGTACAGCAGCCGAAGACACCGGGGATCGAGCAGTTCTAGAAGATGAGCCCCAGAGACTTTCTGGGGACAGAGGGGATCCTATATGCCGATGAGTGGATCGAGCATATAGAGGAGATCTTTCGCCTGGCCAGGATACCAGCAGATCTTCAGATCGAGGCCGCAGCTAGCCGGATGCGAGATCTTGCTCGCACCTGGTATCAGTCAGACCCCAGGGTGGGGGTAGCTGGGCAGACTTGGGAGAAGTTCAGGGGCTTCTTCAAGAAGAAGTTCTTCCCAGATTCAGCAGTCAGAGCCTTGGAGACACAGTTTGAGAGCTTGGTCCAGGGGAGCCTCTCAGTTGAGGAGTATGCAGGAGAGTTTGGCCGTCTCGGCAGGTTTGTTAAGGGGTTGAGCGAGACGGCGAAGGCCGAGAGGTTCCGGAAGGGTCTAGTCAAGGAGATCAAGTCCCTGACTAAGGGGAACAGAGATGCTACGTTTGAGGAGATCTTGACGGGAGCCTTGTTGGCAGAGGATGATCTTGAGCTTAGGCTCAAGAGGGGGCGAGACCCAGTCGGGGGCAGCAGCAGTGGAGGCCAGGCCAAGAAGCCTCACCTTCAGCACCAGCAGCCGAGGCAGTTCCAGCCGCAGCCGTTCCAGTAGAGACAGCAGCAGCAGCAGAGGCAGCCGCATGTTATCTTTTGCCCCTTCTGTAAGAAACCAGGGCACGATTGGGGTGAATGTCGACTGAGGCTAGGCAAGTGCCTACTCTGCGGATCATCAGATCATCAGTTGAGAGAGTGTCCCAAGTCTGCGGGACGGACAGCTCAGGGAGCAGGAGCTAGGGCTCCGGCAGGACAACAAAGAGGACCAGCATTGCAGACTCAGCAATAGAGGTTCGCACAGCATCAGCAGCAGGCCAGGGGAGGCCAGCAAGGACGAGCTTACGCCATGACACTTGAGGATGCTCAGGCAGTAGGAGAGGTGCTAGCAGGTTCTGATCTTCTCGATTCCATTCTACCTTGTCTCATTATAACTATCCTGAAATTCTATTCCATCTATTTCTATCTGTTTCCTCATTGTTGATAAGTTTGATCTGGTGTTTCATTATATTTGTTTTTCTTCTGAGAAAATCATATGGGCTAGGTCACCTCAGTTATGGGATCTAGAATCTTGATGGTCGTGTTAGTTGGCATAGTGAGGACATATAGTCAGATTTTGGATGTATTTTTCGGGTATAGAAATTTAAGGTTTTTGCCGTCGCATGCGGCAATGCGAAAATTTTAAATACCATGAACCTAAGGATACGTACCTTAGTCAAGGACTCTGTGATTACCATAGCCATGCTCACTAGCACGATGAATATTTTGAGTATCATGATTTTGGACAGACGCATATGATTATCTGACGGTATGTTTGAGACTTTGATTGTGGGGTGTATGACCTAGAAGGACTACTACCATTTTAATTTCGATGACGAAATTTTTTGTAAGGTGGGTAGGATTATAACACCCAGTTTTTCAGAAGAGGGTAATTTTGGAATTTTGTAATTATAATTATTATTTAAGGGTATTTATTCATGTAATGATTTTTAGTGATTTTTAATTATTTTTAAACTATTTAAATTCATGACTTATGATTTGGTGTCTTGCTAGTGTTCATTTCCAGACTGAGGGGGTATTTTAGTCATTTTTGTAATTTTAAGAATTATTTGGAATTATTAATTATTATTTAGATTTAATAGAATTTATTTGAATTTTGAAAATTTTTAGGAATTATTTTGGAATTGTTTGGACTAGAATGATTTTGGCTAGTTTGGACCCATGTAGACCAACCTAGGAACTAACCCTAGTTAGTTGGGCTTGGTTAGGTCAAGTGACCCTATTCTAACCTAGTGTGACTCAAGTTAGTGGTTAGTGATTCATAGAACTTGAATTAGGAATTTAGGAATCAAGTTATTTGATAAATGGCTTGTGGTTACACAAGTCATTTTGTGACTAAACTAGATAGGACTAGCTAAACCTAGCTCAACCCCACCCAAACCCAACATGGCTGACCAGCTAGGTTTAACCTAGGGATTCCCCTCTATTTAATCCCTCCTAGTTTTTAGGGCTAGCCTCTTTTAAGGTTCTTTCAAAAGTTCTAAGGAAAGAGGTGAGTCCCATCTTCCAAAAATCATTAGAAATCCATTTAAAATCCTTTTTCCTTCAAACCAATTTCATTAGGACCTAAATTTCATCCTCTTGCTGCTGGAATTAATTGGTTGCAGGAAGAAACAATTTGTGAGACTTGGAGGCTTGAGGAGTTTATTTCATTTGAGGACTTTTCCACCTATTGTTCTTCAAGAGGTATTCCTTCATTTCTCCATGAAACTTCAGTTAGTTTTCATGTATAGGAACCCCTAAGTGTCCCCCTAAGGTCAGTATAGGATTCGTGTCTTGTGTCGTATGATTCGTGTCCATTCTGGACACGTATCAGAAGACTGGACAGGTGTTCGACCAAATGCCACAGAGGGCAGGTCGATCGTGTTAGCCTGATATTTTTGAATAGGAAATAAGTTCTAGATCTAGCTTTGTGATTCGTGTACTTGTATTTTGATTTTCATGTCGTTCCGTGTCAGTTTGATTGTGTGGACACGCGCGTACACACGGCCGCGCACTGCTACAGGGATCCCCCTGCTACTCGGGCCCTGTAGCGGACATGACACGCCACTATTAGACACAAAACTCGACACAGGGCAAGGGGCAGTGACTGACACGCCACGTTTCAAGTATCACTTGTCCCCGTGCAGTGTCGAGAGAGTTATGAATCCCGTATGGGGATTTGCTTAGGCAGTGCACAGTGGATTTTCCCCACTGACATGGGTCTCGTGTCCGACCCTGACGCGTCGTGGACACAGGCCAGTGGGCCTATGAGGTAGCCCTATAGGTGGGTTACCCATGTATGTCACTACGAGATACGTTCGTGTCTTGTGTCGTGCACACGACACAAGTGCACGTGTGCACGAGACAGTGCACTGTCAGTGCACTGTATGTGTTTCTCTGTGTTTCTTGCTATGGACACGCCGTGTCGGCCCTGGGGTGACACGAGATGATGTGTGGGGTTGTGCACGAGGGGTGTTTACATTGTTCCAGTTATTAATTAGATCATGATTTATTAGTTGGTTATTCAATTTATATTGAAAAGAATCAATGTTCTGATACTAAGTTCTTAACCTGTCATTTTCCAGTTTTAATTTGGATATTGTTCAATAATTTAAATCATAGTGTTGATGTTAACTGCTAAGTTTAAACTCTAATCATGTGTTCCCTATGTGCATTAGCTTACCATGGTTAGATTTTGGTATTGAATTGATTAGGTGGACTGCAAATGGGTTAAGGTATCATATCTGATTTTTGAGTTTTCTATTAATGTTCATCAATAAACTGGAGTATTAGTTACTGTCTAATGACCCTTCAATTGATTTGGATTCCTAATTAAGTCCTGCAATAAAATCTGAAATTTGATTTGCCATGTTGATCCTTACATTGTCTTATTACTGTCAACTTTGTTTTCAAGCTGCTACGTTAATCTGGAATGCATGAGCTATTTTGGACTGTTGGGTAGGTTTTTCCTATTCCTTTACAATTTGATGATTGAACTGTTAAGTTGGATTGTTTATGTGATTCCCATAATTTTCCAGATTTCATTGTTGAACTATGAACTGAGATTTGGGAGAGAAATGAATTGGGTTCCCTTAAGACAGTTTCCAGTTTTGCTTTAATCTGAGAATTTCATTTGCCATGACTAATCTTACAGTGTTATATTTTACTGTCAACCTTCATTTCAATTCCTATTTTAACCTGGAATGTTCACTATTAAGTATATTAAATCTGGGATTATGAGACTGTCAAGTATTTGTTAAAACTGAGAGTAATTCCCTTCACTGATAACAGTGGCTTGATACATTTTTCCCTGTTCTCTACTTGATTGGGAGTGTTTATTATGTGGGTTACCCTGAGTTAGCAGGATATGAATTGATTTCCTTGCCTTTCCTTTTCCTATTATTTTCCTGCAAACATTTCCACACACCCTGTTAATACCCTTCTTGTCCCAGATTTTGTTCACTGTTGAGCAGCTACTGCTTTTACATGTGACACTGCTAACTGTTGGTTCCTGCACACCATATACTGTAGGCTAGTATATTTTTCTTGCACTTGGACACATCACACACACAGTGTTGGTCTTTACTGCTCACTGTTTAGAGTTTCCTGCACACTGTTAGCCAATGCACACATACTCAACTCTTCACATTGTTCACTGTCACATTCTTTGTTCCTGCACACTCTTTAGCACAGAGTACACACACACACATTCATGTTCTCTTACACACACCCTCTTTAAATGCCTATCCTATTACCTAATGTATGTATCTATATATATATATTGTAAGTTTTGTGTTTTATATATAAGTTAATAATGTTTTGTGAATGTAATATATATATATGAATATCTAATTGTGTATGGATATCATATAGGTATGTAATGTATAGTGTAATGAATATATATATTGTGTATGTATTAAGGTAGGTTGGTTTAGAGCCTAAATGCATTATGAGTTTGTGGCTATGTAGCCTATGGTAAATTGAGTGTGATAGTGGATGTTGGCTTGGTAGAGTTTGTGTACTTGATATTGGTCTAGTTAGCTAGTGTAGCCTTGTTTAGACCATAGTGACCTAGTTTAGACTTGTTTAACTTAGTTGACCTAGTTTGACTTCTAGGGTTGGCCAGAGTTGACCAAGAGTTGACTTTGGTTTAGATTGACCTAGAATCATGTAGAATGCATAGTAGGACTCCATTATACTATTCTGGACTTGTTGTGACTTGTGCTGTTCTGAGTAGGAGCTAGACACCACTCCTCGGACGGTACTTTTTATATTGGACACTCAGATACAGGCGAGTACATTCTCTGATCGTTTCATACTTGTCATGAATTATATTCTCGCTCTAGATTACTTTTACTTGATGCTGTCACGTTATCATCACGGATTGGTACTATATGGATCTCTTCTTGGGATGTTACCCCCTTAGCTGACGCATCGGATATTTTATGACATGTGTTTCATGTACATCATGTATTCCTTGCTTCTGCGTTATTCATGTACACTCATATTCTCTCATGTTCTTACATGTACGTTCATGTACTCTCATGTTCTTTCATGTACGCTCATGTTTGCCCATGTGTCTCTTGTATAACCAAAATATTATGTCCGTAACGTAACTTGAATAGATCCTTGTGTATTGATTGTGGGTAGGGGTGAGTATAAATGGTCATTTGATTTACCCATCATGTACACTCTGTTACTTATCATGTTCATCATGTACAACCTAAGCCAATTACATGCCATCTCATACTCTAAATCACTAGTCACTTACAGTTCTTACTTATCATGTATATATATTTCCAGTTATCAAATATCTCTCATGTTTTCATGTACATTTTCTTACAGCGTTTCATGTATTTTATTCTATTGCCTGCTTTATATTTCCTGACATGATATGAACTGCATGAGATGTATTGTGCTCGCTCCTGTCCTGACTGGACCTATTGAAAATATTACAGAGGACGAGGAGGAGGCTGGTCTGGACACTTCCTACGGGGCAGCCTTAGAAGACACCTGCGAGCTGGACCCTCAGGAGGACCCAGCTCTAGCTGAGGATTTCACCCCGACTGTCTAGACTAGATTAGTTAGGCTGTTTATCATTGTAGTCTGGAGACATGTTCTAGTTAGACTTTATTCTGGAGTTCAGTATTGTATATATTCTTTCATCTGAGACCATGTACTTCTGGATATTGCTGGGATTATCTTAGACTACTCTTCATCTATTTATTTCCTTGAGTTCTATTTCATATCGTGCTATCTCTTCCTTAGTTGTGATTGAGTTTTAGTGCTATGTCACCCTATTTCGGGGAGTTTAAACTGTTTAGATAGATATTGTTTGATGTATGTTGACCTAGGACAGCGTTCTACCGCCGATACTGCGATGTATGCTAGGCGTTGTTACGTTCTCGTACCCTCACAGTGGGTACGGGTCGTGACACCTGCCGAGTCATTTCGTACGGCAGTTTGGCTACAGCCAGCTCCTTTTAGGAAATGCTAGCCCACATTTGGAGTCAATAGGCAGCTTAATTGACGGGGTACCTGTCTGGATATATTACAATACCGGATGCACGAGGGCAATCTTCACTCTATCCTCGAATAAGCCTGAGACCCACCTGTGCTATGGTGCCGCCAAGTTTTATAGTCAGATTAATACCTTTCATCCTCGGTATGATCGTGAACAGAGCTTGATATTGGGGACTCAGTTTGGCCCCTTCTGCGAAACGTGCCCAAAAGGTACCGAAGGGCCGTAAGAAGTAGGGCGCTGCTCCAGCGGTGAAGCTAGCCGCAGCACCACAGCCGAGGGCTATCCTTAGAGAGCCGGCAGTGCCTCCAAAGGAGGACACGAAAGATTGTTCTGCTCGTTCTAATCCTCCTCAGAATAGAAAAGATTCAACTGAATTGGCCCAGGAGCCAACTTTTAAGAGGAGGAAGAAGACTGTTACCCTAAGGAGAGCCAAAAAAGTGGGTGCTGGCTCACCTCCCTTGAGAAGGTCTTTCCGACAAACTGAAAGAAGTGGAACGGCATCGTGGGCCGTTACCATTCGGAAGGTAGATCCCTTCCTAGACTCCATAGCCGTTTTGGTCAAGCCATTAGAAGCTTTCTCACCCTTGCGTTTGTCCTTTGCTCAGGACCCTAAAGTTACAGCTGAGGCAGGTGCCTCCTCGTCTGAGGAAGCGGACGTAAAAACAGTGTCCCCTCCTTGTCCTCGACCGGCAGATGACGTTCAGCCTTCCCAGTCAAGGAGACTGAATCAAAGGATGATCAGGGCAAATGCTCGGATTATGGTGGCGACCAGAATGCCAGTCCTTATTTCAATATCTTCTTGGGGGCGATGTATGAAATCGGGGCCATAATGAAAGATTTGGACAAAAATCAATTCCAATCGGCTCATCCTTCCGCGGGTACATTATCTTTGCGCCTCTCTTCGGATGAGATTTTTTGACTTCAATTTTGTGTGCTCCTCGTGACGCTGACTGCCATTATATATTACCTTGTAGACAAGGAAAAGGAACCACTCATAGAGATAGCCTAAGGCAATGGGGGAGAAACAGAGGTTGTCCCTGGTTCCTCCGAATTTGCTGGTACGAAGGGAGCTGTTAGTGAGCCGGCATAGGCTGTAAAAGGAGATGTTGAATAGCCTACTGAGGGGGCTGTTGCTGAATCTTCTTCCGATCCAGCTGGGGCCGTTGAAGATACCCAGCCCGATGATGCTCGAGGCCTTGATATTGTTATTCTTGAACAGCCTGGGCTTGCTCTCGATTTTCCTGAAGCCAAGACCGATGACTTAGCCCAGGCTGGCACTGAGCATGCCGAAGGTATAAAATTACAACTCTTTCGTACTCCCCCTTTTTGTTATTGATACATATATTGTTTTCTTTGTCAGGTTCGACTTTTTGTCAGGCATCTCTTCCTGGAGCGGAAGAACCTCATCAAGCTTCCTCCCCGACGACCTCCACCGAAGACGACGAGATGGCCCAGGAAGTCGTCAAAGCTTTCTATTCTTTCCTGAAAGTAAAGCTTCCTGGAGTTCTAAATCGAAACGCCACCTTTGGCCCTGTGAAGGCTGTTGCTGAATACCAAGTGGCGGCCCTTGAGAGCATCGCTGGCTATGAAGAGAGGGCTAATGCTCAAAGGAGGGTTATGAATGATCTTGAGGGTTAGGTGGCCAGATTTCGAGATGCCAAACAACGGAGCCCGACGTCATTGTTTCGTGCAAAAGATGAGGCTTTCATTGCGGCTCTCACGGAGGAGGAGGCTACTTTCCAAGCAAGGAAGGATACCCTCGCTCAAGAGACCAGTGAATTGGCTGATCAGTATGGGCAGTTCGACGCTGCGAGTGAGGCACATTCTGCTTCGAAGAATAAGCTGGCTACGCAGATTATTGAGAAACATAATCACATTACACGGATCCAAAGTGAGATTGCTCAACTGGAGGTCAGCATGAGGACAGCAACGTCTGAACAGGAGGACTATTTGGCTCAGGCTGCCATGATCGCCACAACTTTCGACCATTTAAAAGAACAGGTGTTGAAGTTGGAGGGAGAGCACATGAATCTGATCCCATTCCAGGATGAAGCTGCTCGTCAAGAAGAGGTGTACCACCGTGCTACCACGAAGTCCGAAGCCGAAATTACGGCTCTAAGGGATAATATCAATCGATTGTGAATCCCTTGGATTTTTTGTTTGTAACTGTTTCTTTTAGCCGTCAAGACTCTTGTATCTCTTTTTTCCGTCTTTTGATAGACTTTTAATAAAGAATCTTTTGGCTTTCAAAATTCATGAATGAAGTTTGTGAAATATCAGAGCTAGAGATAATGTGGACGTAGTAAGAATATTTCTGGTGGGTATTTCGCTGGAGAATTTGATGTGGACTTACTATCCATTTTATATTCAGGATTCTTTAATATAGGTAATAAGTTGAAAGAAGCTGCTAATAGAGGTAATATGGACGTAATAGCAAAGGATTTTTTATATCTGACCAAAGGTAATATGGACGTGGAAGGATATATAACATTAGGTAGGAGTGGATAATTCAGAGGTAATATGGACGTGATTATCCTTGACGAATGCTTTGCTCAGAGTTTATATGGACATGGTAAAATGTTTCTTAATCATCCCACTGGAAAATAATTATCAGAAAATAGTTCAGAGTTAATGGGAACGTGACTTGTTTTCGTCAGACCGAGTCTGGGCAGAGTCCAAAACGGAAATGATTCCACTGGAAATCTTTTTAGAGAACCTATTATCCATGGCGTATTCAAGACTCTTAAAATACAGATAATAGTTAGATGATTTTTCGAATCACATAAACATTGCACTACACATTTATAATATTAAAACAGGGTATATATGAACGCTGTTACACATAATATTTCTTTAGGAACTTGCCGTTGATCGGCATCATGAGCAAGTCACCAGTAAGCTTGGTTAGTCGATACGCACTGTTAGAATACACTGATTCTATAACGAAAGGACCTTCCCATTTAGGCTGGAATTTTTTTTATCTTGTGCGTCATGACCAGTGGTCTTCTCACTGCTAAGACTAGATCACCAACTTGGAAGATTCTTTTCTTCACCTTTTTTATTAAAGGCTCTGGAAAGGCGTGCTTGGTATAGCTCAATACGCTGTTGAGCTAATAAGCATTTTTCGTCTTGCGCTTCGAGCTCCTGTAGTCGCAGACGATAACTTTCTTCGGCAGTCAACTCACTGGCTAAGGCTACTCGAAGAGAGGAAATCTGGATTTCTAGGGGAAGAACTGCTTCGCTCCCATAAACCAGAGAGAATGACGTACTGCCTGTTGGAGTTCGGACCGTTGTACGATAGGCCCAGAGACATTCGTCGAGCTTCTCATTCCAATCGTGCTTGTTTGCAGATATGAACTTCTTGAGAAGTTTAATGATGGTTTTATTGAAGGCTTCTGCTAACCCATTAGCCGTTGGATTATAGGCAGTAGAGGCTACATTCTGGATTCGATTCTTATCGCAGAACCGATAGAATGCATGGCTCACAAATTATGGACCATTATCATGGATGATCCTGCGAGGTAGGACGAAACGATAGATAACGTGATGTTTGATGAAACTGATCACGTTTGACGTCTTCACTTCGGTGAGCGGTATAGCTTCTGTCCATTTGGAGAAGTAATCGTTTATAGCTAGGATGAACCGATATCCTCTAAAAGATTGCAGGCTGATTGGGCCTATGACGTCCATACCCCAGCCTTCAAAAAGGTCAAAATGCTACCGTCGGGTGTAGAAAGTCTGAAGGTTAATGAATGAAGTCGGCGTGGAACTGATAAGCCCTACACTTCTTTACATATTTAACAACATCTGCTATCATCGTGGGCCAATAATAACCCATTCGTCTGAGGCGATCTTATAATTTAGGGCCTGGTTGATGTGCACCACAAACTCCGTTGTGAGCCTCACTGAGTTCATGTTTGGCTTCTGTGTCTGATAAACATTATAACAGTGGTCCGTCGTAAGAACGTCGGTACAGCATTTTGGTAGCTGTATCATAGTAAAATCTGAGGAATCACCTTTGGACAGATACTGCTTCCTTTGGGTCCTCAGGGAGGATTCCATAGATGGCGTAGTCTATGAAAGGAAATCTCCAGTCTTTAACGTTGACGTTTGTTTCTGTTGTGTAACTGTGATAAATATACAAGGCAACTTTTACACAGAATAGTTCTCGACCAGACACTGTGATCGACTGTTGAGTATTGGTAGGCACGGTTAAGGAAGCAGTAAGACCGGTTAAAGCATCTGCTTCTATATTCTGTAGTCGAGGCACGTGCTCGATGAATAATCCAGCAAACGTAGAACCCAATTCGATTGTCGCTTTGTGATATGGGATGAGATCTTCGTGACAAACTTCATAATCCCCTCGGACCTGACTAACTATTAGTTTAGAATCACCATAAGCTTCTAGATATTCAACTCCCAGTTGTTTTGCCAGTTGAAGGCCGATCAATAGGGCATTATATTCGGCCACGTTGTTGGTACAGGATTCCACGAGAGAATATGCACGGTGTACAACCAGATGGTCGGGTGATATAAGCATGATGCCTACTCCGACCACGATATTTCTTTTAGGTCATGTCCTTGATGTACTGTCAAAGAACATTCGCCAAATGGGGGTTTCCTCAGTTGCGGTGTTAGACTCTGCTACTTCATCGGGGATTTCATCGTAGAGTTTGGAAGATTCTTGCACTAGATGAGCTGCTAGAAAATCAGCTAACGCCTGGCCTTTTACTCCTTCTGAGGGACAAACAAAATATCATATGGAGTCAACAGCATTGCCCATGCAGCTAAACATGAATTAAGTGAACCCAGTTTGGTTATGAGTATTCGGAGAGGATTGACTTTAGATATGATGTGGATAGTCTGCCCAGACACATAGTGGCATGTCTTCTGGATAGCAAATACCAGTGTAAGACATTCCTTTTCTACAGGTGTGTATTTGTGCTCGACACCCACCATCGTACGTCTGAGGTAGTAGATTGTCTGTTCATGGCCGCCTTCATTCTTCTAAGCTAATAGGGCACCAAAGGAATGGTCCATAGTACGGACATATAGTAAGAAGGGCTTTCCCAATATTGGAGCCACCAATATTGGAGGGCTTGTGAGATACTTCTTGATGTCGTCAAATACGCATTGACATTGTTCAGTCCAGACGAAAGATACGCCTTTCTTCATGAGCCGAGTAAACGGTTGACACCTTCCAGAAAGGTTCGAAATGAATCGTCTGATGTAGGCTAGCCTTTCTTGAAGTCCGCGTAGCGCTTTGAGATTTCTAGGGGGATGCATATCGAGGATAGCTTTCACTTTCTCCGGGTCAAGATGTATACCCTTTGAAGTGATAACAAAACAAAGGAACTTACCGCTGGAGACTCCCAAAAAAGACTTGGTTGGATTCATCTTGAGTTGGTGTGCACGTATTAGTTCGAACACCATTCTCAAATCTTGGAGGCGGCTGCCCTTGAGACGACTTTTAACTGTGATATCATCTACGTAATATTTCACTATTTTGCGCAAATGATCACAAAAAATTATGTTCATAGCTCGCTGGTATGTCGCCCCTATATTTTTTAATCCAAAGGGCATTACCGTATAGCACTATGCTCCTAGGAAATCAGCTAACGCCTGGCCTTTTACTGCCTTCTGAGGGACGAACAACATATCATATGGAATCAACAACATTGCCCATGTAGCTAAACGAGAATTAAAGAGTTTAGCAAATGATCGCAAAAAATTGTGTCCATAGCTCGCTGGTATGTCGCCCCTGTATTTTTCAATCTAAATGGCATCACCGTATAGCAGTATACCCCCAACGGTGTTTGAAAAGATGTGTGTTTCTCATTGTCGGGAAACATCTTGATCTGGTTGTAGCCTAAGAACCCATCCATGAAGGACATCCACTCGAAGCCACAAGTATTGTCGATCATTACGTCGGTGATCGGTAGAGGGAACTCATCTTTCGGGCATGCAGAGTTCAAATTACGGTAATCGATACAGACTTGATCTTTACCATTCTTTTTTATGACTGGAACAATTTTAGCAACCCAGTCAGGGTGTTGTTCTTCGCGAATGAATCCACTTGCAATAAGCTTCTTGACTTCACTCTCGATAGCCTCCATGATATCTGGTCGGAATCGTCGTTGATGCTGCTTCATTGGCTTAGATTTAGATGAGATACTTAGGCGGTGCATAGCAACTTTAGGGTCCAAGTCTGGCATGTCTTCATAGCTCCGTACAAAGACGTCAATGTATTCTCTTATAAGCTGTATAAAAGATTGTTGTTCTTCGCCAGACAGACTTATACTGATGAAGATTGGTTTAAGAGATAATTCATCTCCTAAATTGACTTGGACGACTTCGTCTTCAGTAGGTGGTTCACGTTGTTCAAAACGTAACTTCCACTTAGTATCCATCTTTTGAGCTCATTGTTCAAGCTCGATCGATTGGACATCGTCTGTAATTTGGTCAACTGATACCATGTTGACGGACAAAGTTGCTTTGAACATGTCTCCAATGCTGGAGTCTGAATCCCAGAGGCAGGAACCAGAAGAATGAGAACAACGATCTGCTTCGACGTCTGATCTTTCAGGAGTTGTTGGAGGAGTGACATAACCCAAACCAACACCGTTTTGTTGATAATAGTTCTCGGGTTTGCCGGGAGGAGCAAAGTGACGTATTGGCAACCGTCGTCCCTGACCGTAATTTAGCCCCTAGTCACTTTTTATATCATATCCCATGTCTTGGATGATATTCTTGGCCTGCCAACTATATCAAAAAAGTTACATTTTCCCAGAGTCATAGTCAGCTTCAGTATTATTGTTGGGAGAAGTAGAGTCCAGAACGAACTTTTTTTGCCAATTATTCGACCGAAGATGATTAGTTCTTCACCCTTCTTTCTAGCTGGAACGATGAAGTAGTAGATATCTTCTGGCCAGACTTTTTCCTGCAGATGAGGCATCGTGACCGGCATACAGAGATGTGGTCCTATGCCGTGCTCTAGAGCGTATATCGTATCTATGTACTGGTTTACAATTGGTAGACATCAGAGTAATTCAAAGATAAACCTTTACTTAGAAAAATATGCAAGTTATTCTTCAGGGATAACATCATCCACTGAAGGTACATTATTTTGAGTATTGATATACTCATTGAGAGGATCATTGTCTTGAACAGGAGCCACAGCCTTGGCCAAGTTCACCACATAGGGTAACTCTTCAGGATTGGGAGGACGAACTTCAGCAGGTTCCACCCGAGGTGTTTTACGGATAGTGATGGTCAATGGTTTGACCTTATCAGGATTCTTCTTTTTAATCCAGATTGTGAGAGGCTTTGGAGTACTTTTTGGAGTAGTATGTCCTTTGACTCGGATAATCAAGGAACCATCACTGGAGGATAAACTCATTTCAGCTTCATCGTCAGCTTCGTTGCTGTCATCCTTGGAGGGCTAAGATTGGTAAAGTATCGAATCTCCATAATAGACTTCAATACCTTTGAAAGGATCGACATTGGCAAACTATGTCTTCATGACGCCGTCACTGTTCACTTACTTGAAGCACTGGTGAAGCGTAGAAGGAACGATCATGTTCTCGTGCATCCACGGACGTCCCAACAAGACATTATAGGATACATTGGCGTCGATTACATAGCAAGAAATCTCTGTTCGGAGATCACCAATCTGGCATTTGAGACGGATCTTGTCCAACGGGTGGCTTCTCCCAACATTAAAAGCCATGATAGTTGTATTGGTTGCAGAGAGCTTGTGCAAAGGGATTCCTAGAATTTGAAGTAAACTTCTAGGAATGATGCTAAGGGAGGAACCTGGATCGATGTGCATTCGATCCACCTTAATCGCCCCGATACATCCTGTATAGTACAGAGGTATATCATGGCGATTATTTTTAAGCAGCATGTCCTCCTGTGAAAAGGTGATGTTGGGCACCACTTCTATAGTACTTTGGCAGTGAGGACAGGAGACGGGATCTTCAGCGGGGGCTTTGATTTCAGCAAGATAAGAGTCGGCATGTAGTAATGCCTTACTTAAGGCCTTTCGCGTTTCTTTGGAGAGTCGCAATAGATCGAACAGAGACAACCTGGCAAGTGTATTGGCCAGCTATACTAGTATGTCAAATAGCGTCTCTTTCTGCTTGGCTTTGTCGGTAGTTGAAGGCTTAGATGAACCGGCTTCTGAACTTGTGGGGGAAGCAGGAGTTTGAAAAGGTACTGTTTTTTCTTGTGCAAGGTCATAAGTCCGTAGGTAAGCCTTCCTAGATCGCGTCTCGCCAGATAGAACTTCGTAAATGGGAGAAAACACCATATGACATTATTTATATTTCTTGCCCCTCTTTACTTTGGGAGATACCCCCACCTGCGTCATTTCTTGCACAAGGTCCGGATGGACCTACATGATCTCACCACGTTCAGTCATGAGTGGCACCAAGGTTGAGTTGCGAGCTGGCGGCAGGTTGACGACTTCCATTATTGCCTTGGAGATTGGGACTACGCCGTCTGGGACTTCTGTGGAAGAAAAGTCACCAAATTGAAGAGAGATCATATTAGAAGATACGACCTTATCTTCAGCTTCCAGGTTGATCACTTGGCTGTCGATAAGCTGGTGTATCTTCTTCTTCAGGACGATGCAATCCTTGGTAGAGTGGTGCACGTACTGATGATAAAGACAGTACTTGGGATCGTTGAGTTAGTTTGCCTCCGCAGGACGTCGTGGTGGAGGCAATGTCAGTTTATTATCCTTCGTCAATGTGTGAAAAATTGTAATAACATCATCCTCGTCAAAGGAGAAAGTCTTCTTAGGTTTATCAGGAGCACCCTGAGAATTGGAAGCGCCCTTGGAAGTGTCGACTTTCAAGACTTCTTTCCCTTTACCCCCATGGACAGGAATAGTTTGAGGGTGCTTGCCTTTGCCTTCAGATTTGGGTGTTTTCAACCTAGTAATTCCAGATTAGGGATATCGTTTTCAGCAGCATCAGCGGCCCCAATGAAAGCGGGCCATGTATCATACTTATGTATACCTAGACAGAACTTCACTATAGGAAGGAAGTTATGTCGATAAGTATCCATAAGTTCTGAGTCTGGTATACCGAAGGGCATCTTTAATGCTAGTCGCCTGAAGCGTTCGATGAAAGCAATGACAGACTTAGTCTTCCGTTGCTTGGTCTCGGTGAGGGTGGACATACTAACATGCGTGCCACTCTCGTAAAACTTGTTGAGGAATAACCTCTCCAAGTCTTTAAAGGAATTAATACAACCGTCAGGCAGACTGCAGAACCATTCAAAAGCTACCCCCTGCAAGGTGCTAATAAAAAAGCTTTGACAAGAATAGATCATCCCTGGGTAAGTGTAGAGTCTGCGTGTTGAAGTATGTCATGTGTTGGCAAGGAAAAGTCATCCCGTCAAATGAATTTAGCGTCAGTAGCTTGTAGTTAGGAGGGCAAGTAGCATTCTCCCATTCAGGAGGATAAGGTTGAGATATCCCCATCTTCTGAAGCTCGTCTTTGTGTGAGATGGTATCGAGATGGGCAACAAGAGAATCAATTGCATCCTGTTGATTGAGCAGGTATTAAGAAACGGCTATTGTACGGTTGTCAGGTGTCGTTGGTGAAGGACCACCCTTAGCATTTGCAAGATTTGGAGGGGCACAACGGAATGATACTCCTTCTGTAGTGAAGGAGGGTTGTTGCTATGAGCCAGACTAACGTGTGCTGAGATGTTTTGTTGAGGTGGAGGAACAGCCCTAGCAGCTTGGACCTCTATGATACTGGTAAGCATATCAGTGATATTGGCAAATGCTATTTCAAGACCCTCTAGCCGTTTGTTGGTCTGATTACTGGCTTCTTCAGGTCTCTCTCCATCCGCTATGTATGTAGATAACATACGAGGCTGAATAGAGGAAATAGTACAACTGGTGCCGATACTGTCTGTCTCTGAGTTAAAAAGTCCCTCGTTTTCAGGTAGGGGAGGTAGATAGTCACCGTCAGACTCGGAGAGATCATCATCATCTAGAAGGCTACCCCCGGTGTGAAGGTCATATGCTTCAGACTCTGAGGGAATACTACCCCCAGCTGAAGGATCATCACCTCCAGCTTGGGAGTCCTCGTTATCTATACGAAATCTCGTCCTTGACCGAGTACCCATATAGACTCCTTCAGATGTAACAGCTTGCTGGCTATCTGTTGGCAGACTTCTTCTTCTTATGTTCGCAAAACTGAGAGAAAAAGTTGGGTTCGTGGTCCACCTTCTTTGATTGGGGCTCCCGTAAGGGGGACCCCATGAAGCCATGTTGGATGAAACACACAGCGGCTTCTCATCGTCAAAGTGATGCAGTCATCGAAACATAGACTACCTCTAAGGCACTCTCGTTGCTTTGGAGCAGCAACAATTGATGACAATACTGGTGCACAGATGTACACCATGAATTACTGTATCCTCCCTCGCTTTATGCTTATGATTTATCATGTCGCGTAAGTCAGCAAAAAAAAGTTTTACCTTAAAACCCATGTCACATGCAACGTCGAGCTTTCCATATAGGTTTGTAAGGAGAGTTGGTGCATCCGGACAAAGTTTACATGCAGGGGCAACCCCCACACCTAAGTTCTGTGATGACCTTGAAGACAGCCCCGTGCTATACACGTTGGGGCCTGTCTTTTTGCTGTGGGCGCATAGACCCTAGAGTCTGCCTTTGGGCACATGCTTTCCAGAAGTCTTGGCAGCATGCCTAAGCTTCCTCGATGTTGGCGCATAGTATGGGTCAGCAGATTTTGGGCACATAGCCTTGGGCGCATGACCCTGGGTGTATAGTCTGTCGAAGACAGAAGTCTTTTGGCCAGAGTTATGCACCCACACACCCTCTTGGGCGCATAGCTTTGGGCGCATGCTTGGTGAAGCGACATTATTTTCTTCCAGCTTCGCCTCCTTCGTTTGTGAGCCTCGCTGAGTTTGTCTAGAGTGTCGAACACTTCGATTCTTGGCATCGTAGTATTTTTCTCTGCCAAGTCTCGAGCGTTGAACACTCTGTTGTTGGTTGCATAAGAGAGAAGTCGCTGGGCTAGTAGATCCCGGAATGGTATGTGCCTTCTTCATTTGTGGAGCTTATGTGGCACAGCCATGTGCCCACAGAGGAGCTCTATGCGCCCACGTGATAGAGTCCTTCGGTTGTATATCTTCTATGACAATAGCAGGATATGCACCACGAGCCTTCGGAAGCCAAGTCTTGCGAGATTTTTTTGGCTTCACTGATTTTGAGGGAGTAGAGCCGTCCCTCGAGAGCATCTCTTCGAACGCCTACTGATCGAACTTCACGATCAATATCTTCTGAGTGCTGCCCACTTTGTTGGTATCGGATTACGTCACCACCTTCTCGTCAGAGGAAAAGGTAGTCGCCAACAGAGTCGCCATTTTGTGGACACAAAAAAGAAAAAAAATGTTGTCTTTTCTTATTGGTGTAAGCCACCACAAATCGAGTACGCCTGAGAGATCCTGCACTGAGGATCCCCGAGTACAAAAAGAATTCTGGGGAATGGGACGATGGAGATCGAGCGACAGTTGCTCCTTTACTCCGTTGACACTCCGATTACAAAAGTGGGAGAAAACCTAAGAAAATTGCTAACTCTCGGCTCACTGGCAAGAAATACAGCAATTTGGCTCTTGAAAATACTCCCCGTTCTCTCTTTTGAAGAGGTATGAGACCCCATTTTATAGTCATTTTCGTGCTGGAATGTTGTTATGCGCCCACATAAGAAAAAACACTGATTTTCATGTGGGTGCATAGTCCTGCTTTAGGCGCATAGAGTGTAGGCGCAGGCAGACTGCATGATCGTGGGTTGATCGTGGGGTTGACATGGCTGCATACTCCGATGCACGACTGCTCGTGGAGACTGACGTGTCCGTATGCTTCGGTGCACGATTGATCGTGAGTTTGACCGAGTCTGGGACTGTCCTGACTTGGGCGCATAGCCTGAAACAGGGCTATGTGCCCCCTTCTGGAGAGGTCCAGAGTGGGCGTATGGGCGCATAGCTTGCCCTGGTGACTTGGGCGCATAGCTTGCTATGTTGACTTGGGCACATGTGGGATGTCCTGGTTTGGGAGCATATGTCTCCCTGGCTTGGACGCATATGACTCCCTGGCTTGGGCGCATAGTTGTCAAGTCTGCTACAATTTTTATGCTTCTACATCTATATATTCATGAATTTAATTATCGTTGCGTAGATATCGTCATCCGTCAGTTAACAGGGCATTGGGGCTATTTCTGAGGTCCAACTACGGGGGCCCTTGGATGAACTACTTTGATGCCTCGAACGAGAGGAAGGTAATTTGGTTTACCCACTTCAATGTAACTAAAGTATATTGCTTTTAATATAAATCATCTTTTATATATGCATATTATATAACTAACTAATTTAATTCTTGTAGAAAATATATATCCACCACACCGGACTGAGATGATCAAGAAGCAATTCCTGCTGTTATCGCCAAGTTGATCCGAGATGTGATCGACGACCAAAAGAATCGAGATCTCTCTGAAAAATCGATCCAAGATTGGATCACGTCCGAGCAGTGAAATGCGATGAAGGCTAGATTCGACGCTCCTAGGTACAAGAAATTGTTGGAGAAGGCGAAGGCGGCTAGGACGAGGGTAGGGAAGTGGTGTGGTGGCTCAATTTCCATGACGAAACATTTTTGTCATCTGGTATATATTTTACTGTAATATATTATTTTAATAAAAGTAGGAATAAAATGTTTACTTTCAGTGACAAACAAATTATTATAACAGATAAAGAGGGGTGAGGACGCCAACATGGAGACCGTCTTCCTGGCCACCCATCAGAAGCACAGAAAGCTCATCGATGATTGGGCTACGTGAGCTATGTAAGTATTACTTTATGTGTCACTAACTTTAGTATAACTTAAGAAATATGCAATATATATCCATAGATGTGGAACAACTAGGTTGGTAGTAAATATTATGCTTATTGTGATGCGTACTTTTCTAGGATGAGTATCGTAGGCTAGAGCGTGAGATGACTAGTACATCTGCGGAGGGAGAGGCTGGTACTTCCTCGCAGCCCCCTCCGGCTCGGACGTTGGACGCGCTCTGGATGACCGCCGTTGGTGGTCTTCAGAGGGGTACGTACTATGGTACAGGATCCTACGGTGCCCTTGTGGCGATGCAGTCATCTAGGGCCCCTCTGCTAGCGTGCATTCCCCACAGCCCTCACAAGAGTCGGTCGGAGTGGAGGAACTCCTTCGCCAGCTTAATGAGCCGGGAGCTGTTACGGAGCATCAGATGGACGATGCGGCGCTCACCGCACGATTTGATATGCTCGAGTGCACCATTAGGGAGATGGGCGAGAGGATGGATTGTGCCTTTCAGGCGGTGCAGGAGAGGGCAGATCTTGCCGTTCACGCATTTAAGGGGTCGCAGGTGGCCATTGGCGATCAAGTTTTGAGGCTGTCGGCTCTTATGGATTCCACCAACTCTAGATTGCTAGCCATGGAGAAGACACTTACTGGTCGTGCGTCGGCATCCACACCGACTATTGCGGTTCCACTACCTCTTCTTCCTTCTACTGATGAGTCTTCACCGGTAATGCTGATCCCGGAGCAGTATAGGTTCATGGTATCCCAGATGCAGCGACTGCCTCCTCCTCCTCCTGACCAGGCATAGTCCTTTATTGGACTTATTTTCATTTGTTGTGTTGCTGACCGATTATTGGGTCTTTATGTATTTATTTTATACATTTAGAGACAGTTTGTATTATGTTGAACATTATCGGACTAGTAGATTTGTATCCATCCGGCTATTTCCTGTCTTTCTGATCATTGGATTCCATTTATTTGATTATTGTTAGTGCATCTTTATCATTTGTCTCTATATTGGTTTACCGGTATTGAGTGTTCCACCGAAGGGGTCGACGAACACAGAAAATTCTACGGAGGGTTGCTCCGGGTCTATTATTTGCAAACTGTCATTTTAAATACAGTTACAATGTTTATAACTGTCATTGATATAAAAAGCATATAGATTTCTTTTTATTTTTAGAATTTAGCGACGTTTACCGATGCTTAACGACGTGTGCCTACGTCGCTAAGGTGTATCCGAACGTTGCTGACCTAAAAAAAAGAACGTCGCAGAACGTCGCTAATGTGTATCAGAACGTCGCTACTATGCTGACGTAGCAAATTGGACATGTCAGCAACATAAGTAACCAACGTTCCTAATAACATCGCTACGTACGTATTATGACGTCGCTAGCAGGTATCGGGGATGTCGCTGATTGTCGCAAGACGTCGCTAAGAAAGTGACGTGGCAAACCCAAATGGTCGGATATAACGTCACAAAATGTCGCGAATTGCGTCGCTAATGGTTGAACTACCAGCGATAATTAGCAACGAATAATTATGTCGCTCATTAGCAACGTCATGTCGGCAAACGTCACTAGTAGGATAAAGTGCTAGCGACGTAATGCGTCGCAAAAAGATGTCGCTATAGCGACGAACATCAACGTATTCATTTTTAGCGACCATGTATTACGCGACTACGAACATACGTCACTAAATACGTCGGTAAAAGGATTTAGCGATGTTTTTTTTCATGTTTGGCGACATCTTCTTCCGTCGCTAAACTGACTTATTCTGGTAGTGCATTGAGTTCAGAAAGTCCATTTAGCTAGGGTTAACACAAGGAAGTCTATTTTTGTAAGAGAATACGAAATATGATTAGCCATGATCAGCTGTGATAATCGGTGGGATTTTGTGGAGAAAATACTTATGCTATTTTGAAAATATTTATAATACTTGAAAACTCTATTTTATTACCCCAAAATATTTAGATAAATACATACTTGAAAATAAGTTTTAACTTGAAAACTAAGCTTTTATTAGTTAAAATAATTATAGAAAAATACTTTGAAAATTAAGGAATATCATTTTTAGATATAAAAAAACTATAACTTAATTAGGTAGAAAAATATTACAATAACATTTTTAGGTCAAAAGCTTAATTACCTCAAAACAATATAAATATACCTTAGCCCAAAATAAAATCTAAAGTTTTAAAATTAATTTTTGAAAAAATTTGCATGCTATAGATCATCATGTCAGCTTTTCGGAACATCAAACAGATCGCAAAACTGAGTTCAAGATCTCCCGAAATATCAAAAATAGTGCAACACATCAATTTTCGGATAACTAAAACTCAAATAATTTTACAGAAAATATATTTTGAATTTGCTAAAATTAATTATACATTATCGAAGCTAACCTCAATACGGTTCAAACAAAAAAATGGAGGTAAAACGGAGTATGGAGTTGGAAGTTATGGCTCTTCAAAATTGCTATAGCTGAGAGGCTAATTTTTATGACCAATTTTGAGTATTTTTGACGAAAAAGAGAGAAATTGTGATAGTGAACAGACATCCGAGGTCGGACCCGAGACCAACACAGGCTGACACGAAGAGTGTGAACACCGACACAGAGCACACGTAATTATGGTGTAAAAATTTGTGGAGGAAAATAATGGAAAGGCTCCAATATAAGTAGGGTAGAGGAATCCTAATTAGATACCGATTATGAACAATTTAAATCCCACTTGATAAATGTCACATTAATTTAAAAATATTTTAAACCAATTCAATAAAATCTAATCCAAACTTAAAATTAGATAAATCTCATTTTTAATTTGAAACTATTTAAAATCTACTCCCGATTTAGATTACAGCAAATAAATTTTAATTTTCTTTTTATAAATTAAAAACAAATTTCAAATAATTTTTTTCTAAAACTAAAATTTTAGAAAATATACATAAATTTATTTTCGTGTACATCGTACGCAAATAGTACAAATTATTTACATAAATATTACTTTCAAAATTAGTACATATACTTGTATATCAAATAAAAAATATTTCTATAATGATAAAGTTAATAACAAGTTTGGCAAATTCGGGACAAAATATTATATCGAAATAAAATATTTATTTATAAATATTTACCTTATATTATATCGAAACAAAAATTTTATTTATAAATTTATGAAAAATCTAACAAAAAATTTTTTGTATAAAAATAAGTAAATACTATGTATATACGTAGTCGTATTCGTACTCGTACTCATCGTATAAATAGAAAAATAAAAATAAAAAAATCTATTGTAAAATTTTTGGGGTTTATAATCTACCAACTTAAAAAATTTCTTCCTCAAAATTTAGAAATAACTAGGATAGATGGGATTGAAAAGATAGATGGGCTTCTTAATGTGAAAACGCTATCAAAATTTTGGGCGAGGAGAGGAAAACGATATACAACGAAAACTTAAAATTTGGATAACTAGGAAAATAAAATCAATGGATATAATCTAGAAGATGATCGTTGGCATCCCAGTCAGTATCTAATTCGATAATCACGACATTAAAATGTGTAACTTCTAAATAGATAATAACTTTCTAAATCTTTTAGTAGTGCTCATTAGTCCTCGAACGTTTGAACATCGGTTATATCACATATAATATCCCTTAATCGCAAAAAATAACCACCTAATAATGTAATTTGGCTTATGGGATCAATACGTAGTACTACCCATATATCTAACCTCCCTCAAGCACGGGGGTTTGTGTTTTCGAAATAGGTGAAGGCGAAAGACAAAAAAGAGTTCAAGGAAGATGTGACCGAATTTAAATACGGGGTTCAAGGATGATTGAATAGTTCAAAAGAGAGTTGTCAAGACAGTTGCGGATGAGATCCTATTTTGGTAGATTTCTATTTGCATGCTCGTATTAGTACAATTATGCAACCAATACGATATGCTCGGACCTGTCTAGAGGGAAAGTATAGGTCTAATAAGCTAAGTCAACTGTATCTCAATTCACGTAGAATAATTATATGAAGAGCGAACCAAGTGCACTATGACTGATCAGACTATAATACACTAATTCTAATTAGACAATTTGTTAGTGGACGTCCCCAACAAAATATATGTCCTGAACAAGCTCGATAAAAAAAATAAGCTTACAAAACTAAGCTATAATAGCAGCATCAGTCAAGATAGTCCAAAAATACAAGTATGTGATATTATAATTGAAAGAAAGCACAAGTAGGTCAAGCTCATCAAAATCTAAGACACGTCCAGTGTTTGTGCCTCTAAAGTTGTCCTACTATTGTCTTATCTAAGGGTTTGGTCGATTAGATGGGGTATGGGCCTCTAAAACTCTATAGTCTATGTAAAACTAGCATATATTCAGTGCATATCCAATTATACCTCATTAATGGGTCATAAGCAAGAAAGGAATGAAATTTAGTTGTTATATTGAGCCACCCATTACATGGGTATAAAGTGTTTGGGTTTATTGATCGAAATCGAGTAAAATATTACTTTATGTTTTCATTAATTTAATGATCGAAATCGAGTATGATATTGCTTTGTTTATGTCCATCCATAAATTGACAATGATAATGTATGGATCCATCACTCTTTTCTAATGTGCACTTGTACTTGTAAAATTTTGCTAAACGGTTGCCTATTTAACAAATCATTAAGGAAAATTTGATTTTGCAAGAATAAGACAAGTAGGTTTCGTGCTAGAGAAAATGGTAATATTATCATAAGAGTTTGTATTTTAGGAAGACAAAATTAATTCAATATTATTTGTGTCGATAAATGAATTGATTTCTTCTTAAATTTGTGTATCATTTATTGTCTATTAGTAATTTTAGGATATGTGAATTCTCTTATACATCATGTATGAAAGGATCCACAAATCCTTAAGTTATTGTATGCCACTGAAGTTCTATAAAACTAAGAAAAAAATTCATTTACCACCAGAAATACTATTGAGTCGATCACCTTTCTAGAATATCAACTCGTATGACAATATTACTATTTTTATTTCTCTCAACGTTCTACATATCTCCTTCTTCGAAGAGAAAATTTTTCCAACTTCTTGTTAAATAGGTATATGTTTGCTAAAATTAGGCTTGTAGAGGTTCGTTTATTATTCTGAGCGATCTATTTATTGGGGTTTGAAATTGGACTTGTCCATATGTCTACTAGGTTTGGAAAGTGTATCCGTATTTGCATCCATTTGAACAATATATATACTTGAACAATACGTATCCATATTTGTAGATGTATCTTAAAATGGATATAAATTACTACTTGCAGCTCGTTCATAGATTACAACTATCATCTTGGTGACATGTGCAGTGTGCGGGGTGAATTCATACAAGGGGTGGAGTAGTTTCTACAATTCGTTAAAGCATTCTTCCAGTACATGGACGATACCAAAATTAACTGTCTATGTGTGAAATATTGCAACTTATAATATCATCCATAAGTGGATGAGACATTTCGTTTGTACTCGAGGGGTTTCACACCGAACTACTCTTAGTAGACCTCACACGGAGACCTTGTGCCTTTAGCATTAGAGCAGAAGCCTTATCTAGTGTCGTATATGGATGTCTACGTCCATGTTGATTATGATGACAGGTGGGTGAACATAGTTTTCGATGCTGCGGAGCCTAGTTTCGATACGGATAATCATGATTCAGCTGAGGAGACATCGAATGCCGATGCTGCAAAGTTTATGGAGTTGCTGGAGGATGCAAAGAATCCATTGTATCCTGGTTGTGAGGATCATTCACCATTGGAGGTGGTTACAAGACTATTGAACATCAAGTCTGATTTTAATATGTTACAAGAATGCTATAACCAACTGATTAACTTGATTATAGAGATCTTGCCGGAGGGTGCCAAGTTACCTACAAACTTCTACAGATCTGAGAGAATGGTGAGATCGCTCCGGATGCGATATAAAAAAATTGATGCATGTTGTAACGGGTGTTTGTTGTACTACAAAGATGACAACGATGAAGAAGTAAGCAAATTTGTAGTGTTGATCGCTACAAGTCTACTGGTATAAGAAGGACTCCCAATGTAAGAAGCCGACCGATTCGATGCACTACTTGTCTTTAACACTGTGGTTACAGAGGTTGCTTATGGTGAAGGAGACTTCTGAAACATGAGTTGGCATAGATAGAAACAGATCGAAGGAGTGTTGGATCATCCATCCAATGGAGATCATGGAAGCACTTTGATCGAGAGTATCCTATTTTGCTTCAAATCTGCGTAATGTTATATTGACGCTCTCCTTTGATGGTTTCACCCCATTTAGACTTTTGGGCCCCCAGTATTCGTGTTGGACTGTGATTTTCACTCTGTACAACCTACCATCTTGGATGTGCATGAAGGCTCTGTATATGTTTCTAGCCGTTATCATTCTGGCCTTGGATAATATAAATTGGAACATCGATGTGTACTTCCAGCCATTGATAGATGACTTGAATCAGTTGTAGAATGTAGGTACCAACATTTATATTTCCATAAAGCATAATTTCTAAATGAGGGCAGCACTTATGTGGACCATCAACAAATTTTTAGCCTATGAAATGTTATTGGGATAGAGAACTCATGGTCGTCGCTAACCTTCCTATTTCATGAACCGTACTAAGGCTTTTTGTTTAAAACACGGAGGAAAAATCATGCTTCTTTAATTGCCATCGATAGTTCCAGTCAAATGATCATCCGCTCCAGAGAAACATGAATGCTTTTCGTGCCAATGTTGTGGATAAGGCCAATCCACGGCCAAGGTGGCCCGGAGATACGATATGGAAGGAGGTCAAAAAACGTTCAATTGCTATCGAAAAGCCTACAAAGGGGCACAAGTGCAATGGATTTGATCGCACTCATAACTAGACGAAGAAGAGTATATTCTGGGACCTGCCATATTGGAGCACAAATCTGATTAGACATAAACTTGATGTCATGCATATCGAGAATAACGTGTTTGACAATCTAAATAATACTATGATGGACGTAAAGGGAAAGACGAAAGACAATTCCAAGGCCACTTTGGACTTTGGAAGATATATGCATTCGCCATGCGTTACAATTAATAAAGCAAGGCAATGGGAAGTATAAGCAACCTAAGATAATTTTTTTATTATACATGGAGGACAAATAGAGACTTTGTAGGTGGATTCAGAGCCTAAAATTTACAAATGGTTATGTATCAAATCTGAGAAGATGCGTCAACCCGAAGGAGAACAAACTAACGGGTAAGAGCTACTACTATCACGTATTCATGGAGAGGATAATTTTGATTGCATTTCTAGAATTCTTGCGGCAAGTCGTTTGGGATCCATTGACAAAGCTTAGCATATCTTTCAGCGATCTTTATTCTACTAAGTTGCTCATTAATTGTGTAGAAAAGTAAGAGTAGAACATTGTGGAAACACTATGTAAGTTTGAAAGGGTATTCCTTCCAGGATTTTTTGACTTTATAGAGCATTTGCAATTCATCTTTCCTATGAGACATGTTAGTAGGCCCATCAATTATCAATGGATGTACCTATGCGAGAGGCATCTGAACCACCTAAAGCGAAAGGTGAAAAATAAAGCATGGATCGAGAGTTCTATTTGTGAAACCAATGTTCTCAAAGAGATTACAAACTTTTTTCGATGTATTTAAAGCCTCATGTTGCTACTAATAGAATGAGAGATCCGAGAAACGACAACAGATATCGAGAATCTAATGATGCAATACTAAAAGTCTTTAATGCATTTGGACAAACTTGGGGAAAATTGAAGAAAAGATATCTGAATGACGGCGAACTAAGGGCTTCTCAGTTGTATATATTATTCAACCGCAACAATGATGAAGTAGAAAAACTAGAGGGTAAGTAATTAATACGTCTATATTCACCTCATCTCAATATAATAGTATATGTTATTATAATTATAATACAGAAACGATGTTTTGTGGTCTTTCAACCCATTTAATGATGAAGTGGGGTCGAGTAGACCATGCATAACAGATGAAGAAGTATAACAGGAAGTGAGACTTCATTTTTCTTTTTGGTTGAGTTCATATGTAAGGAGCTCGATAATTACTTTTTGTAAATACACTTGCACAATAAATAACGCGTTGAACTTAATTTCGTATATTGTGGTGTTTAGGTCGATCGTCCAGACACAATACTTGAAAATGAATCTATTAGAGCTCTAGCCAATGGGCCAATTTATGCCTTCAAAATTGGGCCAATCTATTGTGTGAATGGGTTTAGGTTCAAGTCAACAAATGCCACAATCGGAGAGGGCTTTCTGGATTTCGATTCAACGAAAAGCAATTGTTTATGTATCAAATCTTTGAACTACAAAGAGGTCGATCTAGGCAATGATTTATATGGCGTCCTACAAAATATTATGGAGTTGACAGATAATTATGGCATATTGACTATTAAGATCGTGTAATTCAAATGTGATTGGTTCAATCCGATCCAAAATCAAGCTTAGAAAATTGACAAGAATGATCTTGTGGATATTAACTACTGACATCGATATCAAGAATACGAACCAATTGTCCTACCAAGTAAAGCTCGGATTGTTTACTTCACAACTTATCCTAGACGAAGAACAACGAGGTCAGACTAGTGGGCAGTTTACAAGACTAAAGTCAAAAATACATTCGACATTGACGAAATAGCTTATCAGGAGGATGAGATACCTCTTGTAACAAATATAATTGATGTGGACACAATCGAAGTTACTCATTACATGTCTAATCTTGTAGAAGAGGTAGAAGTGTCGGAAGAGGAAGACAAAGTAGATGAAAGTGAAAATGAGGAGGAAGAGAAAGAGGAGGACGAGGAAGAAGAACAAGATAAATTTTTAGAAGAGGATTGAAAATAAAATGACATCCATTTAGACTCTTGACGTGTATTATATTTTGACTATAGAATGTACTATCCATTTTGACTGTAAACATGTACTAGTTATTTATTCTGCAATTTCATTAAGACTATGAGATATATTACAATTTTTGTCTTCATTTTACATGTTATATATATATATATATATATATATATATATATATATATATATATATATATATATATATATATATATATATATATATATATATATACTAATATATATTTATATTTATATTTATATATTTATATTTATAACATGAATATATATATATATATATATATATATATATATATATATATATATATATATATATATATATATATATATATATATATATTTTTAACATGAATATATATATATAAAATATATATAAAAATATATATATATATATAAAAATATATATATATATATATATATATATATATATATATATATATATATATATATATATATATATATATATATATATTCATGTTATATATATATATATATATATATATATATATATATATATATATATATATATATATATATATATATATATATATAAATATATATATATATATATATATATATATATATATATATATATATATATATATATATATATATATATTTATATTTATATTTATATATTTATATT